>CAJQZJ010033780.1:4822127-4854660 GCA_907164525.1 Lophiomys imhausi
CCTGTCACAAAAAAAAAAAAAAAAAAAAAAAAAAAAAAAAAAAAAGAGGTCTCACTGTGTTACCCAAATTTGTCTCAAACTTGTGGGTTCAGATCACCTCCCCCTTTCGTCAGCCTTCTAAGAAACTGTGGCTTGGAGCCCCCATACCCTGATAATAGTAATGTTTTGTGTAAATAAAGAGACAAAAATATTTCTGGCAAAAGAAAAGAAAGAGAAAAAGAAGGAAAGAAAGAAAGGAAAGGAAAGAAGTTGTAAACATCAGGGAAGGACAGGTGTTTCTGTGGGGCTGTAGCACACTTGAGGCAAGGTAGAAGGCTGGAGGGGAGGACTGTCAGCTGTAGGCTGGAGAGAAGGATTGGTAAATAACTCAAGACCACAGAGAGTCACATGAGCCCAGCGGGGGCCTGGACGGGACCTCTCAGCTCTGGGTGTCAATCTCCCAGAGTAGCAGGATTGGAAAGGGATGGGCTGGGACACCCTGAAAGTGCAAGCAAGCAAGAAGCAAGGGTTGAGTTGAACCCCCCGCCCCCCATTCATGGAGTTCCTTCAATTCAGGTCACAGAAAGCAATGATGGTGGGGCTGGGGGCATCAGAAAGGAATCAGAAATTGTCCTGTTCCTTGAGAACTCCATCCTGTAGCTGTCACAGATGCATGAACAACTTCTAAATAATGCTTGCTTGCTTTATTTATCTGTCTATCTATTTGTTTATTTATTTTTGAAGTAGGGTCTTACTAGAACAACTGCTGAGCAATGCTTTATTTGTTTGTTTGTTCTTGAGATGGGGGGGGGGTCTTACTGTGTAGGCCTGGCAGGCCTGGGACTCAGAAAGACCCGCATACATCAGCCTCGGTAATGCTAGGGTTAAAGCTCTGGCCACCACGCTAGCTGGCCAATGCTTTATTCAGGAGCTTGGAGCTGGAGACCATACAGAGAAGAGGATCCCTCCCCAGTATTGGAGGAAGCTAGGGCCTTGCACACGCTAAGCAAGCACTCGACTACTCATCCACATCCCAAATCTTTTTCCTATTTTAAAAATGTTGAGACAAGGTGGCTGGCTAAGTTGCCCAGGCAGGCCTTGAACTCATCCCCTAGCCTCAGCTTCTCCAGTAGCTGGTGTTACAGGCCTTCAGCCCCAGCTCCTGGAGCGGACTTTTAATCTGGGTTGTTTGATGAGTTTGGGTTTGCTGATGAGAGGCAACAGTGGAAACAGCAGAAAGATGAGTGTTCTGGGGCCTTACCTTCTAAGTCTGGGTCCATCGAGTCAGGTGGCAAACACGGTAGCTGAATCCTAGAAGCTGCGTCAGGTGCTGGAGGGATGCAAGAAGGCACATGTTCTCCACCTTCATGAAGAGCTCGCTATTGAGTTCCTCCTCTGGGGCCTCTGTGTGCTAACACATACAGTTCTCCAGACGTAGCCATGAGGAGTTCTCTCAGGTACCAAAATCAGCAGAGGTTCAAGTCTCCTATACCAAACAACTCAATGCCTACATATAAACTGTCACTTCTCACTCTTTCTGCTTTTTGGACAAGGCCTCATGTAGCCCTTGAACTATGTAGCTGAGGATGACCTTGAACTTCTGGTCCTCCTGCTTCTACCTCCCAAGTGCTGGGATTACAGGTGTGGACCATGACATCAAGTTTATGAAGGGCTAGGGATTGAACCCAGGGCCTTGTGCCTGCTAGGAATGTATTCTCCCACCTGAGCTCCGTGCCCACTCCTTCCCAAACACTTTAGATTATCTCCCTAATACATAAGAAAAGCTGGGTGTAGCCGGGCGGTGGTGGCGCACGCCTTTAATCCCAGCACTTGGGAGGCAGAAGCAGGCGGATCTCTGTGAGTTCAAGGCCAGCCTGGTCTACAAAGCGAGTCCAGGACAGCCAGAGCTGTTACACAGAGAAACCCTGTCTCGAAAAACCAAAAAAAAAAAAAAAAAAAAAAAAAGAAAAGCTGGGTGAATGGTTATTATACTCTATATAATGATAAATTCCAAAATGGTTGAATCTACAGATTAAGAATCTGCAGACGTAGAAGGCCAACTGTGCATAAAGGTAGCCAGTGTCAAACCTGGCATGTAGTAGGCTGAGCATGGTGGTGACGCCTTTAATGCCAGAACTCTGGAGGTGGACATAGGCGGATATCTGTGAATTTGAGGCCAGCCTGGTCTGTATAGTGATTTCCAGGCCAACCAGGGCTGCATGGTGAGATCCTGTCTTAAAACAAAACAACAACAACTTGGCAGGTAGAAAAAGCTCACTAATGGTTTTGTTGTTGTTACATGCCTGGATCCCAGCACTTGGGAGGCATGGGGGGGGAGGGAGTGACTCAGGAGCCCAAGGACAACCTTAGCTGTATAGTGAATTTGAGGCCAGTATTATATTATAGTCCAAGAATAGTCGCACAAACCACTCCGACTCCGATCTCCATCAGATATTGATGGTTTATTGAACACACACCCCATGACTAGTATGACCAGGGTTACAGAGATCTCCTGAGTCTAACTGTGACATCAGTCTGTTTCCAAGGCAGGCTTTTTATAAGGAAAACCATAATCAAGTAACAACCTGGTGACCAGGTCTAGGAAACAAACTGCATCTAGGTAATAACCGGGTAACCAGGTGTAGGAAGCAAGGGGAGGGCAGCACTGTATCATTTTGACTAGCTAGACAAAGCATTTCTAATTGACCTTTAATTTGATTGGTCCCAAGTCGAGCTGTAGTTGGGCACTCTTCAGAATGTCAAGGTAACAATGTAACAAGGTATGAGTAATTTCATCTTATAACTAAAATGGAGACTGAAGACAAAAAAAAAATGGCTGCAATTATGCTAAAGATCTAAAGCAGGTCTCAACAGTCAGGCTTGGGTAAAAGAGGAGAGTTGCAAGCAGAAACATCAAAACAGATCTGCTGAGATAGCGAGTAAGCCTGAAGACCTGAACCTACGTGAAAAATATAAGAGAAAAGACAGCCCCAAGTTTTCCTTTGGCCTCCATATACACACCATGGCACACATACGGTTTGTACACATACTGGAATAAATAAATCAGTGTTGTTGTTTTAAGACAGTAAACAATTGATCCAATACACTGAGGTGATGAGAGAAGGATCCAGATTTGCTCTCTAAAGCCTGACTTCAGGGGCCTAGAGAACTCAGCCATCCCCACACTAGCCCTCAGTCAGGAGAGAGCACGACCAGCCTGCTGGAAGCCTTCGGAACCTCAAGAGACTTTGCCCCCACCCCCACCCCCCCCAGCAGCTGTGTGGGCCTCAGAGGTTATCTTTCAGGTCAGTCTGTCTGGGGAGGGGAGAAAGTGTCATCCTCTGCCTCAGAAAAGAGCATTTCAGGCGTTCCAGGAAACAGCTCGAGACTAATTAATGTCCTTAATTAACAGAGAAGGGTGACTTGACGGTCGGCCTGTGTCCTGAAGACTCTGCAGAGACGTGGTCCTCTTCCTGTGGAGGGACAGAATGCTGGAGATGGACAAGCTTTGTTAGACAGTCCAGGGAGAAACCCCAGATCCCCATGCAGCTGGGGGCCAATACACACAAGAAATGAGCTCTGTCTGCATCCCCAGTCACAGGAGGGCAAGACTTGGGAAGCCTAAAAAAAAATCCTCCTACAAGACACACTTACACAACTTTTTTTTTTCTTGGACACAGTCTCCTTTATTTCCTTTAGTTCAGTTACTATATAGCTGAGGCTAGCCTTATACTACTGAATTTCCTGCCACCATCTCCTAGGATTCTAAGTATTGCCTACATTTTCTTTTATTTTTCCCCCAATTAATTAATTAATTTATGGTTTTTGAGACAGGGTTTCTCTGTTTAGCCCGAGCTGTCCTGGATGTGCTAGGATTAAGGATGTGCGCCATCACCGCCTGGCTCCCCTTAAGTATTTTATTTTATTTCATTTTTTATGCTGGGCATGGTGGTGTGCATACTTCGGAGGCAGAGGCAGGTGGATCTCTCTCTGAGTTCAAGGGCAGCCTGGTTTACAAAGTGAGTTCCAGGACAGCCAGGGCTACACAGGGAAACCCTGTCTCGAAAGCCAAAAGAGAGAGAAAGATTTATTAATTTTTTTTTTTTTTTTTTTTGGTTTTTCGAGACAGGGTTTCTCTGTGTATCCTTGGCTGTCCTGGACTCACTTTGTAGACCAGGCTGGCCTCGAACTCACAAAGATCCGCCTGCCTCTGCCTCCCAAGTGCTGGGATTAAAGGCGTGCGCCACCACCGCCCGGCAGATTTATTAATTTTTAAAAAACATTTATATATTTGTGTGTGTTGTGCCTTGCCAGAGGAAACCCGAAGGGTCAATCCCCCTTCACCATATTATGAATCCCAGGACTAGAACTCACATCACCAGGTTTGGTGGCAAATGCTTTTATCCACTGAGCCACCTCATCAGCAACTTCTTCTTCTCTCAGCTCTCTTTTATGGAGAAGTATCAAGAGTTAAAACATGGATGTGGGTGACAGACAGACCTGCCTCTCTCTCCTGCTGGCTGCTCCTTGGGCCCCCAGCACATCACCCTCTCCCCTACTGTGTTTCATCTTCACGTCTTGGATGTGGGGTAGATGAGGAAGTCAATGGAAGCTTTTAGCAGAGCTCCCAGTTCTTACACTTTCTACAAGCCACACAGTACAAGAGACGCGGGATGCCAAAAGCTTAACCATTAATTTTGAGAACCTTCTAGCTCAGTACTGAAGTTAGACACATCATTTTTTGTCATTCCTTCTTGGATCTTGGTGGGTAAGTCTGCCCTTAGCCACCTGGATCCCAGGAGTCCAGAGACTGGTATCCCGGGGTTCTAGAATTCCCATCTCTTCAGCATCCCTCTGCATGGCCATACTTGGTGTTCATGTTTCTGTTTCGTCAGGGTCTCACTATGTAGCCCTGAAGGTCCGGCACACCACCTGGAACTTGCCACTGGAACTTGCTATGTTGAACAGGCTGGCCTTGACCTCACAGAGATCCTCCTGCCTCGGAGATCATCCTGCCTCTGAGATCATCCTGCCTCTGTGCCTCTCAGAGTGCTGGGATTAAAGGCACGCACTGCCAAGTTTGGCAATCTGCCATTGTTTGATTTCCACATGCTAGGATCCAGGTGCTGTCGGCCTCTGGGAAGGGGGTTGCTGCAGGATTTCCCATCTCCCAATGCCAGTAACCATCCAGAGGTATGATCCTTTCAACAGGCACTTGTTTTAAGTGCATAGGAGGCGATCTCTCCAGCTGCTTTTCTGGGGACACATCCTACATTGTAACCTAGCCCACCTAGCCAAAGCCTTCGGATAAGAATCACTGGGGTGCTTGTTGAATATTCAGATCACCACGCCTTCTCTCCGAATTCTAATTCTGAAGTCTGGAGGGAAATATGGCGTGCATGGTGTAACAAACAGCCCAGGAGACAGGCATCCTCAGGCAAGTCCAGACATGGTGCTCTGCACTGTGAGTCTGAAGCTGGAGCTCAGTTCCTACTGTGTTTACCCAGCATTCGTGAGGCCATGGGTTCAGTCCCCAATACCACATAAATCAAAGCACACGTAATATAAAATGAGTACTTAAGAGGTGGAGGCAAGAGGACCAAATTTTAAGGTCATCCTCAGCTACAAAATGAGTTCAAGGCTAGCCTGGGGTACTCGAGATCCTTTTGGGGGGAAATGTTTAGGACCAGACTATGATATCCAGTGGGAGGGCAGGATAAGCCAGCTAGTATGCCGGTCATCAGGACCTGGGGGGGGCCTGCCACCCTAGGCTCCTTCCAGCTGGTTAGAACAGCCCCTACAAGACCATGGGGCTCTGCAGGCCCCAGGGAGTGTCTGCCTGCTTGTAACACCTGCTCAACAACCCAGCCTGTGAAAGAGCCCGAGTGTGTAAAGTACCCAGCACATAGTAGGTGCTTAGTAAATGTTAGCCAGTCACTAATGTGCTAGTTGAAGGATTGAAAAGGATAGGATGGGGGTGGGGCATAGCTAAGGAGAAAGCCAGCAATAGCCGAGGAAAACATGGGGGTGGATTTCAGTACAGAAATTTACATTTCTTTAAAGGTAATTCCAATCCCGCCTTTCCCTTTTGAGAACACAAAAGCCAAGGATGTCTCCAGCCCCAAGATTCTCAATGGCTCCATTCTTATGAACTTAATCATTTGTACAGTGTGAAAAAAAGATGTCCACCCTTTAATGTAGGCCTTACACATATGGCATATTATTTTGAATACCCGAACAAACAAGAAATATGACTGATGATAGTTGCTTTGATTGAGAAAATAAAAGAGGTTTAATTCCACCTTGTGCAGACAAGGTCAACAGACCTCAGGGAGAAGGAGCAATGGTCTTGGGAGTGACTAAGACCTCCAAGGGCTCTGCCACTGCTGGTAGGAGATACAGCCAGCAAACCCCAGCTCTTCACACACACACACACACACACACACCCACGTTCAAAAACTCCCATAGCAAGCAGGGAATAGTCTGTCACCACCCAAAACACCTAGGTTAGCTCGGCCTTCAGCTTCCAGGGATCCGGGGAGTGTTCCCTTTCCTCCCCAGGAGGGCACTTTGGTATTTGAAGCTGGCATTTGTCACCAAGGCTCCTCCTCTAGAGCTCAGTTCTTGCAAATTCCCAATACCCAGCAGCTGCCTAGAGTCCTTGCCAACGAAGGCTGTACCCGCGGCTGGCCTGGTGCTACCCAGAGCAGAGGACTGCCCCACACCCCAGCACTCCCTACCTGCTTTCGAATGAACTGGAAAGAGAGGACCGCCAGGGGTCCAGAAGAGGCAGAGTAAGGAAGCCATTGTTGTGGTTGCGGGGTTGAAGCCAGCCAGGGTTCCAACACACCTCAGCGAAGCACAATTCGGAGCAGGTAGTAGCCCACTCTGCCTGAGCAGTAAGGCTTTCCGAGGTGGTGCGGGACAACCTAGACCCAGTCTCTGTATTCAAGCCCCCCTCCCCAGCTTGTCAGTCTTCTTTCCCTTCACATCACACCTTCTCCCAGCAGGGGCTTCCCTACTCAGCCCCTCCAGGGGGGGTTATAGGTTCTTAAGGCCTCTCGGGAGGGAGGAATGGAGGGGGCGGGGCAGCGGCGGCTCAGATATAAGGGACCCAGGGCACTGTTTGCTAGTCCAGCCAGCCCACCATGAGTGCCCACTGCCTCCGCATCCTTCTTCTCCAAGCCTGCTGGACCGTACTCCAGCCGCGCGCTGCGACCGTAGCCGCCTTGCCTCTGTGGACAAGAGGGCAGCCCTCGTCACCGTCCTCCCTGGCGTACATGCTGAGCCTCTATCGAGACCCACTGCCTCGGGCTGATATCATCCGCAGCCTCCAGGCGCAAGGTAGGCTGCCAGCCTGGCCTCGCCAGCACCCGAGGGCGCACGGCCAGGAGGCGCGTGGTGATCGCTCGGGGACTGGGCACCAAGGGTCGTCCAGAGTCTGGTCTTAACGATGTTTCCTTGTGGGCAGGACCAGGACACCGCGCTGGTGGCCGGGTCGGAGGGGAACCCAGAATCCAGGGGCCACCGCCTTTCATGTCGGGTCCTAGACTAGATGGCAGAAGGTAAAAGGGTAGGGCGAGGGCCGGATCACGCCACCGAGCACCTGGGAGCCTCAGTTTGCTCATCTGTAGTTTAGAAATCGTAGGACCTCCCCCTTCATAGTCTTATGGCGGGGACAAGGTGATAACACCCCCTTCTCCCCCAGAAACGTTCTGCACAGAACCGGGCGTACAATAAACAAGTCGTTACTGAGTTTTGCCCGGGCCGCCGCAAATGCCACCAAGAACTAGGACTCAAGGATCCGAAGTTAGAGATCCCGGTGTGGAAAGCCCAGAACTCAGACAGTTTTCACAGTTGAGCGGTGTCAGGTGTCCTAGGTGACCCCGGGCTCGGAACCTACTTAGATCCAGGTGTGTGCGTGTGTGTAATTGGCCCTGTGACTCAAATGACGCTCATCAGAGCGGGCCGACAGGTGGGTGCCCTGGAGAGGGAGTCCGGACTCGGGACTCCCTTCCCGGGACAATCCACATGCCGCCCCTTGGGCAGCTTGGCCAGCCTCTGTTTCGCGGGGCCAGACGGCCCTCCGCGGGACCCGGACCCAATCCACATCCTCTAATCCGGTCTGACCCGCCGCCCGCCGGCCCTCGAGACCTGGAGGCGGAGTCCCTATTCCCTGCCTGCGGCGTCTGGGGTGAGACTGCGGGTGACCCTTTCCTGAAGGGTCATCCGGGGACCACGGACCAGGACACCCTGGAGGGCGAGGCAACGAGAAATTAGTAGAGTGTCCTGCCCCTTCACCTAGGGTGGGACAGGGGAGGCAAAGCTGGAAAAACAAACCTTTCCAGTTCACCTCTCTTCTAGAAAATTCTGGAAGGTTTATATAGTGATGGGGCAATCCGGGGTGCAGGAAAATTGCTGAGGTTCATCAAAATCTGTTTCGCAGTCGCCTGAGTCCACAACAACATCACCTCACTTTTTGTTTGCTTTTGTAAATCAGAGAACTGTTATCTCCTCGTAGTCTGTTTAAATGTATACAACCAACTTTAGCGTTTTACCTAATTACCAATGGTGTCAACTGCCTCCATTTCAGGAAAAAGACTCTACCTGAAAGGAGTCTAGGGGAGAGCGGCATCCCAGGCCACTCCCTTCCCTCTTGAGTCAGCATGTAATCTGCCCCAGCATCGTGGTAGTGGGGTCTGTCAGCTGGAATCTAAGCATGTTTGTACCCCCATTGTTCTGCTTACTCGTGTGCAAATGGCGGTATCAGGGGTGGGAGGTAGGGAGACAGTTCCTGTAAAGCCTTGGCATATGGGAAGCAGAAAATGGCACGGCCCCTTGCTTCATGGGCTGTGGGCAGGGGCAGGCAAATAGCCTGAGTTTTAACTCTTTCCTTTAGAATTGGAGGTGGCTGCTTGGTGCCAGTGATTCTTGCCAAATCCACACTCAGCACCCATGTGAGTTTCAGGGTGTCCCTGAACCCCCTTCCTCATGTATGCATACCATCCCATTGACATTTATAGTATCCGTTGTTTCATGAGCTAGAGCTGTATCGGGAGGACCTCTATCCTGGGAAATCTTGGGGGTGGACTGAGGGGAAGGGGTTTCTTCCTACACCACCTGCACACTGGCCATCCCAGTCACCGGTGAGTGCATCTCAGTCCAGGCCCTTGCCTTGTGCCTGGCTACCTGGTTACCACATTTCATTTCTCAGTTCTCTATCCAGGTGAACATCTCTTTGAGTATCTATCTCAGTTAATGGGGGGGGGGGCACACAGCATCCCTTCTACTGAGAAGGCAGCTGAAGCCTAGAGAAAGAAAACCACCTGACCAATGAATGTCAAACAGGAACCCCCACAGAGGAACCTGTGAGTCATGGGGTACTCAGACTGCTGTTTTCAGCCATGAAGCTGGAGCACCTGCCTCTGAGAGACCCTTAAGACAAAAGTTTCAGATCACTCACAGGCTGCAGAGACAGTTAGCAGAAGAGACTAGAATATCTCACCTAGGCCCAGGGTCAGTGGGGAGAGTCTCCAAAAGGGCTCGTTATTGTCTCCTGATGTTTTGAAAATTAAAGGAAAAGACAGCTAGAGACAGGATGTTTCCGGGGAGTGGGGTGGGGGGTTGAGGGTTGGGGGGTGGGATGGGGTGTGGAGCAGCCCGAGGCTGAAGCTGGGAATTGTCTTAGGCAACTCAACCTCAGTCCAAAGATACTCAGCAGTTAAGAGCACTGGTGTTCTTCCAGAGATCCTAAATTCAATCAATTCCCAGCAACCACTTGGTGGCTCACGGCCATCTATAAAGGGATCTGATGTTCTCTTCTGGTGTGCATGAAAACAGAGCACTCATACATTAAAAATAAATAAGCCAGGCCTGGTGGCACATGTCTTTAATTCTAGCACTTGGGAGGCAGAAACAGGTGGCACAGGGCTGTGTGTCTGCCCCACCTGTGTGAAGAACCCGGCACAAGGGAGCAGGGCGATAAGGGTAGATAAGAAAGACTAGGTAGGGAATCAGAGCATCTCTAAGATTGGTGAAAACAAGCTCCTGCATCTGCAGGAGCAGGTGGGAAGAGGGTGGCCAGCCCGAGGCCACTCGCTTTCTCTTCCTTGAGAGCTGTGGATTATCTGTCACATTTACATGTACCCAGTGTGCCTGAGGCAAGCTACCCTGTCCACAAGTCTGAGACAGTGGCTTGCTCAAGACCCAACAGGGCAAGTAGAAGCCCAGGGTCTGGGTATGACAGCCTCTGCCTTGGATTGTTGGGTGATGAATAGAAGAGGCATCCAGTTCTTTTTTCTTTTTTTCCAAGACAGGGTTTCTATGTGTAGCCCTGGCTGTCCTGGGACCGTGAACTTTTGATCCTCCAATTTTACCTCCAGAGGGCAGAGAATATAGGCTTGGTTCACCTGGACCATAGTTTATGCAGTGCTAGGGATCAAATCCAGGTTTTTGTGCCTTCTAGGCAAGCGCTCTACCAACTGGAACTCCATTCCCAGACCTTTGGTTACTTTTCAAGATAAAGTCTTACACAAGCTCTTGTACCTCTAAGGTCTCATTTCCTTTCGTCTCTAAAATGGACTATATCTGAACGTGTGTGTGTGTTCATGATGTATATGAATGTTTTATATATATATTAGCTTAACTTGTAATCTTAGGCTGAGACTGAAGGAAGAGTTCTAGGCCAGTCGAGGATAAATAGCAGGTTCCAATTCTGCCAGAGTTAGTATGAAACCCCATCTCAAAAAGCCAAAATAAATACAGTAGACTCAATAATACCACAAGCCAGCAGGGGTGGGTGAGGGTGAGAGGTAGGTCACAGGCAGCCTACCGGCTGGTGATTATTTACCAGAACTCCTTCTCAACCTGTTTGCTTCCCTGATTTCTCCCCCAGATGTGGAAGTGACTGGGCAGAATTGGACCTTCGTTTTTGACTTCTCCTTTCTGAGCCAAGAAGAAGATCTGGCATGGGCGGAGCTCCGGCTGCAGCTGCCCAGCCCTATGGGCTTCCCCACTGAGGGTCCACTCACTATCGAAATTTTTCACCAGGCAAAGCTGGACCCAGGGCAGAACCCAGCGGACTGCCTGGAGCGTTTTCGGATAGAGCAGTTCACTATCACTCCATCCCAGGTCACTTTTTCCTCAGGCAGCACGGTCCTGGAGGTGACCAGGCCACTCTCCAAGTGGCTAAAGAATCCCAAGGCACTGGAGAGGCAGATGTCCAGTTTGGCAGGACAGTGTTGGCATCAGCCCCATACCCCAGCTGTCACTGTCACCAACACCAGTGTTCTCATGCTCTACTCCAACCGACCCCAGGAGCAGAGGCAGCTGGGTGGTGCCACTTTGCTCTGGGAAGCTGAGAGCTCCTGGCGGGTCCAGGAGGGACAGCTGTCTGGAGAGAGGGGCCAATGGAGCAGAAGACATCGGCGACATCATTTGCCAGACAGAAGCCAACTGTGTAGGAGGGTCAAGTTCCAGGTGGACTTCAACCTGATTGGCTGGGGTTCCTGGATCATCTACCCCAAGCAGTACAACGCCTATCGCTGTGAGGGCGAGTGTCCTAACCCTGTGGGGGAGGAGTTTCACCCTACCAACCACGCCTATATCCAGGTGCAATGCCACAGGCAGGGAATGGGCTGCAAGACAGGGGATGGGGCTTAAGGTTTACCATGGGATAACTGGGTTTGGTCATTCAAGCCACTTCCACGTTAGGTCCTGTTGGGGATGATGCATTCTCACAGCACTGAGTCCTGTTCCATGGGGTTACCATGGGAGAACACACACACACTCTCTCTCTGTCAGGCTGGTCTCAAACTCATCCAAGATGCCCTTGAACTCCTGATTCTCTTGCCTTCACACCCCTAGAGCTGGGATTACAGGCATTCGTCACCACACCCAGTTATTACAATACTGGGGATCAAATCCAGGACCTCATGCATGCCAGGCAAACTGAACTGCATCCCCAGCTTTTCCTTGTTCCTATAATTAGGTGATAGGAATAGAACAGAGGACCTCTGCTCCTGCAGTTCTGACATTTCTGGAAAATGACTTTCAGAATTGGACTTTGGGACTTCCTATTCCTGCTCATTACTTATGTGACATTAAGCTGCTTATTATCTGAAGCCTGTCTTTCCAGGCCAGTAGCATATTTCAGATATAGTGTGGGGGTTCATGAGCTGGTTGCACGTGCATTTTATTTATTTATGAAAATTGCTATTCTTGCATAAGAAGCTAATTTTTCACTTTAGCCAGAAAAAGTAATTCTGCCTTTGCCCTAGCAGTGCAAACTGACTCTTCTTCCCTTTCAGAGCCTGCTGAAACGCTACCAGCCCCACCGGGTCCCTTCTACATGCTGTGCCCCTGTGAAGACCAAGCCACTGAGCATGCTCTATGTGGACAATGGCAGGGTGCTCCTCGAACACCACAAAGACATGATTGTGGAGGAGTGTGGGTGCCTCTGACAGAACCAAGGGGAATGATGGATTAGCTTGCCCTTCACAATGCTGGTGCACTCCAGGGAGACCCTAGTGTCTACCCAGGGAGCAGAAATGCAAGAAAAGCTCTGCCCGCCAGGGCTGAAGAGGAAGGCCTGCCCCTATACATACCTGCCAAGCCAGAGGTTACTGCATGGAGGAGGCAGGATGGGGAAGTCTTGCAGGAGCTGGTTGGGCTCCCTGGAAATAGGGGTTATGAACTGTTCGAAATTGTGTGCAATGGCTGGGGTATATATGTATTTATTTTGAGGCCATCTGTAGCTTTCCTGTATTCTCAAAAGTGGTCTGTGACCTGCTGTCCCTCCCTCAAGTTTAGTTTAACTTTATTAAATTTAAACTAGCCATTTGGCTCTCTCTGCCTGAAGCTGGGCTAGGGGAGCCCCACAACTTTCTGGCTGGCTAGTGCTAACATGCTGGCCTTGGTCAGGGGCTCCCTGATCTCTACTAATGAGTTATCTAAACAATAAAGCCACTGTCCAGTTCTTCCAGGGCCAGCTGGTGCCTTTGACCAGAAAGGTGGGCACTTGTCCAAGAGGGACTGGTCATGGTGGATTATAGAAGCCAGAGCCCTCAGATGTCTGCGTGGCAGACACAACCGGAGTCCATTAAAAGTCAGTGACAATTCACCTCAGTCTCTCAATGTGTTTCTGGGGTCCTGAGTTTCTAATCCAGCAGGGGATGGGGCTGTGGTCATAGATTTTTGCAGAGGCTGTGAGGCGTGGGGAACATTCACTCCCTGGCCTCCTCTTGTAAAATCGGAAATAGCAAAGCCTGATGGATCTGCAACATCTGGCCTTGGGGATGACTGTGGCTCAGTGGTAATACTTTTTTTTTTTAACATTTTATTTATTTATTTATTTATTTATTTATTATGTATGCAGTATTTGCTCTACATATATGCCCGGGCAGATCTCACTGTAGATGGTTGTGAGCCACCATGTGGTTGCTGGGAATTGAACTCAGGACCTTGGGAAGAACAGTCAGTGCTCTTAACCTCTGAGCCACCTCTCCAGCCCCAGTGGTAATACTTGCTTCGGGTATGTAGGGCCCTGAGTTAAAGCCCAGCTTGAAAAAGCCAAGTGTAGTAGTACACACCTTTAATCCCAACACTTGTTCCAGGACAGTCAGAGCTACACAGTGAGACCCTGACTCAAACAAAAGCCAGCATGAAAAAGGCTTTCAATCTTCATGGATTGCCCTGTGGTCTGCTAAGCCCTGCCCTTGTTGTGACCATTTCCTCAGGGGGTAGAAGCTCAGCTTCTATAGAAAGTGTAACATGAGCCTCCATCTGTTCTTTTGGCTAGGTGACGGGCTGCTTTGGGGAAATGCAAGTCCCCAGGAGCATAACCCTCCCCCTGGCTTCCCAGGATGTGCATCCACTCTGCTCCAGCCTTGGCTGAAGCAAAGCAGTGAAATTGGTCCAGGCAGGGACTGAGTTGACTACAGCCCACCCTGGGCTTGACCAATGAGCTGGAGCCGAGCCCTGAGCAGAGCAGTTGCGTCAGCACAGGCATCTTTCTGCTTTAGGTTTTCAGTCAGGACCTCACTGTTTAGCCCAGACTCTCAAACCTCTGGGATTACCCACCTCTACCACTACACCAAGCCAAATGATTTTACTCTTGAAAAGAGGTACACTTGTCCCATCTGTTCTCCTGAATGCTACCCAGAAAGGCCTCGTGGATGTCACAGCAGAGCTGAGGGACCCAGAGCACCTGGGTGGCATCTAGAGGACTAGGCTAATCTAGCTTAGACCACAGCTTTTACTTCCAGGGATCAAGTACACCATGGAGCTGAAGTTCTTGGAGGGAAGTGGCCTCCAGGGGCTTTAGGAAGCAGGTGCCTGCAGTCCTTACAGAGAAGGTAGGGCCAGCAGAGTCAAAGGCCATGCTATTTGTAGCTCCAGCTTGTGGGAGTGTTTACAGCTGGCTGTTCTGTGAATTTGGGACGGAAGCTCCCTGGTGACAAGGCATTGTCTGTGTCAAGTGGGGGAGGTGGGCACAAAATGACCAACTATAGGTGCTGGTTGTGCTACTCATGCTGGCTAGGACCACTGTGCTGTCCTGGTCACGGGTATCTGGGTACCAGTGTCTAACAATGGCTCTGGATCTGGTCCATGGCTTGGCTGAAGGCCCTGGACATCCTAAAGAGCTCCCTCTGAGAACTGTCCTGTATGAACGTATGCTCTCAAGGCAAAGGTCTGGTGTTCTGCAACTGTCACCAGGGCCAAAAGGAAATAGCTAGCTGCCTTAACCTCCTGGCTGGCGGTGGGTGGGCCTGCCAGTAGCAGAGACAGAAAGAGGGAAAGAGGGGAGCACAGGGGTGACCCTCTGCGACATCACCAGGGCTTATCTTGACCTTAAGAACCCTCCTAAAGCTGGGTGTGGTGGCACACACTGTTAATTTCAGCTCCTGGGAGGCAGAGGCAGGCGGATGTCTGCACTCAAGGCCAGCCTGGTCTACATAAGGAGTTCTAGGACAGCCAAGAGTTACACTGTGAGACCCTGACCCCAAAACAAAAACAAACAAAAATAAAAAACACTAACATACCAAGTTCAGGCTGTCTCCATGTTAGGGTTCACCCTTAGCAAATGTAAAATGCAGGGTTCAATGCCCAGCACCACAAAACACCACCAAGTCAATATTCAAGGTCTTTATTAACTGTAACAGCAACCACTGGTGAGAATTTTTTCCACAGTTCCAAACACCTGCTGGTTTGGAAGGACAGTAAGAAAAACAGATTGGTCATGGTCTCATACATGGTCTTAGGATTGCATTGCTGACAGTGAATGAAAGGTGAGGGGACAGCACACAAGGGAACAAAGGGGAGGACCAAGGAAAGCACTGGCAGCCTCTCAAACTCCATTGCACATGGCTAAGGCTGCAGCAGTGAACAGGGAAGCTATATCAGAAAACACATTGCAAAGATTCTTAAAACGGACAACTGGGACCAGAGTCCTTGGGGCTCTTCAAGTTGCTTTCTTTAAGGATTACTGGATTCGGCCCAGGTGCCATTAAGTGGGGCAAAGGCATTAGCATGAGCTAGAGAAGTCCCAATGGCCTCTGCCTTCTGCTGCTGTCCCCACTGTCCTGCTTTCCAGTCATGACCCCCAGGCCCAGGCTGGGCAGTTCTCAGACTGAAATGGAGAGGAAAGAGAGTATAGAGGCAAGAAAGGGCATGCTGCGTGGAATTAAAGGAGTTCTCTTAAGTTTGCCATGCCCTAGAATCTGGGCCTGAAGTCCTGGCAAGAGTCCCCTTTGTTGTCTACCAAGCACCCAGTCTCTCACTGCCACCCTTCCACCTCAGAAAAGTGAACAGGAGTTTTCACTGCTGGGAAATGTTTCAGCTCAGTAACCTTTTTCTACTGGGCACACTGTATGGCCCACCAGGGCTGTAAGAAGTGCTGAGCAAAAAGACAGAAACGAGGGACCGCCTGAAGACTTCAAAAGTTAAGTTCTGCCAACAGGCACCAGGTTCCAGGACTTGCCTAAAAGAAAGCTACAATTTCAGAGGGTGGAGAATGTATCTTGATTGGCCAACTGGAAAAATGAGGACCTGTCAGCCATCCTTAGTCTTCAGTCAAGTCTCTGTGAGCTAAAGTCCACCACTGACGTCGAAAGCCATCACTGGAGCAGGTAGCATGGTAGGCACTGAAGGACTGATGCAGGAGCCCGAATTCCCATCACTAAAAGCTGAGAGGCTAGGGGTTGTGGGTAACCATGTCCTGCTCAAAGGTCAGACAGAACCCTCTACCCCCAAGAAATGGTGTTCCTCCACTATAAATCCCACCTTCCCATGGGAAGGATGGGTCAGTGATTGAGTTTCGCAGATTAATAAATAGCTGCCATGGGTATGGAGTCCAGAAAACACACCAAAGAACTTGAACTACATGAAGACAGTAGTGCCTTCCCTCTAGAAGTGAAAGGGTTATGCTACGCCCACCTCAAGCAGCCAACAGTCAAGATGGAGATAGGGAGGAGGGCCCATCCCTGATATGTGGCTGTCAACACCCGAGCCTGGCACACAAACTGGCTGGCTGGACTTTCAGGAGAACCCAACTGAACTAGAAGGTCTGAGAAGCCCAAGGACACAGTACCCAAGAGCCCTGAATACCCTGCCCCTCCTCGGGTTAGAAAGAAATCCACAATCCACTAGTACTTCAAGCACATGCTAAAGCAAGTATGGCTACAGAAAGGAAAATGCTAGTACAGGACAGAGTACAGTCCAAAAAAGAGCCTTCGTCTAAGGATGGTGAGAATGGCTAGCAGGAACAAGCAGACATTCCATGAGATCCGAGGCACTGGTGAGCTACTTCTTAGGCTGCCCTTATGGGGGAAACCAAGACTGGTTCTCTTTAGGAGCGCATTTCCACCAAGGCACCCAGGCGGCGATGGGCTAATCTGCACTGGCCACATCTGCTTCCTCAATGGCTTCCGGAGAAGCTGCTTCTAGTGGGAGCCCTTGACCAATGCACTGACTCCCGTGGCAACCCAGCTTCAATACCACTACCTGGAACCAGAACTGCTTCTCGTTCTGCAGCTCAAGAACCTAACATCCAACAACATCCTTTGTTCCCTGCCTGACAAGCCCTGCTCCAGTTAAGAAAGCTTGTGTGGCTCCACAGAAATGCCCCCAATTCCTTTTGTCAATCCTTGGCTAAAGGAAAACCTAAGTAGTAAGGATGCTTAACTTGCAAGGCAAGAATTTTTGAGACAATAGGCAGATGAGGATGCAACAGATCTAGGAATCTTCATTTCCTGCCATCTCCCTTAAGACAAGCAGGTAGCTTTGGGGAAAGAGAGGTCTGTTTCAACAGCAATGTGCACCCAGCTTCTAGCTATGGCTCTCATCTCCCTCATCCCTGTTTTCCTGTTAGGGTGTGGCAGGTTAAAGGCACTGTAACTCTCTTCTTAATCCAGCCCCTTCTCTGGTATCAGTTAGTTATTGAGGGGAGCCAGGTGCACCAACACAACACCTACCCCACAGAGACCCATGTGTGGAGTGATGGAGGAAGGCACCCTGCTGACAGCCACAAAGAGTGCTGTTCTCCAGGTCCAGATAAGAGCAGCATCCACCTGCATCTTCATGAGACCCTATGCTAAAACCTCTGTACTAAGCAGCCCCCAAATTCCTACCAAGAGAAGACTTTAAGCTTGCAGGTAACTTGTTACATAGCAATAGATAACCCATCTAAGAAGAAAGGACTCCCTGCCAGTTTTTCCATTCCTTTGCCTTGGAGAAGGCAACAGAACACTTGGGGAGGGGGGCACAGCTGGGAACTAAGAAGGAAGAGCAGAGTTGGGCAGTGTGTTTTTTGGGCTGGAAGGAGGCGCTTCCTCAGGAAGGTCGACTGTCCCCACAAATGCAGAAACACAACCTTCAGAGAAACAGCACAGATTACTAAGGCTTGTCTCACTCATGCGGGCATTACACATCTCCACTTAGGGCTCCAGCTGTGAGGCTCTCTGAACACCCAGAGGTGAACCCCACACTGGAATCTGCTTACCAGAAAATGGCTCATGTACAGAAATGCCATCTGCTGGAAGCTCATTTCATGTCTTGGGCAATTATCTTATAATACTGATTTATGGAGGTCAAAGTGTGGGTAGGGGCAGCCTTCAGATAAGGCCTAGACATGGCAGTGAGGGGTCCTGGCAGAGGACGTAAGGACATAAGGTTGGAAGGTTCCTACACCATGCAGGTAACACTCCAAAGAATACTAGAACCATGCCCTCTGATTGGGGACACAGGGAGCACATGCAGACTCCCTAAGATGGCAAGAAAAGAGAAACAGTTTATCCTAACTCCCATGTCTCAAATCCATTCCCAGTTGTGGGTCCAGGAGGAAACCACTCTGCTGCAGACAGTGGTTCAACGAGGAAACCAATATTCTTTTCTCACTCAGAACCTCCCACTTCAGTTGGAGACAGAGTCCATACGGTGCCACACCAGTGCGTGAAGAGTCATGATCCTTGTTCCTGAAGAATCAAGCTCCAGGGTATAAAAGAGGTCCTGAGCAAGCTTCTTATGCCAATGACAGCACACAACTTAAGGTTTTCCAAGACTCCATATGAAATGAAATTTGGAGTTTAATTAAAAACACAATAGATACATTTACCAGAGAAATAAAACACTTCTGATTATCACCTTGGAGATTCCAAGACTCCCCAAGCATTGGAGACCCAGCTTATTCCTGAGACAACGACCATCACAGAGGGTTGCACTCCGAGCTATTCACATTTTGTAGCAAAAACAGAACCAAGGTCTGAAGATGTCCTTTCCTTTCTTTTTCCTAAAGTCTTCACAAAACAGGGTCTTCCCAAGATTCAAAAGGAAAACAAACAGCTTTCTTTCCCAGCCAATGGGGATCTAAAATCTTACTAAGAGGACTTAGTATAGGCATCCAATAACCAGAAATTCCCAGGACACAGTGGCTGCTTTACTGTCTTCCTTCAGGAAGATGGATGTATCAGCCTGTCTATTGGGAGCCTCTCTCCTGTCTCCATGTTGGCCCACAGTACCAGGAGAGTGGATAGGGTGGAGGAAGAGAGCAAAGGGGTAAAGTAAAGGAATGAAGTTTTCTTCAACAACTCATAGCAAGGCAGACTGATCCAGTTTCACAAAACACCCATTCTACACTCCAGATAGCCCCAAAAACTTGAGGGCACAGGAAAGGGCTCAGAAGGAGCCATAGGAAACAAAGGACAGTGAGGACAGCAGACTCGCCTAGAAACTTTTTTTTTTTTTAAATAACCTTCCCAGTATTGGAAGATGTTTTGTTAAAAAAGTTGCAGTTCAAAATTGTACTGAAAACTTATCTAAAAATAGGTCTGTAGTCATCTTTAAAATAAAAGGTCTCTCCTCTGATAAGAGGAGTGACAGATATTATCAGATACCAACATGTGAGGTATCTCTGATGTAGATTTGGAAAATGGCCTGGAAGAACCAGAAGGAAACAGAGTAAGGGAAAAGGGAAGGGGGAGGGAGAGAAACAAGGAAGGAAGGACAGACAGGTGTACATGAGAAGGCAAAGGAGCCTGGGAGAAGTGCGCTTTTCTCAGCCCACGCTTGTCTCGGCAGATTCAGAGGAGGGGGAATGTAGAGGGCAGTCAACTTCAAACTCAAAATATAATAACCCAAAGGACACCAAACCTACTAAGACCCCCCAGGTTTGAAAATCATGACTACTGAGGCTGTCTGCCCGTGTGGCTCGGTCCTGTTCCGGGGTCACCGCTGTGACCAGGCTATACCCAACAGGTGCAGGCCAAAGTGTCGGCACGTCTGCTCTGGAAGCAGACAAGTCATGGGGTCTGTCAGCGGGAAGAGGACTCTGCTATAAGATGCAGGCAGGAAGAACGGCAGACAGGTAAAGTCAAACTGGTCACCAAGGAGTCCCTTCAGGAGTAGGGCTTAAAAAGTACCACGTGCGCCACTGGGCATGGGGTGGCACACGTCTTTAATCTCAGTATTTGGGAGACAGATGCCCAGTACTTGGGAGGCAGAGGCAGGCGGATCTCTGTGAGTGCAAAGCAGCCTGGTCTACAAAGCAAGTCCAGGACAGCCAGGGCTATACAGAGAAACCCTGTCTCAGGAAACCAAAAAAACAAAAGACTAAAAAAACAAACAAACAAACAAAAAAGATTACCCGTGCCAATGATTTATGTAAAGGAATGGGGAGATGAGCTATCACATCCAAGACAGAAGCCTTCCTCCCAGAGAAAAGGGTGGCTGATGTCACATGTCCCAGGAATGTAGCTGGAGGTGCAGGAGCTGTGCTCCAGTACCCAGGACAAACACCTCCAGGCATAGGGCAAGCAGCTCATTTTCTTTTATCAATCTCCCTGATGGTTTAAAGACACCACATCCAGCACCAACTCACAGCAGGATGAAGGAAAGGAAGACAGCACTACACCTCCTTCCCTCCCTAGCCACCCCACAAAGAGGTGCTGCTTGCTTGGGAAGTCTCCTAGACTTGGGGCAAATCTGAAAGGGGCAGGAAGATTCTTGGGAAATGACCAGGGAAGCTACAGGGACTGCTTTCCTCTATGAACAGTCAGTTCCACAGAATAAGCCAGAGCCTTTCAACCTAACCTTAACTGGGCAGAGGGCAGGAGATGGGAAGGTTTGGTCAGATGGAGTGCATCTTCCATCACTTGGCACCCAGAGGGAGGGAATGGGGAGCTGGAGCTTCTCTGTTCTCTGTGTTCCTACTGGCAAGTCAAGTGCACACAGGCCTCTGCGTGCAGCACCCTTCCACACTGCATCAGAGTCAGATGTCCATTTCAAACTGAGCTTCATCCCCTGGTTAGAAGGAAAGAAATGAGAAGTTTAGTACAAGAAGAAACAACAAAGCTATTTTCAATGTCTTTTTCAACTTGCAAAGGGCAAAACTAATGCAAGCTGCTCATGACACCTACTCCCGAATGTAATACTAACACTGAAATGCAATCCTTAAATTTGAGGTGAGCTAGGCTACATAGCAAGACCCTATCTTAGCAGTAAAACATCATTTATGCTGTTTTGGGTGATCTATCCTGGGGTGGGTGTAGTGAGCAGAGTGGTCACACCTGGACATGTGTAAGGGGATGTTTCCTGTTGCTTTTCCACAGCCCACACAGTAGCTCCTGGTCACTATCAAGTGCACTCTTCTGGAGGTTTTGAACTCATCTCCTGCTCTGAACTGACACTTGCAGTGGGGGATATCAGCTCATATCTATAACTCAGCTACTCAGAAAGCAGAGGTAAGAAGGTTGCTGCAAGTCTGAGGCCAATCTGAGGCCAATCTCGGCTTCATGGTGAATTCTCTGTAGCCTTGGCTAAGAGTGAGACCTTGTCTCAAAGAAAAATAAAAAAACAAAACAAAAAAACCCAAACAAACCAAAAACCAACCAAACAACCAGCTGGGTGTGATGGTGCACACCTTTAATCCCAGTACTCTGGAGGCAAAGACAGGAGGATCTCTGTAAATTCAAGGCCAGCCTGGTCTACAAATTAGGTTCCAGCACAGCCAGGGCTGCTGTCCTGAAAAAAGCAAACCAACCAACCAAAACCCTCAACTGTGGCTGCAAGATCGTGAGACACAGAGCCTCAGGTGAGTGCAGATGCCACCCCACCGCTATGAAGGAGCAGGGCAGCCCCCAATAAACTCACTATGGGAAGAAACCATGTCTGTTTTCTTTTCTTCTCTGTGGGGGTGGGGGAGAGGGCTGAGACAGGCTTTCTACATGTAGCCCTGGCTGTCCTGGAATTTGTTCTATAGACCAAGCCGCCTCTAACTCAGGGATCCACCTGAGATTAAAGGCATGAGCCACCACCACCTGGTCACACTTATTTTCTGAGGTTGGTGAAAATAGGAGCCCTAAGATTCTGTCTTGGTTCTATGCACCCATGTGCATACTTGTTCATTTAAGAGGTCAAGGGGCAGAATGTGTACAATCATGTCTATGTAAGGGCAATCCCTAGAAAATGAAGCCTCCTACAGCATGGTTCTAATCCACCTCTGGGCTGCCAGCCTGATTTTTTTTAAGACAGGGTCACCCTGTAGCCCTGGCTAGACACCAACTCTCACAGATCTAGCTGTCTCTGTCCTCTGACTGCTGGGACTGAAGGCACAAACCACCACAACTGGCCTCCTTCCCCTGATTTAATTGCTTGTCCCCATGCAACCAGGTGGAAACTAAGAGCATTTTAGTAGATGCTTAGGGGGAAACATCAGACACACAAGCAGACCTCAGCTGCGCTTCCATGAAACAACACTGTCTAATCTACAGACAACTCACAGTCCATCCCAGAGCCCCTCACCAAGTGCATGCTTCCTGTCATGATTGTTCAGATTGTTCAAGTTGTTCACTTCTACTTTGGAATCTTCAATTAAGACGCCAGGACTGGTGACTCCAGGGATATTGGGCAGATGACACGGTGGGGTCTGTGCCATGGGAGAATTGCGACGGTCCAACAGAAACTTTCGGTCATAAATGATTCGTGTTCCTGAAAAAAAGGGTTAAAGAGTTTCAAATAAATTCAGGCACCCAACAGAATGATTACTGAGAGACTGGCTACCTGTGTGCCTCAGCCCTCTTCCAAGGCCACTGATATTTTTTCAGGAAGACCGCTGTGACCAGGCTGCACCCACCAGATTGGAGGCCAAAGTGCGGGAACCTCAAACGACTGCTCTAGGAGCAGACAAAAATCATGGGATGATATGAGCCGGGCGGTGGTGGCGCACGCCTTTAATCCCAGCACTTGGGAGGCAGAGGCAGGCAGATCTTTGTGAGTTCGAGGCCAGCCTGGTCTACAAAGCGAGTCCAGGACAGCCAGAGATATTCAGAGAAACCTTGTCTCGAAAAACCAAAAAAAAAAAATCATGGGATGTCTGCCAGCAAGATGCACATTAGAAGGATGGCAGACAGCCGGGCAGTGGTGGCGCACGCCTTTAATCCCAGCACTTGGGAGGCAGAGGTAGGCGGATCTTTGTGAGTTCGAGGCCAGCCTGGTCTACAAAGCGAGTCCAGGACAGCCAGAGCTGTTAAACAGAGAAACCCTGTCTCGAAAAACCAAAAAAAAAAAAAGGATGGCAGACAGGCAAAGCCTGCTAAGATCACTAAGGAAGTCCTTTAAATGCCACATGATCCTTAAAGGTGTCAGCTCAGCCATGAGAAGATTCTACCTTATTCCCCATGAACAGGGCAGGATGCTCTGCCCTGGGAAACTCCTGCTGGTTCTTCAATATTCAGCTCCAACATCACTTCCTTTAGGAATCCTTCTTCCTCCGCTCTCCCCCCTCTTCTCACGTCACTCAAACATCACTTATACAGGACTCCTGTTACCTCCGGGCCTGTCTACAAACTTCAAGCTCCTTATGCCAGCCTTGTCTTATTTACTTTTGACCAATATCCTAACATTTCAATATTCAAAACAGATATTTTTTTTTTTCTTTCTCCTTGTCCTCCTCCTAAAGAAATCTAATCTGGGTTGGAATTTTCTATCTAAATATTGTTTCAGCCACTTACTTACTAGACCAACAACTTAACTCCCAAGGATTTTGTTTTGTTTTTCGAGACAGTTTCTCTGTGTAACAGTAAGGGCTGTCCACAACTAACTTTGTAGACCAGGCTGGCCTTGAACTCACAGAGATCTACCTGCCTGTGCTTCCCAAGTGCTGGGATTAAAGGAGTGCGTCGCCAGGCCAGGCTAGATAAATTTTTTAATGAAAGAACAAGTATAAACAAGTATGTGAAAAAGTAGATAACCATCTTCAATTAAAGGCTACCCAAAGAAGCTTGATGGCTGATCTCCCTAGAAAGGAAGAACACCATATTCCTTCAAATATGAACCTGAAGGATGGTTTAGCAGGTAGAGACACTTGCTGCTAAGGCTGGCCATCTGAGTTTAACCCCTACTTTTGACTAGCATATTTATGGGATATAGTTAATGTTCTGATATATATATGTATATATATATGTATATGTATGTATGTATGTATATATTAGGTAGTTATCAACTTGGGAGTACTTAGCACATCTACTACCTTAAACTTTTGTCATTTTTTTCTTTTGTTTTTTAAAAATTATTTACGTGTACTAATGTTTTGCCTACATCTATGTATGTGTACAATGTGTGTGTCAGTGAATGGTTGTGAAGTACCATGTGACACTGATCCTGGGTCCCCTCCAAGAACAGCAAGTGCTCTTAATTGATGAGCTATCTCTCCAGCCCCTATACTGATTTTTTTGGTTGTGACAGATCTTCCCTATGCATCCCTGCTGGTCTTGAACTCAGTGTTCTCCTGTCTCAGCCTTCTAAATGTTGGGATTATTGGTAAACACTCCACCCTCAGCTGAAATGTCTTTTTTTTTTTAAATGATAATATGTGAGAAACAGGAAAAAAAAAGTTGAAATTAAAAACCATGATAGTGGCCGGGTGTGGTGGCGCACGCCTTTAATCCCAGCACTTGGGAGGCAGAGGCAGGCGGATCTCTGTGAGTTCGAGGCCAGCCTGGTCTACAAAGCGAGTCCAGGACAGCCAGAGCTGTTACACAGAGAAACCCTGTCTTGAGAAAAAAAAAAAAAAAAAACCATGATAGTGGACTGGAGAGGTGGCTCAGCAGTTAAGAGCACTGGCTGCTCTTCCAAAGGACTGGGGTTCAAATCCCAGCAACCACATGGCTGTTCACAGCTGTCTAACTGCTGGGCGTGGTGCCCCACACCTTTAATCCCAGCACTCAAGAGGCAGAGGCAGGCGGATCTCTGTGAGTTAGAGGCCAGTCTGGTCTATAAAGTGAGTCCAGGACAGTCAAGGATACACGGAGAAACCCTGGCTTGGAAAACCAAAACCAACCAACCAAACAAACAAACAAAACCACACCATAATAGTAGGTGTATGTACAGGAATAGACATGCATGTGTCATACATAGCATGCATATGGTGATCAGAGGACAACTTTCAGGAGTCTGTTCTGTTCTCTCCTACCAGGTGGACCCTGACTGAACTCAGGCCATCAGGTTTGGTGGAGAGCACCAACATTTCTTTTTTTTTTTTTTTTTTAAGATTTATTATGTATACAGTGTTCTCTCTGCAAGTATATCTGCAGGCCAGAAGAGGGCACCAGATTTCATTATGGATGGTTGTGAGCCACCATGTGGTTGCTGGGTATTGAACTCATGACCTCTGGAAGAGCAGCCAGTTCTCTTAACCGCTGAGCCATCTCTCCAGCCCAACATTTCTTGATAGTACATTCAAACCCTGACTTCTAACTATGGTTACACAATAATCTAACGTGTGGTTATAATTACATTCATATAAATTACAGGACAGTAATCCCTCCTTTTCTGAGGTTTTTCCTTGTTTTCAAAGTGCTAAGTGGAGAATTTCAAAGACCTTTTAAGTTTCAAATAACTTGGATTACAACAGCATAGTTTCAATTTTTTTTTATCATCAGTAACTATTGATCTCTTATTGTTCCAACTTACAAATGAAGCTCATCACAGGGAGGGAGAGAGGAAATCAGCAGCCAGGGCCTACTGATAGCTATAGTCTCAAGCACCTGGAGGGCATTCTGAAACCCAACCTATGGTCAGGGGGGATGTCACTAATGCACACTTCACAATTGCTAATCTCTTCATCAGCTGACTGACATATGGCTGTTGCAACACTAACAATTAAGAATGACCCTGACATTGCTGGGCGTGGTGGCGCACGCCTTTAATCCCAGCACTCGGGAGGCAGAGGCAGGCGGATCTCTGTGAGTTCGAGGCCAGCCTGGTCTACAAAGCAAGTCCAGGACAGCTAAAGGATATATAGAGAAACCCTGTCTCCAAAAAAAAAAAAAAAAAAAAGAATGACCCTGACTTAAAATCTAGATATTCATGTACAGGTTATGGTATAGACAGCCATTCCCCTGGAGCATGCCCCAACATGGAATGGCAAAGTCACATGCAAACAGATTGAGGAACTGCTGTTTTCCTCAGACTTCACACTCCTGTCAGCAGTGTGAGAACTCCAATTTCACACAATGCAGCTGACAGTTAAGTCTTTTCCATGCTAGCTATCCTAGCTGACATGAAGTGACTTCCCCCTGTACCAATACAAAAAATGACTTTGCATTTCCTGACGGCTAACTATGCTGGCCATGCTCCTCATGTGCTTACTGGCTTTTCCATTGTACATCACTTTGGAAGAAAGAGGTCCAAATCTGACTATTTACTGTGTTTTAAGCAACACACACACAACAAGTGTCCTAAATGCTGGGTTCATATATGCCACCACTTCAGGCCCTAGTGTTTGTGATAAGATTCAATTTATGTTTGTTGTTACTGCCTGTGCTTTTGATGTCAAATCAAGAAATGACTTAATCCAAGGTTATGAGTTCTGTTACCTGTTTTTCCTCTAAGAAGTCTACCTGTGAACTGCAGGTCCAAGTTTAGTTTCTGTGAGACAGTTGCATAGGCACTGTCTGCTGAAAAGAGGTTCCATTTGAAATGCTATAGCACCTTTACTGAAGATTACTGAGTGTGTGTGTGTGTGTGTGTGTGTGTCAGTGTGTTGGGAGGGGACACTACTTCTGGCCTCTTAATTTTTCCCACTGATACACATGCAAATGCAAAAGACAAATTTTGAAACCAGGAGATGAGAATCCTCCAAATTCATTTTAAAATTTTCTACAACTGTGTGGCTATTTCAGGTCCCTGAGTTCCATATGAATTTCAAGGTTGCTCCCAAAGACGCAAGCTTGGCCTGACTACACTTACTGTGTGCATCATCTTGTAATCTATCAGGCAAGTGCCTCTCCATTTACTTTGGTGGTCTTGAATTTCTTTCAATATCAACTTTTTAATTGCATTTTATTTATGTAGTGTGTGCCCATACATAGTGTGCGTTGGAGGTCAGAGGACAACTTCCAGAGACTGTAGTCTCCTTCTACCATATGGATCTGGGGATCAAACTCAAGCTTGGCAGCAAGCCCCTTTACCAACTGTGCCATCTCAATGGCCACTCAGCATACTCTCGTTCCCAAAGCACAGGTTTTGACCTTTTGACCAATTTTATTCAGCTGTACCTGTTGAGCTGAATTATTACCTTGCCAGACCAAATTACTAAATTATGAATGACTGCAGGTTAAAGAATTTACTTATTATGATAGTTACCTTCCACAGGGAACACAAAGAAAATAGCAAGCAGTATGTCTGTGATTAACAAGCACATGACCATTCCAAAGAACCAAACTACTGAAAGAAAAATGCTAAGTACAAGGAAAAAAATTTCTTTAGTTCCTAATGGATATCTGTGTTTACTGTAAAGAATCAAAGATAATCTATTAAAATTTGCTGGGTGGTGGTGGCGCACGCTTCTAATCCCAGCACTTGGGAGGCAGAGGCAGGCAGATCTATCTCTGTGAGTTCAAGGCCAACCTGGTCTACAAAGTGAGTCCAGGACAGGCAGGGCTACACAGAGAAACCCTGTCTTCAAAAACCAAAGTAAATAAATGAATAAATGAATAAATAAATAAATATTTCATGTCCCTGACACAGTCATGCTTTTTTGGTGTGGAAAGAGATCTAATCCTGTAGCTCAGGCTGGCCTCAAACTCACAGCAATCTGCCTACCACACTCGGGATTCTAGGAGTGCAGTGTATGGGCTGCAGACTAACTGGTTGGAGTGTACTTGCCTAGCATGGGCACAGCTCTGAGTCTGAACTTCAGCAAGGTACACACAACAGAAAAAAGGTGCTTGTGCTCCTGAGTCTACACAGAACAGTCCAACACTGCCAGGGCAGCAGAGGCCATGAGAAGGGTCCTTCAATCTCAAAAACTGAATGAAAATCATGTGTGGCTGGGTGGTGCAGGGAGCACAGTACTTTTAGGCAGGCTCACAACTCTGATACAGCTTCAGCACTGGGAAAGCAGGCAGCCAGGCAAACTGGAGTTAAAAAGAAACACAAGCCAATGAGATGGCTCAGTGGGTAAAAGTACTTGGTGCACAAACCTGAAGCCCAGAGCTCAACCCCTGGATCCTGCAGTAGGACAGAACTAACTTCTAAAGGCCCTCAGCACACACACTCTGTGTGTGATAAAAAAGAAAACGGGAGGGGGCAGTTAAAAATAAAGAGGCTGAGTGTGACTGCACATTCCATTAGGCCCAGCACCTGGTCTACACAGTGAAATTTCAGCCCAGTCAGGGCTACACAGTCAGACTGTCATGAAATAAAAACAAAACAGAGAAACAAACAAAAAAACCCCAGCACTTGGCAAGCAACTTTGCTAGTCTATGGGAATTCTTTTTAAGATTTATTTTTAAGGGCTGGAGAGATGGCTCAGCGGTTAAGAGCACTGGGTGCTCTTCCACAGGTCATGAGTTCAATTCCCAGCAACCACATGGTGGCTCACAACCATCCATAATGAAATCTGGTGCCCTCTTCTGGCCTGCAGATATACCTGCAGACAGAACACTGTATACATAATAAATAAATCTTTAAAAAAAAAAGGCTTATTTTTAATCTTTAATTATGCATATTTGTGTATATAGGTATCCCCACAACAGTGGAGGTGTCCAAGGAAGGCAGAAGGAGCTGATCTGAGTTACAGGCAGCTGTTAAGGACCTGATGCAGGTGCTGGGAACCAAACTCCAGTGCTCTGCAAGAACAATACATGCTCTCAGCCACTGAGCCCTTCCTCTAGCCCCTGACCTATCTTTAGCCGTAATGGCGACCAAGAAGTAAGAAACAAGACCACCAGCAGCCAGTGATTTTTAGGGCACACAGAAAATGGCTGGGCCTCCCCACCCCTTAGTAACAAAGAAGGAAGATGCAGAAACATGAAGGATGGACTATAGGGAATTCATACCCAGACTTGGGAAGCTTTGTCTGCCTGCACCAGAGAGTCCAGAGAAAAAAAGACTTTGAACAAACATTTGTTCTTCATCGAGGCCCTCAATGAAGACTACTAAAAAGCTCTGTGGCTGACAATCCAAAGAAAACTAGCAGCTGCCTAAGCCAGAGGACCCTGGAGACTGCGGGTGGCCACATCACATTTACTCTGTGTGGCCACCGAGTCCCTGACACACGATAAAAGCAAAAACGGCAATGTTTTATAACAACTATGGCGCAACTGGAGCCTGGCCTTTGTCATATGTGACTAAGTGCTGTGGCAAATGGGGACCTCCAAAGCTCTGTGGATGGTGCCCCAGTAGAGAGCAAAAGTTACACATCACAACAAAGTACTCAGGAAGGACCCCAGGTGATCACTGCACAGCAAGGGGAGAGTGGCTGTGTCCTTGTAGGAAGAGTCGTTGCTGGGGAGACAGCTGACAGAGCCCTCTTTACAGAGAGAGAGAAGTAAGCCATAGTGACACGGGAGACACATGACAACACCATCAGTTCAGGCGCTTAGGCAAATCTCCTCTTTCTCAGGTGGGGGCTGCAACACAAGTTGAACCAGGTGTTTATGCAAATAGCAGTGGCTGGGCATGTCGCAGTTGGCACTCACTTGTCCAGCATGCAAGGTCATCAAAGGTAGAGTTCTGGCTAGACTAGACTCAAATTAAAAAGAAAAACAAAATCCAGCTAACACTAAATCCAAAATGGTCCACGACCTGCAATCCAACTGAGCCACACTAGTGGATCTCTGGATTAAATCTCACATCATATGTTGCTAAGTCTTGGTATTGCTAATGATTAACTAACTACCCATCATTACAAGTGATGTGGGGAAAACACAAATTCAACCTTGGCTTCCAACCCAACTTCTGAAGTTCACTTCTAGCCACTTTTAAAAACAATCTGTGCCTATTACCACCTTCCACTTTTCCCACAAAGAGGAGTGTGGACTTATCCCCTGGACATGCCCATCGATGCCACTGCTATCTACTGCTTATTTTCAAAGGTCTAGGAGTTGGGCATGGTAGGTGGTGGCACGAAAATTTATTCAAGCAGGCAGAACAGATCTTTGTGAGTTTGAAGCCAGTTTGGTCTACATAGCTAGTTTCAGGCCAGCCAGGGGCATATTGAGATTCTGCCTCAAAAACCAAGTTTTAGGAATCTACTAGACATAAGAGCCATTTCATTTCAATCCAGAAGCATCGCAGAATTTAAGAGGTTGTAACAGCTTGAATCCCGACCAAGTCTGCCACACTTACTAAGTACCTCAGAATCCACAGAGGAAAGGTCGATCCTCATATACAGGCAGCCTGCCCACTATAGACATAAAGACATTTCCAAAGGAATTAAAATCGAATAAGAAGCTATTGCTTAATCCCAAAACCTGGCAAAGAAGACAGGAGAAAAACAGACTGACATCCTTCATAAGCATATAAAAGTCCTCAACCAAAACCACCCAAAATCTAAAGAACCAATCATCAGAACCAAGGGAGATTTAGCCAAAGAGTGTGAGGCTGACTTGACATCTGCAAGTCAATTAATGGAATACACTTCAAAGAATTTTTAAAAAGTCACATTATTACCTCAATAAAAGAAGATCTGGGGACCAGAAGGTCAAATGGCAGAGTACTTACTTAATATTCAAGAGGCTTTGAGTTTGATCCCCAAAGCCACCCCCCCCCCACAAAAGAACCCTAACATTCTTTCATGATGAGTATATCCAACAAACCAGGAACAGAAGTGAATTTCCTCAACTTCTAGTGAAAGGCACCTATAAGAACCCACAGCTTGGCCGGGCAGTGGTGGCGCATGCCTTTAATCCCAGCACTTTGGAGGCAGAGGCAGGCGGATCTTTGCGAGTTCAAGGCCAGCCTGGTCTACAAAGCGAGTTCAGAACAGCCAGAGCTGTTAAACAGAGAAACCCTGTCTCGAAAAACCAAAAAAAAAAAAAAAAAAAAAAGAACCCACAGCTAAGATTTTACTTACAGGCCCCTGGGAGAGACTGTCTGCTTTCTCCTTGAGATCAATATGCCACATGCCACCATACTGAAGGCAGAATTGGGCAAGAAGACCAAATATGCACCTAGACAAGGACGGAGACCTTCAGATAACAGGAAGCCACGGGACCAGAAATGTATTTCCCAGCTTATTTTTGCTGTTGAGGTTTTTCCCTTCTTAAACTACTCAAAGAAACGAATAGAGATTCTATTTGTTACAGCATCTGGCACAGAAATCCAGTCATTTACTGAAATGAAAACACACAAAGATTTATGAGCTTTCTGGTTTCAAACTATGACCTAAGAACCAGATGAGGTGGTCTTTAAAAATCAGGTTCTTACTGGGCATGGTGGCGCACACCTTTAATCCCAGCACTCAGGAGGCAGAGGCAGGCGGATCTCTGTGAGTTCAAGGCTAGCCTGATCTGCAAAGTGAGTCCAGGACAGCCAAGGGTACACAGAGAAACCCTGTCTCAAGAAAAAAAAGCCAAAACAAACAACCCAGGCTCTTGGCTAGTGGAGTGGTGGTGTACACCTTTAATTCCATCACTCCAGAGGCAGAAGCAAAGGCAGGCAGAAGTGAGTTTTGAGGCCAGCCTGGTCTGCAGAGTGACTTCCAGGACAGCCAGGACTACATATCTCAAAAACAAACAAAAAACAAGCACAAAGACAAGTAATGAATCTGGAAATGGCAGCGTAGGTATTACCTACAAGTCTCAACAGAGCTTGGATCCTATAAATAGAGGCAACAATCCCCACAAGAATTTGCTCACTCTAAAGACTTGGAGCTAGGAAGCTTTGCAACTGAAGGGCCCAGGCCCATTCCCCTCCCGCTCACCAGATGGGGCAACTTTCTACACTTTCCTGTCCAATTTGCAAGGCTTTACACATATAAATCACTAAGCCTACAGAGTCCACAAGCATGCACAATCCCCCTGTGAAACTCCCTGTAGGACTCTAGTCCTGGAAAGGTCTCTGCTGAATAACTTTGGGATGCTGGAGTCAGTTTCTCTATGGCCTCTGAAGGCTAGTGGGTGGAAGACGAGCTGTGTTGCACAATGAACAGCGGGGCTACCTCCCCTGTCACCCCACATCTGCCCTGCTACTCTCTCCCAGTGTTGTCTAGATAAGAAATGACCTTGGCCTTCGGCAGGCTTGTACATCATCACAAAAGTTGAAGGACAGACCCCCTAGCAGTGAATACACAGCTAAAGCTGTGAAATACCATCCACCATAACCTGTATAATCGAGACAAGCAGTCTCTGTTTACCCTGAATAAAAAGGCAGAGTGGTGCAATGTGCATCTCTCACTCATAGTAATGAAGTGCTGAGGCTAAGAACTGAAGTTAAAAGGCCATGCAGATGGCTCAGTGAACATGCAGCATTTGCTGTGTAAGTGTGCCGACCTGAGTTCAAATCCCCAGCACCCATGTAAAAGCTGGGTGGCTTCAGATGGCCTGTATTCCCAGAGTTTGTTTGGAGGTGGGGAGTACTGCTGGAACAATTAGCCTAGCCAAAAAAACCAACCCTCAGCCAGGCGGTGGTGGCGCACGCCTTTAATCCCAGCACTTGGGAGGCAGAGGCAGGCGGATCTTTGCGAGTTCGAGGCCAGCCTGGTCTACAAAGTGAGTCCAGGACAGTCAGGGCTACACAGAGAAACCCTGTCTCGAAAAAACCAAAAGAAAAAAAAAAA
>CAJQZJ010033788.1:0-21907 GCA_907164525.1 Lophiomys imhausi
TTGAGTAGGCATATAAGGGCTTGGGGGAGGAGAAGCGGAGACACAAGGACACAAGCAGAGACACAAGTGGAGACACACAAGCAGAGAAGCAGAGACACAAGCAGGATTCGGAAGACTGTTTTCAAGGGACCTGAATAAACTGCTGGAGAAGAGCTTTGCGAGTTGCGTCGTTCTTGCTGGTCGAGAGGGACGCGACAACTCCCATTCTCCCAGAAATCACCAACTGACTATGGTTCCCCAGGCCATTAGGCTTTCACGATAATTGTCTTTATGTATCGGACAGCTTGAAGCAGTGGTTCTCAACAGGGGAGTCACAGCCCACAAAGGCCACATATCAGATATCCTGCATATCAGATATTTACATTACATCATAATAGTAGCAAAATTACAGTTATGAAGTAGCAACAAAGATAATTTTATGGTTGATGGTCACACAACATGAGGAACTGTATTAAAGGGTCACATCATTAGGAAGGTTAAGAACCACTGTCCTAAAGTAAAACTAAACATTATTTTTTCCACTGTTTTCTTTATTTCATTCCTCTTTCTTTCTTTCTTTTTTGTTTGTTTGTTTGCAATAGAGTTTCATGTATCCCATGAAACTGAAATACTCAAACTCACTTTGATTGTCTGGTTCAAATTCACTTCAAGGTTGGCCTTGAAACTTCTGATCTTCCTGCCGCTACCTGCTGAGTGCTGTGTTGGGGTAGAATTAAGCATTCTAAATGTTAATTGGTCCCGTTTATTGTCTGTTACTTACATTGACTCTGATTGGTTAAATAAAATGCGGAGGCCTGAGATTGGGCAAAGACAGAGAAGGTGGGACTTCCTGAAATTAGAGCAGGAAGCCTGTGCTTTTGACAGAGGATTAAAAGATTCCAGTCAGCTTCAGGAAGAAGAAATGCATTCCAGCCAGCAACTGGAAGAAGAAGCATTCCAGCCACGAGCAGCAGGAAGAAAGACACACGCTATGGGTTAGGAAAAAGAACCTCATTCCACATGGCCAGGAACATTGGCATGGCATGGAAAACGGCAGTCCAAGGGGACGTATGTATATATGGGGTCATATTTGGGTAATAGAATTAAGAGCTAGCTTAGATGGGCCAGGGATGCACAACTCAGGCCAAGGCTTGTTAAAATCCATGCGGTCTCTGTGTGTACTCATTTATAATGTCTGCTTAATGGCAGAATAAGGATTAAAGGCTGCCGAACAAAGTAACAATAATGTAAATACTGGTTAAACAATTTACTTAATTATTTCTACAAGTGGCACCCAATGTAGTTTAATTAATTAATTTTTTTTTTACAAATGGCGCCCAACGTGGGGCAATTAGAATCCATGCTTACAGCCTGAGAAGGCCCGGGTGAAAGCCAGTTTCCTAGCCAAAGAGTGAGGAACTGAACCCAAATGCATTTCAAAAGTGTGGCTACTTTAACAAAAGCTGTTGCCTTGCAGCAAAGGTGGACAGCTAAGGCCTTAGCTCTCCTTATGTAGTTAAAAAAATAAAAAAATAAAAAAAAAAAAAACTGGCAGCCTTCTAAACAGAGGTTCAGAACAGAATTAAAAATGGAGGAACTAATAACGCCTCAATACTTTTGTATTCCAATTGAGTTTGTTCATCTTAGCATGCAAATGATTTTTACCCTGACAATTGTGGTTCTGTGTATCTTTTTTGAGCACGTTCAAACTAGGATAGTCTTAAAGGAAAGAATTTACAGATGGAATGCTAAATTGCCAACAATGATAATGAAGGAAAGAGGGAGGCTTTTCCTGATAAATTAGACAACATTGATGGCAGCTGGAGCTAAGAGCTCCCTGGCTATGAGGTACTTCTCAGGGCTACCTATAAAGGTCCACCAATGAAATACAGTTGTAACTAGATTTCAAGGAATAATGAATAAAGTTTTAATTGGAGCATGGGATGGCATGGTTAGACATGCCAAGGCTTTTGGAATATTGTTTCTTTGCTTGATTTTTGTTTAGATGTCTTTGATTTTCCTATATTGGGAGGTAGAAAGGATATTTTTCTGGTTTGGCATTGCTAAAACATAAGGGATTTTTGAAGATTTTGGGCAGATTCCGAATTGTCACTACAGTTCAAAGTTGCTCTCAAGGTTACAGAGATACTGATATCTGGGATTTAAGTGAAATATTTGCAGGGTGGTACTGGCACACACCCTTAATCCCTTAATCCCATCACACTAGAGGAAGAAACAGGAAGATCTCTGGATTCTAGACCAGTCTGGTTTAAACAATGAAGGCAGGGCAGGAAACCTGCTGATAAGATAAGGCTGCTTACTAAAAACAGTCTAGAATTCAAAAATGACACATTTTTTCCTTGATGTTAAGTTTAATAATGTCCTTACTGATCTAATGGGTGAATACACATAATCTTAAATTTGTGTAAAGAGAAAGGAGTTACAAGCCATTCTTCTCAGGTGTGGGGCTCCCACTGGAGAACTGGTTTCAAGAGACATTTTGCCCTGAAGGAGCTATGTTAATCTCTGGGCATGAAGGTGAATGCCTTTAATCCCAGCACATGGGAGGCAGAGGCACACTAATCTCTGTGAGTTCAAGGCCAGCCTGGTGTACAAAGTGAGTCCAGGTCAAGGTTACACAGAGAAGTCCTGTCTCAGAAAATAAAGGAGAGAGACAGAGAAAGAAATATATTCTGTTAATCAATGTAAGAACCCAGAGTTAGGCTTGGGAAGAACATGCAAGCAGCATGCCTCCCACAGCCAACGGTTAAGAAAGGCTAACATAAAATAGCATATCATGTTACTCTACACCAATCTCCTTAATAATGGGGTTTCCATGGGAGAATTGGAACTCAAACTAATACAAATGGTTTAAGTAATGTTTTTGTTTAATAAGGGTAATTCAATTATTTAAATTCATACCTTGATCTCAAAACTTGGGAGACAAGGACAAAACAGGTTCCTTGTGTGTTCAGTGCCAATCTAAATCTACAGAGCTCTACAGAGCAAATCAAGACAGCCCAAGCTACAAAGAGAAACCCTGTCTCAATAAGGATAGATATATCCACATAGAAATTAAATCTCCAAAGAAAGGAGAAAAAGAAAGAAGAAATACATAAATGCATACCTTTGTTCCCAAAACATGGGAGACAAAGACAGAGACAGATTGGTTCCTTTTGAGTTTGAGGCCAACCTAATCTATAAAAAGCCAGAACAACACAGAATAAACCTGTTTTAATCAATTAATAAATTCATGTCAACTGTAGAGGAGTATAATTAAACTCCATACAGTCTTATACCGTATTTTCAATTTAAAATAGATTATATATACCATATATATGTAATACTATTACATGTCATCCTTTTATATAGCATGAATGGAGACTTACAAATGTCTTTCTTCTGTTCAAAGAAGAGAAAATATTCCTTAATTGATTGTGCATTCTGCACATTGAAGGCATCTTGGTAATTGAAGAACTATATGTTACTTGTGAGAAATTATATATTTTCAGAACAATGGGACCTGAGTCCAAAGAAGACAAGACAAGTAACTCAAATGATCCAGCCTCACAGACTGCCTCAATAGCTGTTTCCTCAAAAATCTGCATCCAGAGGAACTTCAAACAGCTTGATGAGATGGCCCAGACTCAAAGACTTTTCCAGACAAGACATCAGTAAATCCCTGAACTTTCCTACCCAAAGTCCAGACTACAAACTGCTCAGGACATTCAAATTGCTGAGCACATACAGACTGGACAACAAATGTTACAATTTACTTGCTTAACCATTTGTTTTACATTTTATTTGGGCCCCTAAACAGGTTTTCTGCATCCCAATTCAGCAGGAAGCATTTTTAAGAGAACGACGTCCCATTCCCAAAAAATGGGATGATTCTTTGGTCATTTGATGTGTTATAAATATTGTTTAGAGGTAATGGTTACAAATTGTTATATGGTCTTGTTAAGCATGGTATAGAAAGTTAGACTTGGAGATCTCTCTTTCTCTATCCTTCTTTCTCTCTTATATAGTGGAAAAAGACTTGAAAAGAAAAAGAGGGGAAATATATGTATATAATATAGAAATGATAAGATATAAGGATAGATTATTGAATCTGCTCTGAAACTTAAAATTATTGTTATTCTTTAAATAAGGTTATCTTTTGATACATTGGTATAGAATTTTGTATATTGATACAAAAATAAGATTAAGTTTGATTCATTAGTATAGAATTTTATATTTTGACACATAATATGTATATTTCAACTCTTATATAACGTATTGTACCTATACAACTCATTTAAAGGTATAGGTTTACTTCCAATCCTTTTATGGGTTGCTATTGCAATCTATTTAGGAGTCTGGGTAATACAGGTTGATTGCTGGCCAGTCAAGCTTCTGGTCATGTCAAATACTAGTCTTAATTTATCACAAAATAGACTTAAGAGGTTAAACAGATAGTAAATGGTTAAAATATACAGTTTTCATAGATAGATAGAAGATAGATGATAGATAGATCTATAAATAAATCGATAGATGTCTTCAAAACCCTCAGAGGCATACAGAAAATGGCATTTAAAGATGTTTTTATTATTTTAAGAATTGTTTGACTTAAGACAGCTCCTGACAGCTCCCATTTGACTTGGAAGAAGACAATGAACATCAAAAAGAAATCTCCCATCAGGAGATAATTCCTCAAAAAGAAATCTCCCATCAGGAGATAATTCCTCAAAAAGAAATCTCCCATTAGGAGATAATTCCTCAAAAAGAAATCTCCCATCAGGAGATAATTCCTATTGGGCAAAAATGCCCCTGCTCTCTCAACAGACTATATACAGTCCAAAGACAGACCATAGCTTAAATGCAGGTAAGTCGATGTCTTGATTTAGCAGAGACAGAATGGGAAAATCCTTATTTCCTGCTGCACAATTTAGTCTGTGAAAAATGCTTGGCCAGAAGGCTGAAGATGATGCTCCAATGATATCAAGACATATTTGGGACTGTCTGGGCAACAAACTGTCATATTTCTTTTTGGAAGCTGCTCTCTTATGCTTCCTACTCACTCTAATAACTTTATCCCTTCTTATGTCTTTGATGGGGTTGAAGGCATAATAGTTATAAAATTTCAATTGAACTTCAGTTGTTTAGGATTTAAAAAGATATTTTCATGTCTAAATAAAATCTTTAGGTATATAAATATAGGATTTGATAGAAATTATTTAGGTTCAGAACTTTAGACATATCAAGATAGATAGATGATTTTTTCTTCCTCAAGATTGCCTGATAAAATAGGCTAAGCATTATGTGCATAACTTTTATATATGGTTTTCTTGATTCTTTCATATTTGTTCTTATTGTTTTTACTGATGAGTTAAAAAATTTAGCTTTTTTTCTTTAGACAAAAGGAGGGAATTGTTGGGGTAGTATTAAGCATTCTAAATGTTAATAGGTCCTGTTTGCTGTCTGTTGCTGACTCTGATTGGTTAAATAAAATGACAAGGCCTGAGAATGGGCAAAGACAGAGAAGGTGGGACTTCCTGAAATTAGAGCAGGAAGCCTGTGCTTTTGACAGAGGATTAAAAGATTCCAGTCAGCTTCAGGAAGAAGAAATGCATTCCAGCCCGCAACTGGAAGAAGAAGCATTCCAGCCACGAGCAGCAGGAAGAAAGACACATGCTATGGGTTAGGAAAAAGAACCTCATTCCACATGGCCAGGAACATCGGCATGGCATGGAAAATGGCAGTCCAAGGGGACGTATGTATATATGGGGTCATATTTGGGTAATAGAATTAAGAGCTAGCTTAGATGGGCCAGGGATGCACAACTCAGGCCAAGGCTTGTTAAAATCCATGCGGTCTCTGTGTGTACTCATTTATAATGTCTGCTTAATGGCGGAATAAGGATTAAAGGCTGCCGAAGAAATTAACAATAATCTGAATACTGGTTAAACAATTTACTTAATTATTTCTACAAGTGGCACCCAATGTAGTTTAATTAATTTATTTTTTTACAGTGCTGTGATTACAGCTGTAAACCACGGTGTCCATTTTTATGTATCGCTAGGGTTAGAATCCAGACTTCCTGCATGCTAGGCAAGCAAGCATTCTACCAACTGAGTGGCATCCCTAAGACCTGGAGCTGCATTTGCTATCCCTCCGCCACAGTTCCAGAAGCTTCCCTAGACATCTGCCTTCTTCAGCAGAGTAAGAGGCCTCTCACCCTCCACTTCAAACCCTGCCCTTGAAAGAGCCACCGTGACAAACATGACTGGAGTTTTCAGAGCCCATCCACACCAGCATAACCTACAAGGCTGACACCACAAGGACAACATACAAAAACGTTGCTTTATTTATGCCCTTAGGTTCAACCCAAGTGCCACCACTTAAGCCGAAAGCTGGTCCCTGTCATCACTGGCTCTTTCCCGCCCTTGAAACAGAGTGTACCACAGCGGTGCTGAATTCTCACCCAAAGCAAGTTTGCAGGGAAGATTTGCGGACTTATGCCGTGTTGACCACTAAGGAGATGTGAAACATCGGAACCTGCTTGGTTCCTGGAAGTCCAGTGCGTTTGTTGATTCTGTCCCAAATCAGAGGTCTGGGAAACTGAGGCAAAGTTCTGCATTTACATCCCCTTTTCTGCTCCACCTGGGTTCCACCTGGGAATAGAATGTTAATCACCACATTCTCTCAGCCCTTTCCTTCCCAGTTTTAGGTAATTTGTTCCTGATTACTCTTTTTTTTTTTGCCCACTGGAGACACTAATTGTGAAAAGTGCTTTGGCAAATGTGGGCTAGAGGTAACTATCCTGTATGTAGCACATTTTTGTTGTTGCCTCGGCTGTTTTATACTGAAACGCATCCCCAGCCTTTAAAAATTGAATGGTTTCACAGCAGAATCTAAAATTCCTGCTTCTTATAAAAACTGGAAGATCATGGTAAACAACTGTGTGGTAACAATTGGACAGAGAAGAGCCATCTCCTGCATGGCTGTGTGTCTTGCCTGCACACGGGCCCCTCCTGGTCACTATTCATTTCCATCTTTGACCTACTGAGATGTTATGATTTCATAAAAGCCAGAGAGAAAGATTGTTTAGAGGATATTCCCCTCAAGAACATAGGTCTAGGCCAAGTGAGAGAATATGAAGAATTTGGTTATCTTTGCAGATGTAAAAAGAGGGATAAATCTGAAGACAACACTATAACAAATGATCTTTTAATATTGAAACAAACACCTGCCACATTCAGAAAATTTAATTATGCCTGGGCCCCTCCCAGAAGGGATGCTGCTTGATGTTAGGTCTGCCTGATCTCCAGGTTCTCCCAGAATGCCTCAGTTTCTACCTGTTATAGGCATGCCCGCCCCCAGAAGCCTTTACCTACATAACCTGAACATCTTGGGGGCTCTCTCTTCCTCTCCTCCTCTGGCTACTCCCCTGGCTCTCCTCTTCGTTTCCCTCTCTGCCTCCTTCCCCTCTGTCTCTTGTCTGTCTCTGTTTCCCCTCCCTCCCTCCCTCCCCCTCTCTCTCTCCCTCCCACCCCTCCTTCTCCCTCTGCATGCACATGCTGTTTCTCTTTCCCTATCCAATAAACCTGCCTTTATATAACTTTATGTGGGCTGGATTGGACCATTCACACAGCCTGGAATGCACCATTATTTTTTAAAACACTTAATCCTCATAAAAATCTTGTGAGGATTAGGGAGATGGCTCTGTGGATAAATCACGGCTGTGAAAGAGGGCTGATGTTCAGATTTCCAGAACACACGTTAAAAACCAGGCAGGGTAGACTAGCCATTATTGGTGAGTTCAGGCTCCCTGAGCAACTTTGGCTCAATAAATAAAGTGGCCAGCAACCGTGCCTATTCACAGAGCCCATTCACAGCTGTGGGTGCATTTACACCTGTATACATGTGTCCCCACACATGTGAATATGCATACACTGACACATACCACACACTCTTACACAGGCAAAAATAAATAAGTAAATAAATAAGCAAATAAAGTGAGATAAGAACTGTAGCCTAAGCAGGGCAGTATGATCCCAGCAAAGGGGCAGGCAGAGGCTGATGTACCCCTGTGAGGTCCAGGCTAGTTCCAGATCAAGTTCCAGGACAGTCAGGGCTGTTACACAGAGAAACCCTGTCTCAAAAACCATACCAAACCAAAACAGTTAACCTCTTTGGTGATGGAAGAACCGAGACTCAGACCAAATTTACTTGGCAGAGTTGCAAAAGTAGAAAGTCATGTGACTTGGAGCGCAGGCGTTCCCAATACTGAGCTATACGGTGTCAGATGGTTATTAGTGGTCCTTTCCAAAGGGATTAAAGACACTGGAATTAATTGTTGCATTTAATTATATAGGATTCTAGTTTAAAGGGCTATTTGCCTTGGCACTAAATTAGGTGTGTTTTCTTCCTTCCTCCACTCCCCTCTCTACTCTTCTCTCCTTCCTCCTTTTTTCTTTCTTGAATATCGTTTATTTATTTTTTTGACAATTTCATATATGTAGATGAGGTATTTGATCTTACTGCACTCTGAAATTTCTCTCACAGCCCCCAACACTCTCCAACACATCTGCCTCACTCCCTTCATAGTCTCTCTTTTCTTCTGTCTGTCTGTCGGTCTGCTGGTCTGTTGGTCTGTCTGTCTTTTTCCTGTGACCACTGAGTCCAGTTAGTGTTGCCTGCTGGAATGCTGGCTGATCTTGTCTCCTTGGCCATGTGGAGGTCTAGGGTGTGTAACCACAACTGCAGTAGGCTCGGTGGCCATGTCCCGACAGCATGTCACAACACTGTCCACCTTATTCTCCATTCTCTCCGTCCTCTCTTCGGTAATATGCCCTGAGCCTTGGGGAGGTTGTCTTGCTGTTTTTTTTTTTTTTTTTTTTTTTGAGCCAGGGTCTTATTCTGTAGCCCAGGTTGGCCTAGAATTTACAGGAATCCTCCTGCTTCAGCCTCTTGAGTACTGGGATTAAAAAGGTATATGCCTCCACACTCAGCTCATTCCTCCTTCCAAATGGAGGCTGTTTTTCTAAACAGTTCTGGAAGGTCAGGTTTTGGAATCATATTTTCACAAATAGCAGCTAGTCAATAAGTGTGTCAATTTATTTGTCCTGGGACTTTGTCTTAATTTTATTAAATATATATCTGTGCCTGTTTATATACATGGGAATGGGCTAAAGAAGGGAAATATTAATATAATCTACAATCTCTTCTGTAGTGGTCTGCAGAAGTTGTTGAAAATAAAGAAAAAGTACTACAAAGTAGACTTTATCCAAAATGTGAAATAAATACAGAAAAAGAAAGGCTTGATATGCACCAAGATGCTCCTTTGTTTGCAGAAATTTATAGGAACAGAAAGCTACCTAATATGATTAGCTAGGAGGTTGACAAACTAATGAATTCAGTGCCTGTCAGTTTGAATTTGCATACTTATGTGCTGGTAGTGTGATGAATCTTCCATTGTCTAACAGATACAACTTACATATGCTATGAATATTTTGTGTGTGTGTGCTTGGATGCAGTAATTGGTACTTCATAAACTTATAATAAAATTTCCTCTTTTAAATTTAGACTAACACGTGATGTTTATGCTAGTACTGAAGCTGGTGCAGTTTAATAGAGCCCAAGAGGGAATTAGATTATGGAATCATGAATTTAGATGATGATGGAATTACAGCCCATTTCTAGAGGGCAACTTATGTATCATTAATTTTGTACAGTCTTTGACAATAAAGGCACCATGCACATGATGCTGATGACTTTTTAGCAACTCCAGTGAGGTGGCCTTACAAATGGTGTTGTTGTTTAGGGAAGAAATCCAGATGCAGGGAGCTGAAACAGGGACAGCAACGGCTCAGCAGGTGCAGGCACCAGCTGCCAAGTCTGATGACCTGAATTTGATCTCTAGAAACCACAGGGTTGAAGAGACAACCAGAAGTTGTCCTCTGATCTCTAAGTGTGCCCCCACAACACACACACCCACAAAATGTAATAAAATATTTTTTTGAAAGAGAGCATATAGAAAAAGCTATGCCAGACGTGGTGGCATATACTTTTAATCCCAGCACCTGGGATGCAGAGGCAGGAGGATCTCTGTGAGTTCAAGGCTAGTCTGGTCTACAAAGTGAGTCCAGGAGAACCAGGGATACACAGAGAAACCATGTCTCGAAAAACAAAACAAAACAAACAAACAAAAAAAATATTACAAGAAGTCTTGTGTGTGTGTGTGTGTGTGTGTGACATGTGTTTAGATGCCATTGGATCCCCATGGAGCTGGAGTTACAGATAGTTATTAGTTGTCTGCTTGGGTGCCAGGAACTGAACTCACGTCCTCTGGAAGAGTAGCAAGCACTATTAACTGCTGAGCCATCTCTCCATCTCCTCATCTTACTTCATTTGATTTTACAGATATTTTTAATGATGAGACTATTTTCTGGAATGTAGTGATAATCTAATCTGGGTTTTCAACTTTACTGGGTATCCTAAAGGAAAATAAGTATTTTTTTTTAATGAAAAATTATAAATTATAAAAACTCAGTTTCTGCAGCTATTAAATTATGGGATTATTCATGTAAAAAGATAACTAGATTGCATTAACATCACACCTCTGATAGAACAAAACTGCTTCTTACATAAGCCACCTATGGTCCTTCCTACTTTGAACATTACTTTTTGATATCCTCCACCAAAGAATGTAGTGCTCAGCAACATACACAAAATGGAACATCATTTTAGTTTTGTAGGAATAGCACATTTCAGAAAAACCTCTCAGGAGTCCTGGTGGGTTTGACAGGTAATCTCATCCAGTCTCCACACTATTTTAATTTGGAGACAAAGAAGAGAAAGGCAACAGTGCACAACATAGCTACGGGGCTCAGAGATTCTATTATAATTGTTCTCAAAACATCTAGGTTTACAGAGCAAGAAAGCAGCACACTTAGGACCTGTACTTCATGAGATATTACTTCAGCTGTTTTATTTTATTTATTTGCTCTATTATTTGTTATTGTGTTTTACTTTTGGATTTTCCAAGAGGAATTCTTGCAAATTTTATCGTTAAAAGTGTCCACGAAAGCTCCAACCCGTTTACTTTGTTAGGTTTTAAGCTAGATAATCTTCAAAATACGTCTAATCTTTCCTGAAAACAAAGTTCGAAATTGTCAGGGTAAATGTGGGTTCACGGCATTTCCACGCTTTAAGCTTTGGTCTTGGTTTTGTTAATTTACTATGTCTGGGTAGAACCCACACCTTTAAATACTCTCGCCTACGTGATAATGTTTCTGTGTTTTTGTTTTTAAAGGGGAATTTCTAAGGTACCGCCTATTCTGGGAGAGATTACGTCAGCGCCAGCAGTTACAGTAACTACCGTATTGACGCTACTTGTTTTCATGGGACCGATATTTGAAAGTTCGCACTCGGGTCATTCTTTTTCTGTGACTTAACACATTCAGTTCTGTGGATGCCAGGTGCCTGAGAACTAGCATTAAAGAAGAAAACCTTATTGTTTTACTTCTCAGATTAAAGCTGTGCGTTACGTTCAAAACCCGGGGCCCTCCTACTCCTTAAAGACAGCCGCGCCGGGAGGGACCAGGAAGCGTTTAGAGCAGCGGTGCGGCGGCTGCGCGGCCTGCGGCGGGGGTTTGCAAATCTGCGGCCTTTCCGCACGCGACCGGCAGGCGGCGCTGCGGGCCAATGCAGGAGTGTCTCCCCAGGGCTCCCGGAGCATCCAAGGCAGTCAAAGGGCGGGAGGTGAAGCGGGCCGATGGACGTTCTAGCCTCGGCTGCCCTGCTCTCTATCGCCCTTTGTCCTCCAGCCTCCCCCGGGCTCTGGGCCTCCGGGCCTGGTTGCTAGGCGGAAGCGGGGCGCGGTGGCGTCCGCGGCGGCTGCCCGGGCGTTTGAAAAGCGGCTTAGCAGGCGGCAAAAGGTGCCGGGGCGGCGGGCTTGTTGGGCGGCCGGGCCGGGCGGTGGAGCGGCGTTTGCCGATCTGGGGAAGGGTTAGGGCCTGCTGGCTGCCCCGTGGAGCGGAGCCGGGCGCTGCGGAGCCTCCGAGGCCTGCGGGGCCTGGGCTGCCCGCCTCACCGGGCCTCGTCTTCCCTGCAGACCCCGCCGCCGCGACCATGGTCTCCAAGTCCGACCAGCTGCTCATCGTCGTATCCATCCTCGGAGGTGAGCGGCTTTATTTATTTATTTATTTATTTAGCAACGGCTGCTTCCCGAACCTCAGCAGAGTAATGAGTGACCCAGGCTTTGTTAACCTTACGAACACTGTCATCCCTGCTTTTGCGGTCCCCGAAGACTTGTTCAGTTGTATGGAGCGAGGTCTGTTAGGCAATTGATTTAAACATCTCTCCGGGGGAATGTGAGTGCTATTAGGGATAAGTGATATTTAGCGTGACTAGCCTTAGCCCCAGAGAATGTAGAAAAAAAAAAAACCGATTTCCATCAGAAGCAGCCTGTCGATGGCTTTTATATATGAGCTAAAAGTGCCTGCAAAGCACGTTCTGTTCAGCAGTCCGCGCTAATGCCATTTGTAAGAACTTTATCACTGACATTAGTACAAGCTCCGCACCATTTCAGATGTGTTGCCGAGACCGTTCCCTGTATATCTCTTTATGGCCTACCTAGGGGACTACCGTCGTTAAGGTGTACTAAATGATCCTTATATGTTGGTTGAGTAAGTGAACATTTACTTGAATGTCAGGCTCTGTGCTGGCAACGCAGGTGGCTGTAGGTCTAGAAACTAAGACCGAAGTAAAATGCGCTGTGTCAGGCTGGGATGACCACCTCTTCTGGGGAACGTTTTCCTGAGGAGATGGCATTTATGTGGGTTGGTCTTAAAGCTAATGACAGAGGCTGGATGGATGGTCAAGCTGCAGAGGGCACTTAAGGTGTGGCAAAAAGGAGGCAAGCTTTGTTCTCAAGTTCACTCAACAAATGTTTCTGTTCAGTGTAGTTAGCTGGTTGCAGTAAAGTGGAGTGGTTTGGTAAACTGGAGCAGGTTATCAGTGTGAGGAGTCCCCTTGAGAGTTTAACCACAGATGTAGATTCAGCCCCTCTCCCCTCCAGAGAAGTCTGCTACTGTTTGAAGAGAGGGAAGAAAAAGCAATGTAATAAGAAATTGACCAGAAGCTGTTAAATAATAGTAACAATAATAGTAATTGTTCCTTTACTGCTTAAAGACACAGGATTGAGCAGGGAGTGGTAGCTCAGGCCTCTAATCCCAGCATTCAGGTGGCTGAGACCAGGCTAATCTCTGTGAGATCAAGGCCAAAGTGGGTCCAACAGTGAGTTCCTGTCACAATCCCACCCCTGAAACAAACAACTAATAAAAAAACCAAATAAACAAAACCCCCACAAGACTGAAATAATCTGATTAGTTGCAAGAGCCTGTTAAATTTAGAACTGGGCCTTCTCTATGAAAAATAAAAATGTAGTGATTCCCTGCCTTCTGAGATATGTTTGTTTACTTGTTGGGCTGCAGACCAAAAATACCTTCTGTCCTAAGCATTAGAGAAAGATAGAAGGTCATTTCTGGTGTTTAGATAAGCCAGGATAAGGGGAATGAACATGGCGGGTGGAACGAGACCTAAAGAGGAAGGTGAATATTTAGGAATAATATACTTAGTCAGGAAGAACTAGAATGAATCTTCTTTGGGGGACCTTGAAAGGCAAGGAGTTTAGAGTTATTCTAAGGAAAGGGGGCTACTGCCGGGTGGTGGTGGCGCACGCCTTTAATCCCAGCACTTGGGAGGCAGAGGCAGGTGGATCTTTGCGAGTTCGAGGCCAGCCTGGTCTACAAAGTGAGTCCAGGACAGCCAGGGCTGTTACACAGAGAAACCATGTCTCGGAAAAAAAAAAAAAAAAGAAAAGGGGGCTACTGTCCTACCTACAAGAGTGCACCTTACTCGTTCCGTTTAGGAAAGAGAGCCAATAGTCAGGGATGTCGGTTAGGCTGTTAGCACAGACATGCCTAACACGGTCATATGGGTCTCTCCCAACTCTGGTAGTGCTTACGTTCAATCTGGGATTCATCACCTCCATTCCCTTTCCATCCCCATGTTCCAGACGATCACCAAGTGTGGAAAAAACAAAACAAAATACTAACCAGCACAGAGTTTGAAATAAGACCCACAGGCTGACATTTGTAAAGGACATTTTTCAGATTTATTTATTTACTTTTGTATCTGTGTGAGTGTTGCACATGCATGCATACCTGTTCATGCATTTAGAGACCAACCGTGGGTCACCTGCTTAGCCACTCTACCTGTTCTCCCTGAAGCTGGGAGCTAGCGTGCCCCAGTGACCTTGGGGTCTCCCAGCTGATGTGAGACCCCAGGGTCACTGGGGCACGCTGTAGTGTAGGCTGAGATTGCAGAAGGATGCCGAGCTCGTAACTCCAAACTCACACCTGAGCAGCGAGCATTCCCTTAACCGTCTCTCCAGTCGTTCCTCTACTGACTTTAAGATTGCAGTCACATCTTTCTCTTTCTTTTTAAAGCCAGAGCATTTATTTTGTGACTGGTTGTTGAAATTGTCAAGATGAACTGGATGCTGCCACAGTTGCCCTTGTCAGGTTGGATGTTGTTCTTCATGGAGTTCATCCTTAGGCAATCCTTTAGGTACCTCATTGGTGCAGACCTGGTAATATTTCGTGTCTTAGCCTAGCACTCCAGTTTTGCATGTCTGTCCAAGGCTGATTTCTGAAGGTGGTAGGCCCTGGATCACAGCAGTGGCACACAGCTTGTGTCTGTCTGCAGCGCTTTCCAAATGGAACAGTTCCTTTTCAGCTCGCTTCTGCTGAGAGACCCTGGTTTTGGTTTGTTCTGGGATATTGTCATCCAGGTTCTTTGCTTTCACTTTGAAAGGTTGGAGCTACTTATGTGTGCCACTGACTCAACCAGTCCAGGTCTCCCACCCATTTAATTCCTAACCAAGCAGCTTTAATTGGTGAACAGCAGGGGAGAGAGGCTATTTATTTAATAGTGGTTAAAATTCCCTTCCCTATGGTCCCCTCACCAGAGTGAAAAGCCAAAGTAATTGCCTCAGTGCCAGTTGTTAGGAGTCATACTTGCTTTACTTTTCTTCCAGTTTTGAAAGTTTTCTTTCCACTAGACCCTTGGTTTTCTTTTTTAGGACAGGTACCCATTTTATTTTACCATTTGTTTATCTTTTTTAAAATGTACTTGTTCATGAGTGAGTGGGAAGGTCACTCATGCTGCAGGGCCTGATAACCTGATAGAAATGCAGGCTTTCAAGCCCACCTAGACCTACTGAGCTTGAATTTACATTTGAACAGGATCCCCAGTGGTTCATATTCACATTCATGTCAGAGTGCAATAATTGCTAAATTACAGTTTTCAATTCATTAAAGTGAGTGCAGATGTATTTGTGAGATAGTTTATGCAATGTGTAAGACAGCCAGCCACCTGGAACATGCATTGATATTCAAAAAGCATGCTAGTGATCCTATTAGATTTCTTTCTGTATGTGTGTTCTTTCTGCAGGTCGCCATTTCCCCAAACGTCCAAAGCATATGCTTGTGGTAGAAGCAAAGTTTGATGGAGAGCAGCTGGCTACTGACCCTGTGGACCATACTGACCAGCCAGAGTTTGCCACTGAGTTAGCCTGGGAGATTGACAGGAAAGTTCTCCATCAGCACAGGTGAGGCTGCCCTCAAAGAGCTGGGCCAGCATCTTTCTCCTTCTCTAAAAATAGCTTTAAAGTATGTTTTATAATTTACTGATTGTGGCGATGACTGTAGTTTTTTGCGTGTTCTTGTGAGTCTGTGTTTTTGCATTTGAGACAGGGCCTCTCTTAGTTTCATTTCCTGTTTCTGTGATTAAAGCACCCTGATGAAAGCAACTTCTGGGAGAAAGAATGATTTACCCACAATTCCTGGTTACAGATGCCACTGTAGGGAAGAAAGAAAGGGCAATTTACCCTCAATTCCAGGTTACAAATGTCATTGTAGGAAAGTCAGCTTGCAGGAACTTGAAGCAGCTAGCAGCTAGTCACATTGTTTTTTGTTTTGTTTTGGCTTGTTTTTGTTGTTGTTGTTTTTTTCAAGATAAGATTTCTCTGTGTATCCTTGGCTGTCCTGGACTCACTTTGTAGACCAGGCTGGCCTTGAACTCATAGAGATCCTCCTGCCTCTGCCTCCTGAGTGCTGGGATTAAAGGCGTGGGCCACCATGCCAGGCCAGCTAGTCACATTGTGTCTGTTGTCAAGAGTAGATAGCTGCACGGCTACATGCATACGCTTGTGCTCAGCTTGTCCTCTCTGTTCCTATACAATGCAGGAGACCCTGCCTGAGGGATGGTGCTACCCACAGTGGGCAGAGGCTCTCACCTCAAATGGACTTAAAGTGTACATCTTTTTCTTCTTTTTTCTTCTTCTTCTTTTTATGAACTTTATAACTAGAATTAGTCAAGACAGCAGTACTTTATTAAATGACTAAAAATATATTTCTAAAAGCTGGGTATATTTCTAAAAGCAGGGTTTACCTCTAATTCTAATACTCTGAAGGTAGAGGAGTTCAGGGCTAGCCTGGACTACATAGACCTCTGTTTCAGAAAAAAGAAAAAAAAAAAAGAATCTACCATTATGAAAACACCCACACAGTCATTTCAGTACTAAATCAAATCAGAACAGAAATTAACAAAATTCAAGAATTCTTACTGCTTTTATTGCTGGGTTAGAACATAGATTTAAGCCGGGCGGTGGTGGCGCACGCCTTTAATCCCAGCACTTGGGAGGCAGAGGTAGGCGGATCTTTGTGAGTTCGAGGCCAGCCTGGTCTACAAAGCGAGTCCAGGACAGCCAGAGCTGTTAAACAGAGAAACCCTGTCTCAAAAAACCAAAAAAAAAAAAAAAGAACATAGATTTATTTGAAGGGCTACTGAATTCTTAATGAATGTTAAAGCTGTGTCTTTGTCATTCAGAACGTTTGGTTAGGATGAGTTCTATTATGGGATGTAATTGTCTTAGCACCATGTGACATAGCACTTTGGATATTTAGGCTCAGAATTCCTAAGCGAATTCCTTGCTAGGCAGACTTAGTGATTCTGCTAGAGCAGTGATGCCAACATCTGTCCAGCCCTGTTCAGGGCCTGGATAGGGCTTCCAGATTCACAAGCAGACCACACCCCAGCAGTCACTGTCCTCTTAGAGAACACTGCCAAGTGTTGTATTACTCAATTTTAGTAGTTAGATTTTGTGGCATTTAATTCTCAAGTTTACTTTTTTTTTTTAAGCTACAAAGAAAGGTGTAAACAAATATTTTTGTATCTTTCATATGGGATGATACTATACAAGAAAAACAATTTTTGTTATTTTTAAACATTCATGATCATTTCTGACTTTCAGAAGGCTGGATGTATCACAGGTATGTAGGAATAATTGACTTAGTTGGTGTATAGCTAAGTAGATAAAAATAATAGTTCTTTTCAGTTAGAGAATCATTTAGAAAATATAGACTAGATATAGTTGGCCCAAAAAACATGTAGTCTGGATAATAAAGTTTTCTTAAGACTATGAGAAAACAAGCTTAATATAAGAAAGATTCATTTATTTCTTACATACATTACTGTGCAGGTTACAGCGTACTCCTATCAAACTCCAGTGTTTTGCCTTGGATCCTCTATCTTCTTCTAAGGAAACCATAGGCTACATTGTTTTGGACTTAAGAACGGCTCAAGAAACGAAGCAGGTACTGTCCTTTTGGCTTTGTTAATTATTATGATAGATAGTTGATTAAATGAATACCAGGAGAAAGGAGAGAACAGGATACTGGGCCTGTTGCAGATCATGGCTTTAGGATGATGTAGAGATTAAATGCTTTAGGTTTTGAGTTGGATTTAAAAATTCCAACCTTTCTCTTGTTCTTCTGAGCTGCCTTTCTTAAAGAAACTTGTTTTGGAGCTCAGACCTGTGTGAGAGAAACGGCCACCTGTGGCATGAGCTGAGCTATTCTTTTAGATAGTGTCCTCGTCCAGCACCCTTGGTTCAGTGAACATCAGTCACCCCTCTGTTTTCCCAAGTTCTAAATGCAGAAGGCTCCTGGCCACTTTGCTGCCCTCTGCTTCGTGGCCATGAACAGCAGATGGTTCTGTCCACTTGCAATCTGCTCTGCTGCCCTGCCAATCTAAGCCTCCACAGTTTCTTACCTGGGCTGTCATGACTTCCTAGTTAGTCTGTTTGCTTCCTAGTTCTGTCTCCTTGTAGTTGTAGTACTCAATTTTGTCTATTAAATCCTGAATCAGGACACTCTGCTCTCCCTAATCTTCCTCATAAAACTTGATACTTTCCAGCACTTTTGATACTGAGGCAGGAGGATTACAAATTTGAGTCAGCCTAGACTACATATTAAGTAAGACCTGGCCTTCAAAATAGCCCCTAAAATCTGACACTTAAAATAAAAGTTTGTATCAAGCCAGCATAAATGTTTTTTAGAGACAGCGTGAAGTAGCCGCAGCCTGACGCCGGTGCTCTGGCTTGTATTGGGAGCATTGCCTGCCTCGTGGGTCACACTCCCCACTGCATCTAACTCCTCAAAGCAGCAATAGCAGCTCGGCCTGCTGGGGTGGTGCGCCCTTAATCCCACTCTGGAAGGCAGAGGCAGGTGGATCTTTGAGAGTTTTGAGGCCAGCCTGGTCTATAGAAGGAATTCTAGGACAGCCAGAGTTACACAGGAAAACCCTGTCTTGAACATCTCCCACCCCCAAAAATGTAACATCAACAAAAACTTTCCCAAAATAGACAATGTTTTCTGTTGTAATAAGAGGGTGTTTTGATTGACATTGCTTCTGAGTCTACCCTGGGTCCCGGGTTGAGCCCAGGGCTCCTCCATGCTAGACATACACCCTGCGCCTAGCTCTCACTCATTTTGACATGGAGTCTCACTAAGTTACCCCTTACCTACTCGAAATTCTGTAGCTTGTAGGCCTCACCTCCAAGTAGCTGAGATCAAGCCTTGTGCCAGCAGGCTTGCTTTGTTTCCTTTTTATTGATTGTGTCTCTTTTAGGCTTATATAAGTCTTGTATTTCTTATATTATCATAATAATATTATGGAGCCTTAATAGAAGAGCCCAAAGGTTTTCATAGTACTCTGCCACAATAACTCATTGAAGGACAGCATGTGGGCCAAGGCTAGCCTTGAGCCCCTAGGACCCCTGGCTTGGCTTCTCCAGGTGCTGCTCATATAGGCATGCACCACAATGTCCAGCTACATTAAAGAGTTTATTTTAACTTTAAAATTAGTGTCTTCTCAATCTCCTTCATTTTTTTTCCCTTTCCATTCTTTATTTATTTATTTTTTTTTTTGAAATTGTTTGTGTGTGTCTGAGTGAATGTTCTTACATGTGTGCACAGATGTGAAATGTGCTGACTGTGGTTCCGGTACCCATGTGCACTGTCCTGGCTTGAGCCTGTGCTCTGGCTGGTCTGCACACTGGGATTTCTGAGGGTGCTGTCTTAGGGATGGTTGGGTAGCTTAGTCTACCACATCCTCTGAAAAGGCCTTTGTTGTCAGTATCTGTCAAGTAAATGGCTCTTAATGCAGGACTCATTGGCCCTTCCCTTAATATTTTATGCTATTTATTGGTAGTGTCTTAGTGGCTGTTCTATTGCTGTGAAGAGACGCAGTGACGAGTCTTACAAAGGAAAACATTCTATTGGAGGCTTGATTACAGTTTTATTGGCTTAGTTCATTATCACCATGTTGGGTAGCATGGGAGGAATGGTGCTGCAGAAGTAGTTGAGAGCTACATCCTGATCCTCAGGCTGAGAGACTGGATCTGGTGTGAACTTTTGAAACTTCAAAGCCCACCTCCAGTGCCGCACTTACTCCAACAAGGCCACACCTACTCCAATAAGGTCATACCTCCTAATCCTTCTAATTCTTTCAAGCAGTTCCACTCCTTTGTGCCTAAGCATTCAAATATATAAGCCTATGGGGGCCATTCTTATTCAAAGCATCACAGGTCATAACATTTTCATTTTCTTAGTTGATAAGAGCAAGACAAGAGTAAAAAGAGATCTGATAGCAACACTAAGCAAAGGAGTTAAGGGAACAGATGATTAATTAGGCTTTTATTACTGAAGAATGCCATGATATTGGAGACAGAAGGCTGAAGATAGATATGTTCTTTTTTTTCCCCCTGTAATATTTACCTGGCAAAGTGTTGGAATGGAAACAAAGAAGATAGTATGAACACTTTAGTATGTTTCTTGGAGGGAATTTAGTTGATGGCTTCCTAATCAAGATTAATTTCTTTTGAAGAAAATGTAGAAAGAAATTTTGCTGTGTTCTGAGACAGGGGTCACTGTGCAGCCTTGGGGTAGCATGGAGCTCATTGTGTTGACAGGTGACACAGAACTCAGAGATTGGCTTGCCTCCTGAGTGCTGGGATTAAAGGCTGTGCCACCAAAGATATGAAAGTACTGAACAGGCTGTGGGGAAAAAGTGAAGCCCTCAACATTCTGAGTACTCGTCCCTGTGCATTTAATGGTGCTTTCTGTTTTATTATCTAGGCACCCAAGTGGTACCAGTTGCTCAGTAACAGATACACCAAGTTCAAGTCTGAGATACAGATAAGTATTACTTTGGAAACAGATACAAAGGCACAGGTGGATAGTTTTAAAGCAAAAGGAGCCCCGCCTCGAGATGGAAAAGGTTTGTGTATCCTCTTTATCTGGTGGGTGTCGTTGTTTGAGATAAGGTCTGAGGTAGAGCAGGCTAGTCTGGACCTCATATGTAGCTGAGACTGGCCGTGCACTCCTCATCCGCCTGCCTCTGATTCCCGACTTGCATTATAGGAATGCAGAGCACGTGTAGCACGGGCAACACTTATTGACAGAGGTTGCTTATAGATCTTAGCACTGGGGAAAGCTTTTGTTTTCCTACCTTTATAGATTCTAGAACAGAGAATTTTGTATTTTAAAAATTGTTACTTAGAGAAAAAACTGTTACTCAGAAAAAAATTTTCTGTCCAGGATTAGTATAGGAAAACCCTCAAATGTGATATGTCTAATATTCAGTTTAACAAAGTCTAAGTACATTTTTAAGATTTTTAAATATTTATTTAGAATCAGAGTCTCATTGTGTAGCTAACTTATTATTTAAACCAGGCTGGCCTAAAGCTCACTGAGATCTGCCTACTTCTGGCACCTGCGCGCTGGGCTAGAGACGTGCAGCAGCACACCTGGCGCACTTAGCATCGTAGCTGAATCGGAGAGCACAAGACGGTCCCCATACACTCTGCGTATTCTCAGGGACAACTCATCCACCCCAGCTCAGCACCCTGACGCTGGTGCAATGATGAAACACCAGAAGTCCAGTCTGCATTAGATTTAAACATAAACCACACTCACACACACTGTGTAGATATGTCTGTATATCCTGTGTGTGCCTGGTGCTGTTGGAGGTGAGAAGGTGTTAGATCCCTGCAACTAGAGTTACAGATATGAGCTGCTGTGTGGGTGCTACTCTGGTCCTTTGCAAGAGTAGCCAGTGCTCTTAACTGCTGAGCCGTCTATTTGGTCCACATGTCTCTTTTGGTGTTGTCCCTTGTTTGGGTTGTAGTAACAACATGCTAAGTCAGTGGGTTTTGATTGGGGTATGCCTTGTATCCCATGTGCTTGCATTCAGAAGAGGTTCACTGTTTTTATCCTTTGTGCTCTGCCTGTTCAACCTTCCTATCCCATAGGTCCTGGTTGTAGTTTAGTTACTTCAAGAGGATTCATGTGGTGGGGATTTGGTTTCCAAAGATCTGATGGGATTTGGAGTTGGAACGTTTGAGAGCTGACTGGGCTGCAGGGCTCTGCCTGTATGAATGGACTAACTCTGTTCACGGACTAATGGATTCTTCTTTACCAGGACAGAGAGTTAGTGATTGTTAGAGTGGAGCTCTGCCTGTCTGAGTGGACTAACT
>CAJQZJ010033788.1:21917-54337 GCA_907164525.1 Lophiomys imhausi
ATTCTTCTTTACCAGGACAGAGAGTTAGTGATTGTTAGAGTGGGGCTGTCTTTGAAATCACATCCCTGCACTACTTCAGAACCTGAAGAATCCCCATTAATAAAGGTCTTACTACAAGGCTCCTCATAACTTCCTTGCCATGCGAGCTGTAAGGTATTTTCTCTATAACCTATTTGGTCTCAAGTATTATGATGTAGTAACAGAAGATGTACTAAGACAGCTACTGATCTTTCTTACTATCAGTATGGTTTTGCCTCTCGTGTCATAGTTTCTGGGACAGGAAGATATTCTGGTTTCATGTTGTATTGCCTATGTTTCAGCTCTTGGTTTGGCCATTCCTCTAAAGATCTCCACTTCTTTTACTAAAAATGTTTAGAGGTTAAAAACCCAAGTGGTAGGTATGCCAATTGCTGTTTCTGTATTGCTCTCAGACCCATTTGGTGGACAAAGTTATATAATGTGCTTACATGCATATTCATACATGTTTGTTTGAATACACAAATAGTCTTAGCCTGTGCTGCTATAACAGAATACGGACTGGGTAATGAATAAAGAACAGAAATGTCTCACTATTCTGGAAGCTTGAAAGAAGACACCAGCAGCCGGGCGGTGGTGGCGCACGCCTTTAATCCCAGCACTTGGGAGGCAGAGGCAGGCGGATCTTTGCGAGTTTGAGGCCAGCCTGGTCTACAAAGCGAGTCCAGGACAGCCAGAGCTGTTAAACAGAGAAACCCTGTCTCGAAAAACCAAAAAAAAAAAGAAGACACCAGCATCTGATGTGGGCCTTATTGATGTCCTTCATATGACAGGAGACCACAGGCAAGAAATGCACTTGGTCTGTCAAGCCCTTAATGAGCACAGCTAATCCCATTCTTAAGGTGCTGTCCTGACTTCACCACCTCATAAAGACTGTGCTGTTCTTTTTTAAAGATTTGTTTATTTTTCTGTGTGTGAGTGTTTGACTGCATGTTTGTATGTGTTTGCCTACATATATGTGTGTGAGTGTTTGCCTGCATATATGTGTGGGCAGTGTCCTCAGTTTTCAGAAGAGGTCATCATCGGATCCCCTGAAAGTGGAGTTACAGACAGATGTGATGTGTCTGCTGATGCTCTCAACCATCTCTTCAGCCTGAGACTCTAATCTTAATACCATCATCACAATCACCCTTAAATTTCAGCTCCTGAATTTTAGTAGAGACACACATGAACTATAGCATACATATACCTATTTATATGTGTTTATCCATATGTTTTTAATATTACATGGTATGTATTCAAATTGACACTTTTAATTCCTTTCTATGTTGCAAGATTTATCCTTATTTCCATACTTACAGCTTGTTTCCTAGGTTGTAAGAAGCCTTGTGGTCTCTGTTTATTTTGTTGTTGTTTTGACAGAGTCTTGCAATGTAGTACCTATGTAGTCCTGGTTGGCCACGAACTCATAGTAATTCTTCTGCCTCGATTTCTGAATGTTGGGTTATAGCATGAGCCACCAGCTAGAGAAACTTATTGTAGATACTATTTTTAACTTGTGAGCTCTTGGCCTTATCTCACAATGGCTGCCTGTGTTAAAGTACTTAATGTGTCCAGAATCGTGCTAAGTGCTTTGCTTTCAGTTTAATTTGATCTTCAACAGCCACATAAAAGGTTTGTGGAAGGAATAATGGACACTAAAGAACCTGAAGTTTCTGGCGCAGTACTAAATGACCCCAGGACTGGGATTTCAGCATCTGGCTTAAGTGTGCGCTCCTAACCATGGGCTGTTCTCAGCCAGCAGTGCTGCAGTAACACACTGCTGGGTGGACCCTAGAGCAGTGGGACTGTTGCTGACTGTGTAAGCATGTGGATTCTCATAAGCCATGAGACAGTCCCACCTGTAGTACAGGCTAGCACAGAGAATGCCCCCCAGCACTGTTGTCTAATTCTAGTTCTGTGTATGTCCTTTGCTTTTTCCATCCTTGATCACTTGGAGAAACTTCAGCCCGATCTCGCCTTTTCATACTGATGCTTGTTGGACTATATTGGTCTTGCCTTGATTTTTTTTCCCCATGGTTTTCTCTTATTCTTGAAAAACAAGACCATAAAAGTTATCCAAGAAAATTGAGCGTGCTGAGGTCTGTCCCTCTCTCTAAGCCACACCTTCCTGTAGTCAGCCTCACTCAGTGATCTGCCACTCCTGTCTTAGGTCTTGTTGCTTTATATGCAGTAGTGAGCACTGAACATGGACCCCTAACATGCTGGACGGGCGTCCTACTGATGAGTTATGTCATCAGCCCTTGTTTTGTAGTTTTTGTTTTAAGGCAGCATCTTAGTTTCCCAGATTGGCTTAAAAGTAGCCCTTGGCTTATACGGGCAGGCTTTGGATATGGAACCCTTTTTCTCTTTCTGTATTTGGGGTTATAAGGCCCCTCATGGGGTTTCCTTAGCCTTCATTTCTCTGGCTTTGTTATCTTGCCCTTGTTCCTGGGTCTGTTATATACTGTCCTCTGTCTGGAATGTACCCGGTGTCTGTGCATTCACCTTTCTCTCTCAGCCAAGTATAGCCAGAGCTCATAAGTTCATAAAGGAAGCTATGTTACATTCCTTATGTGGCCTATTATGTAATTTAAAAATACTTAAGAATATTGTTGTTATTTACAGAAAAATAAAGTTAAAATTTCCTAGAAGAAATTAAAGGAAGCCTTTTGCGATTCTGTGTCCATGAAAATGGCTAATTTCCTAATTAAATAAATGTAACAAGTTTTTAAGTGTTTATAATGGGTCAGGCACTTTGACACAGGCTTGTGATCCCAGCACATAATAGATGGAGATATTATACTTGTGAATTCAAGGCCAGCTGGGCTACATAGGAAGTTCTAGGGCAGATTGAATAACATGGTAAAGTCTAGACCAAACTGGGCTACTTAACAAAAACAATAAAATAAACTAGTTTATGGAGAATTAAAGTCTTAAGTAGTTGTGTTTTTGTCTGTACAGTTTCTGTTAGCCTGTCTGGAGTTGACCCAAAGGACATTGTTGCAGTGTTGAATGAGGAGGGAGGCTACCATCAGATTGGACCAGCAGAGTATTGCACTGACCCCTTTATTTTGTCAGTAACCATAGCATTTGCCACCCAATTGGAACAGGTAAGACATTCCCTCAGACTAATGATTTTTATCAAGAGTTTTGAAGTCACGCTTGGCGTCTGTGAGCAGTTACACTCACATGCACAAACAACACATAGACTCACACCCTCATACACATTGTTTAAAAGATAAGTATAAAAATCTTTAAAAATGTTTTCATGCTAGAAAGCATTTTTGCTGTAGGCAACAAGAAAATAAAGTATTTGCAGGGTTAAGGAAACTGGCCATCAGTGTTTCTACTTGACTATGTGGCATTATAAGGACCAATGAAAGGGACTTTTACATCTGCTTTTTGGAGTAATATACTTTTGAAGAAATTGGCAGTGTCAGGAACATTTGGGTTGGGGATTATATTTTACTATGTATATGCTAACAAGCAATAGTCTGTTGTCATGGGTGCTAGCAGAAGATAAAATATTCCTGTGTCAGAATCAGAGGACTTTCTTACCCTTGGCATAGTGAACAACATAAAATCAGTATATTTTCTTCAGCTTCTCATACTCCATCTTTTTGTTACTTTGTAACGGGAATTAGTTTTCTTTTTTAAAATTATTTACATGTACATTGGTGTTTTAACTGCATGTATGTCTGTGTGAGGGTGCCAGATCCTCTGGAACAGGAGTTACAGACAACTGTGAGCTGCCATATGGGTGCTGGGATTTGAACCTGGGTCCTTTGGAAGAGCAGCCAGTGCTCTTAACTGCTGAGCCATCTCTCCAGCCTGGGCATTAGTTTTCTTTAGTGAGTTAGTAAGGGCTTTTAGGGTGCATATTGGCCTGGCACATGGCAGGGTATGGTCTTAGGCAAACAGATGTAATTGGTAATGCCTGGGAAACTGAAAAGAGCTTATGGATTAGCATTGCTTGGACTCTAGAAAGATCTGAGCCGAAATGGGTGGAGCTCAGTTGAAGCCACAGCTCTGCCAGAACCTCCAAAGAACATGAGAAAGGGCGAGACCCCTTGAAAGACTGCGAGAACCATGCTCTGTTTAAGGCAGAGAGCCCCACATGAGTGAGGAGGCCCCCCCTAAGAGAGAAACAGAGCCACCCGTGCAATAGATGTCCAAGTTGTGTGAGGAGCCAGCCTGTGAGAGAGGGGCACAGATGCCAGCTGCTTACACTGAGGTTGTGCTGACAGAAAAAGCCTTGGAAAGGGGCTCTGCTCTCCAGCCAGCCTAAGAAGGCCATGAAAAGCCACTAAGAAGGACATGGGTCGCAAGAGCAGAGTGGCCTAAAGTACGTTAGCGAATGAATGAGGCTCAAGGTGCATCAGCTGAGGAGACCATAGAAATGGCAGTAACGGTGGCCTGAGGAAAGCTGGGACTGGCTGATGCCACAGCGGCAGGAGCAAAGCAACTGAAATGGTGTGGGGGAGGGCAGTGGCAGCACTGGCCTGAGGTGCGAGGTGCATACACACTCTGAAAACACGCTGAGAGGACCTCAAAAACAGGCAAGAGGGTAACCCCTGTCATGTGAGGCTGTGGCAAGGCTTTGAAGTAAATGACTAGGCCATGTGGCATAACACCTGCCCTGAGGGGTTTGGCTACTTTAAACAGTGACCTGAGGTGTCCATGGGCAGTCTCGACTGAAGCAGGCCCCAGGCTGAGCGGTTGAAGCAGTCTGACCACACGAACCTACAGGCAGCAGCGGGACCTTGAAAGGAGAAGGCTGCAAGAAGACTGCCCTGATTGTGCCAGGGCCAGGCTGCTGAGTGCTGTGTGAGGTGTGCCAGCAGATAGAAGGCTGACCAAGTGCTCTCACGGACCTGTGCCAAAGAATCTTAATATTCTTTCAAAAGGGTTAAAGTAGGATTGTTTCGGTGTTCTTAGGTATTAGGTGTTTATAGGTTGTAGGTTATAGGTTATTAGGTACTAATAAATATAGGATAATAAAACTTTTGCTTACATTACTTTTTTACTGCTGTGATAAAACTGTGAGCAAGGCAACTTATAGAAGAAAGGGTTTGCTTGGGGTCCAGAGGGATAAGAGACCATCATGACAGGAAGACATGGCAGCAATGGCAGGTATGGTGGTAGGAAGCACTTTTTTCTAAATCTGGGAACAGGAAAAGGGTGGTTGTGACTGCTCACTGGCTACACTGTTTCTATTTGGGTGAAAGTAAGGCACTTAGTGTCTCACGGTTTCATAGCTAGACTGAGAAGTAGGTATTGGAGTTTGTCTCTAGAATTAGTGTTCTTTAAATTATGTATCTCAGTCCACGTGACTAAAATCTTCTCAATTAAACATAAATACACTAAAATGTAGTTAAAATAATCAGGGCGCATTCATTGACTATTAGGTGTCCATTGATGTGCTGTTATTATGAGTGGTGTCATTTTTAGATTTTTTTTAAAAGAATGAGCTATATTATAACGAAAAAAATTTTAGATTTATTTATTTTATACAAATGAGTTTTGCCTTCATCCATGTTTGTGTACCACTTGTGTGCTTGCTAACCACAATGACCAGGAGAGGGTGTCAGATTTCCTGTGGTTGGGGTTATGGGTGATGGTGAGCTATCATGTGGGTGCTGAGAACTGAACCTGGTCCTCTGGAAAGCAGACGTGCCTTAAGTCTCATTTCATGACAGTGTGTCATTATCTGCCATGTCTGTGATACCATTTCCTATTGAGACATGAAATGTTCATAGCTTAATGCTTAGCATTGTTTTAGTAAATATTCAGAATCTGTTAGGAAATGTTTTATATCTTGTCCATTATGCTAGTTCAAACCTGTAATCCCAGTACTTGGGAGGCAGAGGCAGGATTCATTTGAGGACAGCCTTGGCTATACCAAAGTTGAGACCAGTGTGGGCTACATGAGAACCTGACTCAGAAAACTAAAACAAATAAAACCCAAAAGAGATGATGTTTTCTACCTTATAAACAAAAATACCATCTTTTAGTCATATATTGCCACCAAGTTAGCAGGTGAGAAGTGACATCCCTGGTTTATTGTTCACTAATCCTTTGATCTTAAAGCTGATTATTGTTTGTTTGCTTGTTTTGTTTTTAAATAAAGGCATAAACTAAGATGTAAATCTATTAAGTGGCTTGGATTAAGACATTCATTTTAATGTTTTCTCATTTATAAGACAGAGCCTTTTGCTTGAATAAGGATCAGATATAAAGTGTATGATAATAAGGAAGCTTAATTTAAAATACATGGTTCCTTACAAAAAGAACTTTCACACATTGACGTTGAATGAAATGAGAGCCTGAAAACATCAAAGTCTTTGGGCTCTTCAGACTTTCTTTGTTAAACTAATTAATTAATTAGTGTTCCTCGTAGCCCAGGATGACCTCAAAAATCACTTGCAGTTGAGGATGTCCTTGAATTCTTGATCACCCTGCCTTCACCTCTTAATTGCAGGCACATATTTTTGGTTATGAGTCTAGCCTTTAATGGCTGAGCTATCTCTGTATGCTAAGCCTTATAATTTTCATAATTGTGGCCTTTTGTTGTTTTGTATAGTATTTGTTGTTACAAGAGCCATTTTTTGGACTGAAAGGGGGAGATGTTGGGAAAAAGATATACTTTAAACTTAAAAAAAAAGGAAGCCGATGGGGGGGGGGAGGGTGGGACCAGAGGGGACAGAAGGGAGGGGATTATGATTGAGATGTAACTTGAAGAAAAAAAAATTATAGGCTTTCATAACAAGTTCTTTGTGCATCTAAAAAAATTAATCAAATTAGGTAATTGGGTGTGGTAACACATGTCTTTAATCCTAGTTTTAGGGAGGCAGAGGCAAGCAGATCTCTTGAGTTCAAGGCCAGCCTGGTCTTCATAGCAAGTTCCAGACCAGCCAACATGACATAGTGAGACCCTGCCTGCCCCACCCCCCCTAAAATATTAGGGGCTAGAGAAATGGGCCAGTTGTGAAGAGCACTTGCTCTTCTTGCCCAGGACCTGGACTTGGTTTCTAGTACCTGATGGAGACTCACAACTGTCTGTAACTCCAATCCAGGGATCCTTTGGCATCCTCTGGCCTCCATGGGCATTAACTACAAATGGTGCATTTATGTACATGAAGGTAAAACATTCATGTACATAAAACGAAAATGAAGAAATCATTTAAAAATTAACCAGAGCAGTAATTTGGGAGCTTTTTTAGAAGTAAGCAGTATGGTACATGCCTAAAACCCACCACTCAGGAGGTTAGGGCAGGAGGATTGTGAGTTTCAGACCAAGTTGCATTACATAATGAGACTGTATCTCACAAAATGCCAAAAACTGGGGGTGTAGCTCAGTTATAAAGCACTTGCCTAGCATTTGTAAAACTTGCAGCACCACAAAAAGAAACCACTAACCAAACAGAAAGAAGGAAAAAAAGGCACTTGGCAAGGATTTAAAAATTCTGTATGGTTTATTTTAAGAGCCGGGCATGGTGCACACGCCTTTAATCCCAGCACTCAGGAGGCAGAGGCAGCGGGATCTCTGTGAGTTTGAGGTCAGCCTGGTCTACACAGCGAGTCTAGGACAGCCAGAGCTACACAGAGAAACCCTGTTTCAAGAAACCAAAAAAAAAAAACAAAAACAAAAACAAAACAAAACAAAAAAAAAAAGACTTGAAATCAGTGAACATTCTAGGAAGATTTTTGGGGTGCAGCAGACACAGATGGAGAGTCTTAGAGTCTAATACTCCTTTTCCCTTACGTGTTTAGTTAATTCCATGTACCATGAAGCTTCCAGAAAGGCAGCCTGAATTTTTCTTTTACTATTCTTTACTGGGAAATGATGTTACAAATGAGCCTTTCAATGATTTAATCAACCCAAACTTTGAGCCTGAGCGAGCATCTGTCCGCATTCGTAGCAGTGTGGAGATTCTTCGAGTGTACCTGGCTCTTCATTCTAAACTGCAGGTAAGTGTCTCCACAAACTGTTTTCTACTGGAAATGTTTTTAAAGCCTTGAGCGTAAAGTTGAGGTCAGCCCTGACCTGTATTGTGTTTCCTTAGTGGAGATGGTTTTGCATTTTAGTTTATTAGGTGTTAAAGTCATGAAGTCATTGACATCACAGTTGCTTCAGAATTTTTGGAGTTAACACATTACCACCCGGTTACTAGGAAGAGATGTATCAGTTACCAGCGTATATAATAAGAGGTAGCACTTAGAGCTAGTTGACCTGTACTGGAAGATGTCTTTATCATGGTGGAGGTGGTAGATGTCAGTACACAGATTGTCTTCTTGATGGAAAAATTTACATTTTTATGAAACCTGCCTACAGGTGTTTTTTGTAAATAAGTTTCAGCTGAGTTCTGTTAAAATATAGACATTGAGGCTAATAGAAGTTAGTCTGCTGTCTTTCTGTGATCATTGGCTTTTGATCAGACAGATAAGTAGGGTAATGAGATACATGCATAGTCGCATAGCTGTTTACAAGGAAATCTTAGTCACTAGACTGCACTTGGGGCAGTTCATGAGAAGAGGCATTAAATGTCAGAGGTACTAAACCTTAAAACACTTAACCCCATGTCTGCTAAACCCAAGATGTGTACAAAACTAGAGACTCTTCAGTACTATAGTTTGACAAAATGCACTTTCAGTTTTATTCTGTGTCCTATCCTAGTGAAGAGCATTGGCTGGCCTGCTTCTAATGCGCATTAAAGTTATGAAGACACTTCGTTGGTAGCTGGAGAGAGATCCCAGTGGCTAAGAGTGTAACTGGTCTTACAGAGGACCGCAGTTCATTTCTCAGCGCTGATGTCAGGCGACTCACAGCTGCCTGTAGTTCCAGCTCTAGGACATCCCATGTCTTCCTGTAGACTCTGGGCACCTCACTCACGAGTAGACACAGAATAATGATCAGGGCCTGCTGACCGCTTGCCTCCCCACAAAACATGAGCTCTAGGTTCAGGGACAGACTCCGCCTCAAAGGACATGGTGGAAAGGGATGAAGGTGGACCCTATGCTCTCCTCTGTTTTACTCGTGTACCCACACAAATGTGTACGTATAACACACACACACCACAAAATAAGAACTAGAAAAAAAGTTTCACAAAAGAATTTGCGCCCAGTACCATTAATACTGAGTTACAGGCTGGTCGTATTACATACATCTGTAACACCAGCAACCATGAGGCAGAAGAAGCAAGAGGATTACAGTTCAAGACCAACTTTGTATGTATAGTGAGATGCTGCCCCAAAAGTTATTGTACATCTCTCTTAGTTCTGTCATTGTTAACATGACAGGAAAATAATATCATGACTTCTTATTGTTCTCTAGTGTGCCGTCTCCCAAGGCTTGAACACGGTAAAGGAAAAAATAGTTATATATATGCGTGTGAATCTTTAAGGAGTGATAACATTGAGCTCTGGCTTGGTTGTTGTTGACCAACAGAGCTTTTTTTCTCAGTGGTTTCCTCTCACCTTTTACTGTTTAACATTCTGTTTTGTAAACAAAATCTGAAAGCAAGAGGAAAAGAAAAAGAAGCACTAAGTATGTTTAAGTGATTAATACAAAAATTATTGTGCTTTTAAAATCCTAAATTTTTAAAAACTTTGCTTAATTAGTGAGACAAAGAAAAATGCTTGAGGTATTTGATTTCTATTTAAATTCACACTTATTTTTATTACACAATTTGTGTGTTGAAAGTAGTATAGTAAAATATTAAAGTAAGCTTCGCTCACTGACGAGTCTAAACATGGCCAGTAACGTCTGAGTACTCCCTGGAGATTGAGAAGTGAAAAGCTAAGTAACTGAGTCACTAGTCAGCTGACTCCCACCAGTGCTGACAGTCACGTGAGCAGTCATTTTGTGAAGGTCAGTGAGTTAGCCTGCTTCATATTTTCAGTTTGTGAGCTACTTTACAGCTTTAAATTTATGGTGTTTAGGAAAAGGGGAAAATGTGAAGTCCTGTTTTGATTTTTCCTTCATCTTAGATCCATCTCTGCTGTGGAGACCAGTCACTCGGCAGCACAGAAATACCTTTAAATGGATTACTGAAGAAGGGCAGTACAGAAATTAACCAGCATCCAGTCACAGTTGAGGGTGCTTTTACCCTTGACCCTCCAAATCGAGCCAAGCAGAAGCTTGCTCCCGTTCCTCTGGACTTGGCCCCAACTGTGGGAGTGTCTGTGGCCCTGCAGAGAGAAGGCATCTATTCCCAGGCAGGTGGTGACTCTGCTGTGGGCGGTCAGGGCTCCAGCGCCACTCGTGGTTACAGACATCGACCCTTTGTAGAGTTCCCTGGCAAAGCTTCCCTGGTGCCCTGCATTTCACCCTATCTCCTTTCTGAATAAACTGTTCAGAAAGCCTGGGACTCTGCTTTGCAGTTTGCAATTGTACCTAGGGCGTTGGCCTTTGGGACAAAAATCCTGTCTTCCTGCTCTAAAGTGTTTATCTCCCAGCTATTTACAGTGCCAAAAGGCAGCTGCTGAGGGGGAGTTGTGGTGTGGAGTCTGCAGGAGTGCTATATTTTTTGCTGGGCATAACCCCAACTAAAGTGTGATTCCAGTACTCCAGTGCTTTGTTCCCCTCTTGGCCATTCCCTCTTTTTCTCTTTCTCTCTCTGCCTCTTTCTTTCTTTCTTTTTCTTTCTCTCTTTCTTCTTCCTTCCTTCCTTCTCTTTTCTTTCACCTAAATGTACTTTCTGTCTATCTGTATAAAAACTTAACTATCTTATTGTTTCAAAGGATTTATATGTAGGTTACAAACTAAAGATAGGAAAAGTGAAATGAGAGTTTAAAATGTATGTAAGAGCAGCATCTGGAAGAGGGAGCGGGAGAATGTCACTTGAGATGTCTGGGCTTGCTCCCATTGTGCTGTCTTGGTTTCTGGGATCACATGCCAGGACTCTTTTCTCAAATACCCCTTCTTAGCAATCACGATGCACTTTGGTACTCAGCTCTGGGTATTATATTTCCTTCCTGTTCATCTTCCTTTTTCTGGTCCTAGATGCTTTAAGGAAATTTGCAAATTATGAAGAAAAGTAGACTAGGAATATCCAGACTGGGAAAGGAAGCGTGTACTTTCTAAAAAGCAACGACAAGTTTTTTGCTTAATTATGAAGGAAAGTATTTTGCAAATTATACTTTATTTTTAAAAATTATTTTTAGTCTTTAATTGAATTAAAGATCCAGAATGGACATGAGCCTGAGCATTCAGAGAAGAGAGTTCTAACACCCATAAAGGAGAAGACACTCACTGGGCCAAAATCACCAAGTGTGTCCCCTGTCCCACCTCAAAACCGGACACCTCCAACTAAAGATGATGCCACGGAAAGTGAAGTGGAGAGCCTACAGTATGATAAGGATCCAAAACAAAATGCAAAGGGTGAGACGTTCTTTTCACACATACTGACAGTTTTGGGTGTGCAGTCATTAGTAAACATCTGACAACATTCATGGGTGCTTTAATGAAAATTGCAGAACTTTATTTGGGAATCAAAAAGGTGTGGGAATATAGAAATTTCAATTTAATGTCACTTTAGCCTACTACATTTTTAAATAAAGGCTGAGAGAAATCTTTGCTTTATTTTTTATATTGTAAATAGTCTGTTCACATGAAAGAATATATATCTTTTAAAAAGATTTTTTTACACTGAAATTTTAAGAGAGTAGAACCATTAACTGCTTCATATCGTCAAGTTTGTAATGAGAATTTGAGAATGTATCTAGTTTTTTTTTTTTAAGATTTATTTTATTTTTTAATTATGTGTAATTCTGTGTATGTGTGTATACGTGGAGGTCAGGTGCCCGTGGAGGTCAGTCGTATCACATCCTCCTAACGTTACAGGCACTTGTGATTGAGTACTGGGAATCAAACAGTGTGAGCTCTTAATCATTACTGAGCTCTCTCTCCAGCCCACTTGTATCTACTTTCACAAAGATGTTCCATCATTGCTAAGGCTCTCTAGTGACAACCAGTGATGTTATAACTTAGGCAGTGTGAACTAGGAGGGAGATGTCTGGAGTGTCAGTTTACCTCCATCCCTGAGTAACTATTGGACTTAGTCACTCAATAAACATCTTTGGTCCACGATAGGATTGGACCGCATATCGCTTGTCTTTCTAAGATATAACTGTTGTTGACCTATTTCATATATGCAAATAACTAATTAGTTTATAAGAAGTGTTAAAATTATATCTACAATAAATCTTAAGTATAGCCCCTGAAATGATTAGCCATGCACAGGTACCTTTTAGAATGAGTACCTGACAGGTTTTGGTCAGACATTGTGGCCTCAGTTCGGTTTGTTTTTAGGTTTTGGAGTGTGTGTTGAGAGCAACCTTGCTGCCACTGTGTAGCCCAGGTCAACCTTAAACTTGTGATTCCTTCCTTATCCCTTAAGGCTGGAATTCCACGAGTGGCCTACCATGCCTCACATAAACCTTTTCTTTACCCAGTTCTAGAACAGGAGTAAGGCAATTTAGAATAAACCATTGTTTAAAAAAATGCTCATGGTAGATTCAGTTCATGTGCTCATAAAGCAGACCTGTCAATTTCTGTGCTTGAAGGTATATGAGATGACAGTTTTAATTTCTTTTTAATGTCTTCTTTAGGCATTATTTCCGTACCTGCTTCACTGGCCCAGCCAGGGGCAACGTCCAATGCATCAGAAATGGTGACATCGGGACAGAAGATTGCTGTTCCAGCAACATCACATCACTTTTGCTTTTCAATAGACTTAAGAAGCATCCATGGCTTGGAAATTAGTTTTCCAGTCAACTGCATATTGAGGTGTGGCTTGATATTGTTCTGGGACAATTGCTCTTCCTGTATAGGTGGTGCAGAGAATGTTACCAAAGGAAATGGAGCTGCTGTGAAGCCAGTGGCCTGAAAGGCAGTGAAGTGTCCTAGTGAGCAGAGTGGCTCTGGGAATGGGCGAGTAACACACTTACCTGTTCTGTTGTAATAGTTACAGGCATTTGTAATCATTTATTGATGCTGCCATTTAAGATGTAGTTTTAGTTGCTTACTTTCTAGAAAGGAAAGAGAGGAACTACAGGTCAAAATCATGGTTTTGTACCTGGTTTTTCTATAATACTGTATTACAGTGGATGCTGTATTCCTAACATGTATCGCTGAGAGTATAAAAGTCATGGTTAATGAACTTGAAGTGAATGTGCCCACTGAATAGGAAGAATGATTGTAATCAGTCAAATGACTTTATACAGCGCTGTGGACTGTGATACAAGTTAATATGATAAGTTCTGTGCCTGGAGGCACACCTCAGCTGAACTGCAGATATCAAGCTATCTTGATTTCTCACTTGACTCTTCAAGTTGTTTCTTCATCTCCCATACTTGGTTATGAATCATGCACAGAGGCAGAGCCCATCATGGGGTGTGACAATCTTTGAATGAAAGTCCTCCTGTCTCTGCTCTGTTCTGCAGCTGACATACAAAATGCTTGGCATTATTACCATGATGCTTCTGTTGAGACACTGGCAAGAGATTTTCTCAACAAGTGTATCTTTTCTCAAAGGGTTTGCTTCCTCTACTTTAGAAATTGAATTATTACAGGTTTTCTTTTCTGTTTGTTTTGTCCTTTTACCCCCTCCATTGCCTTCAGATCTTTGCTGCTGCAGCAGAGTTTGGTCTTTGTACACCCAAAGAGGACGCTGGCTATAGGTACAACCTCAGATTAGGTGCTCTGAGAGGGATACTTAAACCGTCCCATTTAGAAAGCACTAAACTTACTGTTCTTTTTGCTTCTTGCTATCAGGACCATTTGCTTAGTGGTTAAGTGCCCACATTGTACCACTGATGTATCTGCTATTGGGGTACATAAGAGAACGAGCCTGTCAGGTTAGGAGGGTGACAGATTTACAAATAGCCAATACATAACAGACAGTAGTAATTTGCTGGTAAAGAAAGGGAAGGGAAATAATATTCTAAGGAGGAAATATATTCTCATGACCTATTTGGCACTCAACATGGAACTGCCGGGTGCTACATTGGTATTTGATTCACTGATAGCACTTTTTAGAGTATTGACCATTTAATTTGTTCTGTTGACCAGATTTATATCATTATGCTGTACATATGAAACTGTGCAGTGAAATTTGTGAGGCAAGACTGGTATTTGAAAATAAGTATAGCCTGCAGATCTCTTTGGATATTTTTCTTTTAATTGCTAAATGCTATAGTGGGATGATAGGAGTTGGAATTGTGGGCATGAAAAGGATGTGTTCTGAATAGCCTTTTAAACAAGTCACAGTCCAGTAATTCTATTTTATCTTAAAAATTGTATTTACTTGTAATATATTGTACTCTTTTAAAAAAACATCTGAACTTGTGTGTCATCTATAGACTACATCATAAGACTTTGTTTCCTTTGTTCCAGGTACTCCTACCCATTCTTTGGCAGTGCAGCTCCTATTATGACTAACCCTCCTGTAGAAGTTCGGAAAAATATGGAAGTGTTTCTTCCTCAGTCTTATTGTGCGTTTGATTTTGCAACTGTGCCTCACCAGCTGCAAGACACCTTCCTACGGTAATGTATAGACCCTTGTAAATGAGATAGATGCCTTCACAGCGTGGGTTTATTCAGATGTAATATCCATGTATATATGTATGTATATGATACATATAACACACACACACACACACACACACACACACACACATCGCCCTACAGTAGCGTCTGCACTTGAGAATCAAAAATTAGTTCAGTGGTGTCAGCCGCATCTGTGCTGTTGCAGAGCTTACATGGTTTATTGTAAGTCCCAGTGTAGGTGTTGGATTGAGTATGAGTAGTATGAGGAATGAGAAGGGAGGAAAAATAATTTAGTTTTGATCATTGAGCCACCAAATGTATTATATTTTGTTCATTTCCATTTCAATCTAGTTTTGGGGAATAGACTTTTCAAGGAAAATTGGGCCTGTGAAGTCTGCTTTTCTCAGAGTCATAGCCCAAAGTGACAAGTTCTTAAAGGCAGAGTGAAGGCTAGCTCCAGCTTCTGTAATGAGAATTACGATGTTCAAGGAGTTTTCTTTATTGCTCAGAGATACCTAAGACAAATAGTGCTTCATATGTATTCCCTGGGGAGCTTTGCCTTTAACTGTTGTGTTAAATAACTTCCCAGGTAGCAAACCCTATGTCCTTTGGAAAGGACTGCTTCAGACCTGATTCAGACTGTGGCCATGGTTTTTCTTCTTAGGATCCCACTGCTGGTTGAATTATGGCACAAGGATAAAATGAGTAAAGACTTACTCCTTGGGATTGCAAGAATCCAACTTTCTAACATCTTGTCTTCGGAAAGGACCCGTTTTTTAGGTGCTAGTGGCGAACAGTGTTGGCGGCAGACCTTCAGTGAGAGTGTGCCTGTTGTCGCAGCCCAGGGGTAAGCCTTGTGCATCAGCGGTTTCTCTTTGCCCCTCATTCTTGTGATGAGTCTGGCTAAGATGCCACAATTCTTCATGTCTTCTTCTTGCTCGTGTTTTTTCTTTGACCTGGGGGTGGTTTATTGTTTTTTCTTTTTTCTTTTTTTAGTTTTTTTATACCCATATACTTTGAAAAGTAGAATTTTTGTAGCTATGATATCATGATTCTTATTCAGACTGCTAAGTATGTATCCTTTCCATCCTTAGCCTGATAATTGTAAATTTTTATTTATTTATATTTTGCGAAAGAAAGGGAGCACAAAACTTGGTGTGTGTGTATATGTGTGTGTTTGTGTGTGTGTGTGTGTGTGTGTGTGTGTGTGAGAGAGAGAGAGAGAGAGAGAGAGAGAGAGAGAGAGGGGAGGGCACAGAGCAGGAGAGAGAGAGAGTGGGAGTATAGAGGTCAGAGGACACTCTTGGGTCTTTTGTTCTCTTCTGCCACCTGTGGGATATGACAATTGGACTCAGGTTGTCAGGCCTGTGTATAAGCGCCTCTCTGAAACACCTCACTTTTTTATGTATGTGTGTGAATCTGACTATATATGCATTTGTACCACATGTGGAGATGAGAAGAGGGCATCAAATCCCTTGGATCTGGAGTTACAGGTCCTTGTGCTACCTGATCTGTGTGCTGAGAACCAAATTTCTGTCTTATAAGGGAAGCAAGTTCTCCTGACAGCTGAGCCATTTCTCCAGTCCCTTAGTTTGATGATTTTATAATTAAGGAGCTATTATTTGCTTTTTTGTTTTATTTATAGTCCGGGGGGGGGGGTCTTGTCCAGGGATATTTTAAAAATTTGCTTAAAATTTAAAGACTGAGAATGTTATAAATGCCAGCTTTCTGTGTTAGTTTTTAAATTACATTATTATTAATGGCTTGGAATATAGCAGTATTAACAGACTTATCTGGCATGCACAAATCCCAGCCCCTACAAAAGAATAACAATAATTCCCTGATTAGTTTTTGTCAGTTTAACATACCTTAAAGTCATCTGGGAAGAAGGACTTTGAGATAGGTCTGTGGGCATGTCTGTGTGGCACTGTCATAAGTAAGAGAGCCTAGCCCACTGTGGGTGATACTATCCCCAGGCTGTGGGTGACCCTGTCCCAAGGTTTAGAGTATATAAGAAGGCTAATTGAGCAAGAACCAGAAAGATCTAGTAAGTAGCATTCCTCCATGGTATTTTCTCCAGTTCCTGGTTGAGTTCCTGCCCTGACTTCTCTCAGTGATGGACTGTAATCTGTCAGCCAAATAAACCCCTTACCTCTAGAGTTGCTCTGGGTCATTGTTTTTTCATAGAAGTAGAAAGCAAGCTAGAATAAATAACATTGTTTCTTTTGTTTTAACTTTATTGCTATAGTGAAAACATGTTAACCTTTTTAAAATTAACAATAAAAATTTACTTTCAAGTAAATTTTATGTATCATTTATTCTTAAAAAAAATAAACCTAGTGTGAATGTAGAAAAAAATAAGATTCAACAAAAATCTGAGATCTATAAGTACCAGTGAAAATTTCCCCTTACTCTTATCCACCAAGAGCCACCTCTAGAGCCTGGAAGGTTTGTAAAAACCTCTTCCTTTGGGAAAATGGAACGTGCCTAGAGAATCAGTTACTTGGTTAACAGAGTTCATTTTACTTTCATTCTTATTCTAGAAAATTTCTTTCTTAAAGCTTAGTGTTCTCTGTTGTCATAGGAGACTACATGATTATGTATTAGTGACTGATGACTATATGAGGAGGAGTCATTAGTAGGTGAACTGTTTTCATGACTCTGTAGTTATTTTTATTGCTCTGCTTTGTATAAAAGAAGTTTAGATGAGAGCTTGAGATGTGCTCAGTAATTTTTCTTTAACATAGTAGTGCTTCATTTAAAACACCCCCCCCCCCAGTTTTGTATGTAGTAGTCAGAAGACCACTTGTGGAGTTGGTTTTCTTCTGGATTCCAGGGTCCAATTCATGTCATCAGGCTTGGTATTGGCAGCAAATGCCTATACATGCCGGGCCATCTTGCTGGCCCAAGAACTTCATTTTACTTAATTCATTGTTTTTTAGTTGGAAGTTGGAAGAAAAAAAATGTGGATTTGGTTAATTAAAGAGCTGTTAATTAGGGGTCGGAGAGTTGGCTCAGTAGTTAAGAGCACTAGTTCTTGTGAAGGATCCAGGTTCGATCCCCAGCTCCCACATGGAGGCTTACCACTTCCTTAGACATCAGGCATGTATGTGGTACTCAGACTTGCAGGCAAAACACTCATATGAATAAAATGAATCTAAAAAACATTTTTAAAAAGATCTGTTAATTATATAAGATCTGTTTATTAGGGTTTTGTTTTAAAGGAGTATTTGATATAGACAATACTGTTTTTTAGTTCCAAAAAGTTTCTTTTCCTTGGATGTTTTGGTTTTTCTTATTTAATAAGTATTGGAGTTCTATGATACAGAAGATACTAATTATGACCAAAATAGCAGATAATTATCTTACTTTCATGGATTATCTTGAAGCACTGTTTATATACAGGAAAAGATTAACGTATGTGTATTCATTCCAGGAAAGTAGACAAATTTTGAATAATTTAACATAACCAAGAGCAGGGGAGATGCTGAGTGTATTTCACTGTGTGAATTCATTAGAGATATTAAAAGATTTTAGAGATAGTAAAAGCCACATCACTGTGCTGATATAGTTTGGTGAAGGACTTTTCCCTAACATGCCTAAACCATAGCTCCCTCTATAAAACAAAACGAAGAACCCTCACATTAAAGTTAATGTGTATAACATGAAGACTTGGTCCTTACTCAAACAGGAGAAGGTAGAACTGTCATGTGCACACTTGTGCTACGACGGAGCAGAGAGTAATGAAGTCAGCCCAGCATGGCTGCTCGGGAGGCAAAGGCAGGCAGATCTCTGTGAGTTCAAGGCTAGCCTGGTCTACATAGGAAGTTCCAGGCCAGCCAGGGTACTAAATATTCATTAGCAATAATTTTGTGGCTGTATGACTTTTTATTTTTCAGAACAAACACACAGCTGTGAGGTACGTTTAGTAAATGTGAAAGTACACACTTGAGAATTCCTGAGGCCCATGGAGGCTGGCCCAGTTTGAGCATCAGGAGTGGGTTACAAGAAATGTTCCTTACTCCTGCATAGTATATACTAGGAAATGGAAGGCAAAATAAGTTTCTGTGAACTTTATGATAATTCTCACTTCACTTGTAGGTCAAATAACAAGATAGTAGATCTTTCCTACACAGTGACTCTGGAAGACTATGGACTGGTGAAAACGCGGGAGATCTTTGTCTCTGACTCATCTAAGGTAAACTCTGTTGTTACCAAATTCCTGAGTCAGTATCTAAGGGGTATATGGATGTGTCACGTACATTTTTCTTTCACATTGCAGAAGTCATCTTCTCCTCCTCCAGCTCCTTGTCCCTCTGAGATCCAGGTGGAGCCTCGCTCCACCTTAGAGTACAAGGCTGCACTTGAGCTGGAGATGTGGAAAGAGATGCAGGAAGACATATTTGAAAGTCAGGTAGATTGAAATTGTATTCTAAAGTCTCTACTTTATCTACTAGTTTATTTTTTCCTTCTCTACAGCTGGATTTTCTCTCCATGTTTTTTGTTTTTGTTTTTGTTGTTGTTGGTTATTTTGAGACAGGGTTTCCCTGTGTATCCTTAGCTGCTCTGGGCTCACTTTATAGACCAGGCTGGCCTTGAACTCACAGAGATCCACCTACCTCTACCTCCCGAGTGCTGGGATTAAAGGTGTGCACCACCACTCCCAGCTCTCTCCATGTTTTTGGCTACAGTTTCTTTGACTAACAACAAAATCTTTTTAAGATTTATTTTTTAGTTATGTATGTGGGTTGATGTGGATATATGCACATGAGTACAGAGTTGCCCACGGAGACAAGTGGGCATTGAATCCCCTGGAGCTGCAATTAACGGTGTTTCTGAGCTGCCTGATATGTGGCTACTGAGAACCAAAGTTGTGTCCACTGTGAGAGCAGTCTGGGCTCTTAATGGCGAGTCCTCACTCCATCCCCACAGAGCCTCCTTCCAAGAAAAACAGGATTTTAAAACATAAAATTCCTTGAGATATGACAGTTTCACAGCTACCACTCAGATTTCCCCAAATTTGTCCATTATTGTTGGGAAATGAATAAAGAGGTGGGTTTGGGTTTTTGTTTTGTTTTGAGATAAACTCTGTCCCCCTGGCTGTTCTGGAACTTGCTGTGTAGATCTGGCTAGCCTCCAACTCAGAAATGTGCCTGTGTCTGTCTCTCAGGTGCTGGGATTAAAGGCTTGCAAGTACCATGCCTAGCTCATAATGCTTCTAATCTCAGGCCCTGATTTTTCATATCTTCTGTAACTAACATCATGAGTCCCAAGTTAGGAGACAGGAGATCAGAACTCTTCAGCAGCTGTTTCCAGAATAATGCTCAGAGGGATTACTTCCCTCAAGAAAGGTCCTCTTTTATGCTTAAGTGTTTTAAGATTACATTTAGTGTGCGTGTGTGCGCGCGCGCCTGCATACTTGTAAAAGGATGTCAGCTTGTATGAATTGGCTCTCTGCTACTGTGTTGGTCCTGAGCATCCAATTTCTGGTTCTCCGGCTTGGCAGCAAGCACCTTCATGCTTTGAGTTACCTCACTGACCTCTAGTTTTGAGACAATGCCTTACATAGGGCAGGCTGACCCTTACTAAGTGAGACGATAGGCATCACGGATGACTTTGGACCCCTGATCTACTTTCACTTTTCAAGTGCTGGGATTATAGGTGTGTACCACTACACTTGGCCCAACCTCTATTTTGTCTGTCTGTGTGTCTATAATCTGTTATTTTGAAGAATAAAATAGAGGGACTGGATAGATGTCTTAGCAGTTAAGAGCTCCTATGTGGCATTCACAGCTATCCATAACTCCAGTTCCAGGGGATCTGATGCTGTGTTACGACCTCCGTGGGTGCCAGGCACACACACAACCAAGCAAAACAGTCATCCATATAAAATGTAAAAATAAACTTAAAGGGGTGTGTGTGGAGAGATGGCTTAGTGGTTCCCACATTGGCTGCTCTTCCAGAGGACCTGGACTAGCACCCAAGTAGAGGCTGTCCTAGTTAGGGTTACTATTGCTATGATAAAACACCTTGACCAAAAAAGCAGCCTGGGGAGAAAAGCTGCTGTTACACTTCCTCATCACTGTTCACTATTGAGGGAAGTCAGGCCAGGAACAAACGGGTACCTGGAGGCACGAGCTGATAGAGAGGCCATGGAGTGGTGACTACTTACTAGCTTACTCCACATGGCTTGCTCAGCCTGCTCTTCTATAGAACCCAGGAGTACCAGTCCAATGTTGGCACCATTTACCATGGGCTGGACCCTCCCTCATCAATCACTAGTCAGGAAAATTCTCTACAGTCTTGCTGACAGCCTGATCTTATGGAGGCATTTTCTTGATTGGAGTTCCTCCTTTCAGGTGACTTCAGCTTGTGCCAAGTTGACGCTAAACTATCTAGCACAGAGGCCTACAATTCTCTGTAACTCCAGTTCCACGGGATGATGCCCTCTTCTGGCCTTGTTTGGTACCAGACACAGATAAACATGCAGACATGAAATAAGAATAAAACAATACTTTAAATGACATTGGTAATCAGTTCCTAAACTGAAATTTTCTTTTGCTTATTTGAAATGTTTGTCATTTTGAAGTGACTATTTTTCTTCCTTTTACAGCTGAAGCAGAAAGAACTGGCTCACATGCAAGCTCTTGCAGAAGAATGGAAAAAAAGGGACTGGGAAAGAGAATCACTAGTGAAGAAAAAGGTAAAGAAAAAGCTTGTTTAGCCAGACGTGGTGGCGCACACCTTTAATCCCAACACTTGGGAGGCAGAGGCAGGAGGATCTCTGTGAGTTTGAGGCCAGCCTGGTCTAGAAAGTACGTCCAGGACACCTAGGGCTACACAGAGAAATCTTGTCAGGAAACAAACAAACAAAAAGCTTGTTTAAAAACCAAGAGAGGGAAGGAGAGAAAGTATTTGTGGCAGCAGCTATGGTACAAAGTCTTTGGAAGGAATAATCTTTTTAGTTCTCAGCACAAGACAGACCTGAGTAACTAATGCGAAAGAAAAGGCACTTTGAAGTCTATGCTCCTGAGAGCTGTTCATTTATATGGCCACACATCTAAAATATTGTCCTCACTTACAATTTGAGTTTTATCTAATAAGTAATGTCCATAGGACTCACATATTGCATGCTATTGAATGTAAGAGCTGGAAAGTGGGTTAATGTCTTGAAGTTTTTACTTTAAGATAAGCAAAGTTCCTTCTTGCTTTCTTTTTTTTTTGTTTGTTTTTTTTCGAGACAGGGTTTCTCTGTATAACAGCTCTGGCTGTCCTGGACTCACTTTTGTAGACCAGGCTGGCCTCGAACTCACAGAGATCCGCCTGCCTCTGCCTCCCAAGTGCTGGGATTAAAGGCGTGCGCCACCACCGCCCGGCTCTTCTTGCTTTCTTTTCAAGCTATTGAGTTTTTTAAATATTAAAGTTTGTAAGATTGAAATGATGAACTAATTTGAGAAATTAATAAAATTGTTACAATTAGACAAATCCAGCTTTGGCCTTTGCCTTCCCAAAGAAGTTGGTTTTAATATCATGAGGTTAAAAGAAAAAAAAAAAAAGAAAGAAAAAAACCAACCATAGCACTAGGGTATAGCGCATGGCTAGCATGAGGTGGTCTCATGCTCCAAAGCAGGCAGAAAAGCCTCACCAGGTAAATCTTGGTGTGCTTGCTCTACCATTCCTAGTGTCTGGGCTGTGGCTGCTTAGTAAGTTCAGAAAACAGACTCTGAGGCTGGACAAGTGGTTAGGTTAGAACACCTGCTTAGCAGGGACACCACAAATAAAGAAATGAAATTGGAAATAAAAACAGGTAGATTTTAGTGCTGCATCATGTTTATCCCTCAACATTTGAAGGGAGATGTGGAGTTACCATTTCTTTCATCCCAAGTACATTTTTGACACTAAAGATTTCATTTGTCTTAAAATGCTCTATTTTGTAACCTGGGAAGTGCTAAGATATGTGATTGGTTTTTAAAAACCTTACAAGCCAGTGTAAAATCAAGTCAGTAGAGAGAAACTTTTCTTCAATAAGATCCCTTAAGCTATTTTCTTTGAGAAAAATGTAGTATTTTTATATGCACTGTGTTTGAGTCCTTTCTGTTAATTTATTATTTTCATTTGAAAAAAGTTTTAACAATACATAACTTCTTTAATACTTTAACTTCTTGATAGTTTACCTGAATGAATGTATATACAACCAGTTGCTGTTTTGCATTTTGGAATAGCTGATAACATTTTAATCAGCCTTACACACAGTTGTCCATCATATAGCTATCTTGTCTCCCTGAAGCAGGCTACATCAGCCATGCATAAGGGAGTGTGAGAAAGTACTTCACAGATAAGATCATGCCTGGATTTCTGGAATTTAGTAGACACTATCAGGTGAGTCCTGAAGGCGGTCCAAACAGAGAAGACTCCTTGAGATGCTTGAAAACAGGCTCCACATTAAGATGGATGGTTTGAAGGAGGAGAAGACATCTCAGCACATCCCAGTGTACAGCATCCTTTCAAAATAGGACACTTGAGACAAAATACTTAGTTTGAAACTGTACTCAAGATGAAAGGAAAAGTGACTGAGAACTGAAGCGTGTGGCAGGCAGGTTGGTGAAGGAGGGTCGGAAAGGGTTGATGCTACATTAGGAGGTTACTGTAGGGTGGAGACTTTTTCATCAGGGTTCATTAAGAGTGTGACATCCTCCAGTGCTGTCACAGTTAACTTCTTCAGCACAGCTAGACTGTAATGGACCATTTTAAGAGCAGACAGCAACTGTGTTTTCTACCTTCTAAGGTTTGCATGACCCCTGGTTGAGAAAAAGGGATATTAGAAAACCTTTAGATGAACATTTTGTATACATACATACATTCATGTATATATAAGGATCTAGGTGATTCCATTTTAATTTAAGGTACTAGTCTTTCTGATAGATGACTAGTGGGTCCAGTAAAGGACTGTAAAGGTCAGGGAGAGTAGGAAAGCTGTATTTACACATTAAAATGGATGTGGTATACTGCATCCTACATGGCTGGGTCCTGAGAACCTGGCTAGGACAACGTGGGAATGAAGAAATGATGGACCTACAAGCAAAAGCCGGGATTGGGTGGGCTGTGCTTCTTCTGATGAAAGACTACTCAGTGTTTTTATTTTGTACAACGTTGGGGAAGGGGTGAGCTAGTCTGGCTGAGAAGTCTCTGCAGTGGAGCAGTCCCAGGCTGCCCTCATCCAGGAGGAGGAAGCTGGCTAGTTTTCACACCCTGGCCAGTTGTTAGTAAATGAAGCATTAGGACCCTTGACATGGCTCCACAGTTGTTATTTATGAGACAGTGCCTGCACATCCTCTGCCTGTCTAAGCTTTTCCTTTCTGTGGACACACTGGGCTTCCTTCTTAGTATGCCCCTCACATTCTGGTGTCCTCACTGTGTCATTCCTGACTTTCATGCCAGATCCAACATCTAAATACTGAGTTGATAGGCTTGTTTCAGGACAGCATCCTTGTGTGTCATCTTTTTTCTGTCTATCCTCACCTGTTTGGTGACCTCATCTACTTTCTTGGCATTGTATGTACCAGATTGTATACATTATACACACAGGTACAAGCTACACCTTTTCTGCTTTCATCCCTGATTTCTGCTTGCCCACTGAGCTGCCATGCTTCCAGCTGATTGTCTGACATGCATCTCAGTTCCTACATACCTAAATCTACAAGTTTAACCAGCATTCCCTCTGCATTTGTTCCACTGGGTTCCCATGTAAATAAATGACATTACCTTTCCTTAGCTATTCAGACTGTAAGCAAGTCATCCTTAGTTCTCTTTTGTGCCTAGTCCATTAGCACGCCCTTGGCTTCACATTCAGGAACTGTTCTGGAAGTTACCAGTTGCCATCCTGCCCATCACTGTTTCCTTGCTTAAGCTACTGTGGTCTTGCTTCTCAGACTGCAGGTTACATTTTACTTAGTGTCTCTCTTTCCTGGCCTCTACCTTGTTGCGCCCTTCTTAGCCCAATACCACACCTTTAAAATGTAAGGCAGAATGAAGTACTCTATTGAAAGCTTGTCACAGGATAAAATGACATTCTTAGCAGAACATAGATAGTGTTATCTGATCTGTGCCCTGGTCTTGTGCTCATGTCCTTCTGTCTGTCCTGCCACACTGGCTTCCTGTAACTCCTCACATGTGCTGAACCTCTGCTTTATAGGGATGTGTGGAACACTTTCCTCGAGATACTTTCACCTTCTGCTCAAAATGATCTCACCGAAGCCATTTCTGACTGCGCCCTTTTTTCTCATAAGCCCCAAGTCTCCTGACTGCTGCATTGTCTTCCTAATGCTGCCTGACATTTGTACTTGTTTGTTTATAGTCCAGCTTCCCCAGAACACAGGTTCCACATAACTGTCTTGCCCAGAATATTTTAGGTGTGTTGTAAATATTCACTAAAATAAAAGATTGCGAATTGAAGTTTTTATACATATTTTTGAGTTTCATTTGTTTGAGGAATAGACATGTTCAACAGACAGTAGGTAAGTCTGTATGTCTGAAATTCTACAGGGAGGTTTGACTTCATAATATAAATTTGAGAGTCCTTGGCCTATTGATCCCCTGAGATGTTACTACACTAGAGGGACAGGTATCCTGAAACAGCCCTGGTGTGAACAGAGATAGAGAGTTGGGTATTTTTACAGTTTGATCTGTTTAAATTATACTTGCCATAGTTTATGGGTATTTTTACAGTTTGATCTGTTTAAATTGTGCTTGCCAGGGTTTACCTAGATCAAAACTAAATGTTGAGCTGGGAGATTGATTGGTGTAGTGGGCCTGAGACATCAAAATGGAGGTGTCAAATGTTGCTGTCATATTAAGAAAATGGACAGTCAGCATAGTCATGCTCACTTTACAAACAAACTAATATAATAGGATTTTTTTTTTTTTTTTTTTGCGACCAGTATTGTGAGTGGGATTTTCAAGTACCGAGGGTATTATACATGGAGCCAATAGACAGGGCTTGTCCGAGGCATCGGCAGGGCACTTAGTTACTGGTGTCTGCGCCAGTAAGGCTGCATCTGGATATCGTGTTTTTGAAAGATTTAGTCCAGAACCTAGATGCCTGTCTCCTGGATTAAATTCAAGGCATTAAAGAATACAGAAATCATAGTATATGAAACAGTTGCACTGTGTGTTGGTCTTGGAAAAGAATATCTAAGAAGGGATGAGAAGGATGTCCCAGCCTCAGGTATGTGAAGACAAATTGTTCTTTTCTCTGTCCAAGTGTAGAAATAGAATTAAATGGTAGGTTTCTGAGAAGTGTCAAGCCAGGTGTTTGTTAGCCTTAGGAAAGAGGAGATCTGGATAGGTCAAGGTCCTAAAGACTGGGAGATAACCAAATGGCTTTGGAAAGTTGTAGTGACAGATGAGTTTGCTGAGGGAATGGTACGGGCTTCCTTAGGAGCCCACAGTGCAGATATCCATGCAGAAGGGTGCTTGTCTTCCTTTCTCAGAAGAATTACTGCTTGGAATAGGTACATGTTTTATGTCTTTCTCCTTCTCAGATCCTACTTCAGTGAAAGGATGTGTGGTCTTGAACACGAAGATCACCTTTTTCCCCTCTGTTTTAGGTAGCTGAATACAGTATTCTAGAAGGCAAACTTCAGAAAGCTCTAACTGAGCTGGAGAACCGAGAACAGCAGCTTGCCATTGTGGAAACAGAGGTATTCACATCTCTGACCTTGGTTCCCTGGGCTGTGGGGTCATTCCATACCTGTTCTCACTTGTCCTCTGCATAATGTCACATGCATTGTATGGAGATTGCATTTCAGACAGGGAGACAACTGCTGTTGAGCTGGGCAAAGCATGCTAGGATTCAATAGAAAAGCCACTGTCACTGAACCACTTTTGCTCACCTCTGCAAGAGTGGTTTTGTTTTAACTTCATTCAGTATAAAGAGTTGTTATTTTCATTGCCTTGAGAAGAGCAAGTGGGCCATGTTCAGGGGCACATAAACCTGATTGGGGCACAAAGGGAAAAGAATATCCCTCTTACATTAAAGATTTGATCTCATGTATGTAAAATCCTAATATGCAGGAGGCAGAGTCAGGAGGATCATGAGTCTGGAACCAGCCTGGACTACATAGCAGAAAAAGTAAAAACAACAACGACAACAACAAAAAAAACCCACCACAGTTAAAAAAAACAAAACAAAAAACTAAAAACACATGAAAATTTATTGTAGCGTTCTACAGAGGCAACAGTACATTAGGTCTTAACTAACTGTGCCCTAGGACTTTTCTATGAAATATAAATGTGTAATACATGTAAACTCATACATATATAAAATAAGAAAGTAACTACATTTTTTCCATATTATGTGTCTATGCCTTTTCTCTAACCATAATGTTTTTTTTAAGATTTCATCAGCAAATCTTTCTATAACCTTGTCATTTTATGTTTCTGGAGTTTTTTTAATGAGTTAGTTGTATTCGCCTATTTAAATCTATCTTCTACATCAGTGGTTCTCAGCCTTCCTAATTCTGCGACCCTTTAATATAATTCCTCACATTGTGGTGACCCCCAACCATCAGATTTTTTTGTTGATACTTCATAACTGTAATTTTGCTGCTGTTAATGTTTTCCGATGGTCTTTGGTGACTCCTGTGAAAGGGTCATTTGATCCCCTAAAGAACTCATAACATACAGGTTAAGAACCACTGTTCTACTGTCATGTGTGCCTCATGTGCAAGAGGAAGCTCTTAGACTTTATGTGACTAGCGGACTGAGGGGGCCCGATACAGGAAGACACCCCACACTGGAAGGATGGGATGGGTGGGAGAGGGGGTAGAGGGTGGGAGGGTGTGGAGGGAGGGGGTGGCAATGGAGATATAATGAAGTAATAAACATTAAAAAAAAAGAACCACTGTTCTAAATGGTTGGGCAGAAATTAGAAACTACTAGTTGAGGAAAGAAACTCAGTCACATTTTTATATAATAAAAATGAGTGTTTTAAGTGGTTAGGATCTTTTCAACTGAATTTATGTAAGATGTATGTGGATTTTTCTATATGCTTGTATATTATTAACATTGAGTGATTGAAAATCAATATACATAAACATAAGTCTAATAACTAAAGAGGACATGAAGTAAGTTAGCAGATATTCTTTGTTGTATATGTATGTGTGCATGCATTTTGGCATGCATGTGCACTTGTATGCACATGCTGGTGGAGGCCAGAAGACAGCTTCGAGTTGTTCTTAGGAATACGAGGTCTCGTTAGCTGGGAGCTCACTAAGCAGGCTGGGGTCCAGGATGTGCCTGTCTCCTCCTCAGCCCTGGGGACACAGTAGCATCACTGTGCTTTCATAAATGGGTACTGGGGTCATTGTTCATAGAAGGCAACCGCTTTATGGACTGAACTGTTGCCCCTGCTCAGTTTATAGCATTTTGAACATTCACTAAGGCTAGCAGACCAACAGTGTCATGCTGCTGGTGATAAGCTGGCCTCCTAACGGTACTTTTCTTTTCAGCTTCAAAGGGAGAAAAAGGAACTACAGTTAGAGCGAGAGCGGAACCTTCAAGAACTTCAGGACTCTGTCCGCAGGGCCAAAGACGACTGTGTTCACCAAGTGGAGCTGGAGAGGCTGAAGCTGAGGCAGCTGGAAGAGGACAAGCTCCGCCTTCAGCAGCAGGTGGAGTTGTCTGCTTCTAGAAAGGCTTCACCACACAGGAGTGACGCCCACTGTGACTTGAACTGTTGTGTTCACTGCACAGACTCCAACTGAAGTTGGTTTGGGTTGTTCTTTTTTGTTGTTTTTTTAAGTTAAAGCTAAGGACTATGTTAGTATGATTTTCTTGCCTGTAGAACCATTTGTATGATTCCAGGTAACTTACAATGTAAGAGCTTTTTCTGTAAATCTCTTTTTATCAACGTAGGCATTCATTAGAACCATATGCCTTAAGTATACTAAAACAATCCAGTGCTTTCTAGAACCTACATTTTGTAAGGAGAGTATCTACCCTCCTCTTGTTGCTCAGGGTCCCTTCATATGCCCATCCTCTGTGCAGTTGGTAGAGTCCACCCATGGCCGGGTCACTTAGGTGGGATGGGCATTTTCATTTCCAACTGTGCTGAGCTGAATACACATAAACACTTGTTGGTCTTACATATTGTCTTCTCCACTGTTGCTGCCCTCTGCCTTCCTCCACCCTCAGGCCTCCTGTGCTTCCTGCAGCTGTCTCTTCCCTTGTCTGCCAATTTAACTTGCTCCAGTCTCAAGACTTACTTCTCCACATTTATATTCAAGACCTTTTCACTCTAGTCCTCCACTTCATGCGGTTGTGGTGTCCTTCCCTGTACATTTAAAGGCGTTTAAACCAGTAAGTCTTCCCATTGTGCTTACCTTGCTTCTCCAGGTGTCGGGCCATCTGAGCTTATGTTGTAGCCAGGTACTTCTGAAAACTGGAAAGCCCGGCACCCTTGAGAACCTACTGCTGCCTTCTCACCTCCCATAGGCTGGTGATTAGTGTCACTAGCCCCACAGCCTGGGCATCGTTTCTACCCACTTGTCTGTTGATGTCATCCTCCACTCTGCACGTTACTGTGTACTTTGTAGCCACACTGATCTCCTGTCAGCACCCTCTGCTTGCTTCCCCTACAAGACTTCATTGTGCTCTCTGTTCCATGGGCCCTGTAAATTCTATGTGGCCTTCCTTTACATTCAGCAAAACTTCATTTATCCCAAATAATATTTCCAAGTTCATGTCAAGCTTATGTTAAATATATTCCTGGAATATTGCTTTCTTGCTTTTTTTCTTTACAGTGTGCCCGTTTTCATTTAATGATCATTTAATCAGTCTCAGATTGTTGCTCCATAAAAACTGTTCAGTTTGTAGCTCTGTCCTGGAGCCCAGCCCAGGTGTCGGCAGTGATAGGGACTCGATAAATATTTGTAGCAAAAGGAGGGGAAAGATCAAGCCGTTAAAAATTCAGCTTATCTTTTTTGAAACATGTTTGTGTAGATTAGATGTGTATGGTGAATGCCTCCGGGCCTCTATCATGAACAGTTTCCAGAGCAGCTTAAGGCTCTCACCCACAGGGTTTACATGGATTCGGTTGTTCCTGTGGGCCCCACTTAACAATAAAAGTGCTCTTCTTCCAGCTCAAGAAAATGTAGTCATCTAGAGGAAAGGCATCACAAACAGAAGAGCACACACCTCTGTCCTCTGTCACACACCCTGTCACATCCATTCCAAGATAGTGTCACTGACTCACAGTTGTGTAGCAAGAGCCTTGGTGAAAATTGGTGTTTTGGAAAAATTATCCAAGGCACATCTTTATTCTTGATGCTCAGTTTTAATGGCGGGGGTGGTGGTGGAGAGACTGGCGAATTTTCCAATTTGCTCTAGGGAAATTTGGGGTCATTACACTGGCATAGTTACACATTTTAAATATGCCATTCCAGTTAGACTGGTAGAAGAGACAGCTAAACACAAAGAGAACTGATGAAGATGAAAGTTTCTGTTCAGATAGGTAAGAGCAGGCACTAGAGCTCAAGAGTCATGGGAGTGAACGATGACTTCCAAGGACAGAATCCTCCATGCTGTGACAGCTTTTACCTTTACAACTGGATTGTAACAGCAATAACTGCTCATGATGATGTCCCTGAGTGGTGAAGAACCAACCAAATGCGCTATTAGTATATTTTCTGCTTAAGATATAAAAGTGGGGGCTAGGAAGATGGCGTGGTCAGCAAAAGTGCTCGGCGGGCAAACATCCTGACCTGAGTTGGGATCCCAAGCACCCATGTAAAAGGCTGGGCGTGGTGATATCCAGGTCTGGGAGGCAGAAGCAGGAGGATCCCTGGGGCATCCAGTCCAGCCAGCTAGTTAGTCTGTGAGAGCTCCAGGTTCAATAAGAGACCTTCTTCAGAGTGTAAGTTGGAGAGTAGTTGAAAAGATACTGATGTTGACCTTTGGCTTCCATGCACATGTGTGTACACACACAAATACATGTAGATGCACATAAACATGAATTTTTAAAAGTGAGAGCTCTTCAAAATAGTTTCTGTTGGTTTTGGAAAACTGAATTATGTTGAAACTTTCTATGTGGGTAGCAGTAGCTCCCGTAGATGCCAATGTGTCCTCGTTAGGACCATCTGGGCATCTTACACGTGTGCAGCCGTAAAGCTCGTCAGTGCTGGTTTAAGTTCTCCTTTAGCCACAGAACTTCTCAGTGTTTCAGCTTAGTTAATCTTACACCATAAAAAAGGTTATAGGTTTGTATGCTTTCAGAAGTCATCCTAAACAATCTTTATTTGCATTTTTTAACCTCACATTTGAAAAGAGCTTTTAAAATTATTATATACTTTTCCTGGCTTGCCTTTTAAGACATCCAGTAGCTCAGGATAGCTCAGAACTCACTGTGTAGTCCATGCTCACCTTGCATTTATGGCTGTCTGCATGCTTTACCTTCTCAAGCATTCAAATTACAAGTGTTGCATAGATTGTGTAGCTACCATGCTTAGCCAAAATGATTGTCTTTCTGCCCTCAGTTACAGTGCTTAATGGGGGCCCCCACCCCAACAAAAACTTAACCAATATTGGGAGCTGCCATCAGAGCCAGTTCTGCAGGATGAGGAACCTCTGCTCTGGTTAGCCCCTGGGTCTTTGGCATTCCTTTGGTGGTTAGCTCTTCAAACCGTAATTTTTTACCTAGTTTAATAATGGAAAAGCTTTTCTGTTAATTGGTTAATGTGCTGAATTCTTAAGTACTGACCATTTTCTTTTTCTTCCATTTATGTGTTTTCCAAATGTTCTACCATAAAATGTTTTAGAATAATAATGACACCATTAAATCAGATTATACAGTATCAAGATTTGCTTATAATGACTATAATATGCCTTCTCTTTAAATATAGCTCAATGATGCAGAAAATAAGTATAAGATTTTGGAAAAAAGAATTCCAGAAGTTCAAGGATCAACAAAGCAACAAACCAGAAATAAGGCTGCAGTCAGAAATAAATCTCCTCACCTTGGAAAAGGTACCCATGTCAACTTCTGTCAGCGTAACTAGCTCCTGTGACCAGCTTATAAAGTCACTAATAATGCACGTGTGTACCCTGCTGGGCTGCAGTCTGTCTGACCCTAGCACTGCAGCAGAGACTGCAAGCTGTGTGACGTCAGTTGGTTTCATTGGCTGCGCTCTATCAGTCACAGCTTGCGTGAACAGAAGTGACTACTATAGGAATAAAGGAATTGAAAAACTGTCAGAAGGTGAAAGACCCAGATTCAGAATGTGAGTAGGAATGTGTAGAAGCAAGATACAGCCAGTGTCCTGTCTCAGTTTACTTGGGGTGCCCCTGCTAACGCCGTATCTGGGACCTCAGATCCTCTGATTCTAGTGCTAAGCTGTCAGTGTTGTCCCAGTCATTGTGACTGCTGTTTCTCTACTTTCTGGATTCTGCATCCTACACAGGAGCATTCAGAGCAGAGGCCCATGCTCCTTAACCTTTAGTTCAGAAGAAGGAATGAATATTTACTGCTCTTTGTTTTCTGTGATTCAAAAGCATTCATGCTGCCATTTATGTTGGGATTCTCCCATAACCAGGATGTGCAGTGATTAGGGATTACAGAGTATGAATGCGGGACACCAAAGTGATACAGTGGGGAATGGTGTCAACTCCCCAGCCTGATGACCTGAGTTCAAGCTGTAGGAAGGAGAGAAATGAGTACTGCAAGTTTTCCTTTGACTTCACATGTGGGTTTTGGTACTCATGTGCACACACACTAGCTATTTTATAAGATTTATTTTACTATTTTTATTTGTGTGTGTGTGTGTGTGTGTGTGTGTGTGTGTGTGTGTGTGTGTGT
>CAJQZJ010033788.1:54347-83530 GCA_907164525.1 Lophiomys imhausi
GTGTGTGTGTGTGTGTGTGTGTGTGTGTGTGTGTGTGTGTGTGTGTGAATATATGCCAAGAATGTGCAGGTACCTGCAGAAGTCAGGGAGAGCATCCGATCCCTTAAGGCTGGAGTTTACAGGTGCTAGAAGCTGAATCTAGGTCCTCTGGAAGAGCCACAAGTGCTCTTAACTACTGAGCCATGTCTCCAGCCCCGTACAATATTTTCTTTAAAAGTGTGAATATCTAACAGCCATCCAGAGGTGGGCATGTGCATTGAGAAGAGGAGGAGGCAGCAGTGCAGAGCGCTGTGAGAACTGTCCAGGGACCTCCTGCAGAGGCACTGAGGCGAGAACTAGAGCTCAGACAGATGGCCAGCCTAGAGTATAGCGTGCACCAAGGAGGTTTACAACATGAGCTTTTAAAGCCATGGCGAGGGAGGTAGGTTTGTTCTGAGTGGTGCAGAATGGCAGTTACCATGTCAAACACATAGCCACGTGACGGGTCACATTCTGACTCAGCCACTTACTGTGCCATAGTGCACAGCTTCCTCACTTCTATTTCTTTATTTTTATTTTATTTTACTTTTTTTTTGTTGTTTTTTCGGGACATGGTTTCTCTGTGTATCCCTGGCTGTCCTAGACTTACTCTGTAGACCAGGCTGGCCTCCAACTCACAGAGATCCACCTGCCTCTGCCTCCCAAGTGCTTGGATTAAAGGTGTGTTCCTCACTTCTAATTCTTTCATATCTTTTAAACGGGATTAATAAAGTGAACAAAATGTTTAGCATAGAACCTGGTGCATTTTCCACTTTTTTTTTCTCTGTCTTTGCCCAATCTCAGGCCTCGGCATTTTATTTAACCAATCAGAGTCAATCAATGTAAGTAACAGACAGCAAGCAGGACCAATTAACATTTAGAATGCTTAACACTACCCCAACAATTCCCTCCTTTTGTCTAAAAAAAAAAAAAGGCTAAATGTTTAACTCATATAGTAAAAACAATAAGAACAAATATGAAACAATGAAGAAAACCATATATAAAAGTTACATAATATTTAGCCTATTTGTATCAGGCAATCTTGAAGAAGAATAAAATCATCTATCTATCTTGGTATGTCTAAAGTTCTGAACCTAAATAATTTCTATCATATCCTATATTTATAAACCTAGATTTTATTTAGACTTGAAAATATCCTTTTAAATCCTAAACAACTCAAGTTCAATTGAAATTTTCTAACTATTATGCCTTCAACCCCATCAAAGACATAAGAAGGGATAAAGTTATTGTTTGAGTGAGTAGGAAGCATAGGAGAGCAGCTTCCAAAAAGAAATATGACAGTTTGTTGCCCAGACAGCTCCACATATAACTTGATATCATTGGAGCATCATCTTCAGCCTTCTGGCCAAGCATTTTTCACAGACTAAATTGTGCAGCAGGAAATAATAAAGATTTTCCCATTCTGTCTCTGCAGAATCAGGACATCGACTTGCCTGCATTTAAGCTCTGGTCCATCTTTGGACTGTATATAGTCTGTTGAGAGAGCAGGGGCATTTTTGCCCAACAGGAATTATCTCCTGATAGGAGATTTTTTTTTTTTTTTTTTGAGGAATTATCCCCTGATGGGAGATTTCTTTTTGAGGAATTATCTCCTGATAGGAGATTTCTTTTTGATGCTCATTGTCTTCTTCCAAGTCAAATGGGAGCTGTCAGGAGCTGACTGTCTTAAGTTAAACGATTCTTATAATAATAAAAACATCTTTAAATGCCATTTTCTGTATGCCTCTGAGGGTTTTGAAGACATCTACTATTTAGTTATAAATCTATCTATCATCTATCTTTGAACAAGCAAACTAAATTTTTATCTATTTATTATCAGTTTAACCTAGTATTTGACATGACCAGGAGCTTGACTGGCCAGTCAATTTGTATTATCCAGACTCCTAAATAGATTGCAATAGCAACCCATAAAAGGATCGGAAGTAAACCTATACTTTTAAATGATTTGTACAGGCACAATACCTTATACAAGAGTTGAAATATACATATTATGTGTCAAAATATAAAATTCTATACTAATGAATCAAACTTAATCTTATTTTTGTATCAATATACAAAATTATATACCAATGTATCAAAAGATAACCTTATTTAAAGAATAACAATAATTTTAAGTTTCAGAGCAGATTCAATAATCCATCCTTATATCTTATCATTTCTATATTATATAAATATATTCCCCCTCTTTTTCTTTTCAAGTCTTTTCCCACTATATAAGAGAGAAAGAAGGATAGAGAAAAGAAAAAGATATCTCCAAGTCTAACTTAATATACCATGCTTAACAAGACCATGTAACAATTTGTAACCATTACCTCTAAACAATATTTATAATACATCAAATGACCAAAGAATCATCCCATTTTTTGGGAATGGGACGTTGCTCTCTTAAAAATGCTTCCTGCTGAATTGGGATGCAGAAAACCTGTTTAGGGGCCCAAATAAAATGTAAAACAAATGGTTAAGCAAGTAAATTGTAACATTTGTTGTCCAGTCTCTATGTGCTCAGCAATTTGAATGTTCTGAGCAATTTGTAGTTCAAAGCTGGGCTTTGGTATGAAAGTTCAGTCCTTGAGGCTGGGCCATCTCAGCAAGCTGTTTGAAGTTGTTCTTGATGCAGATTTTTGAAGAAACAGTTATTGAGGCAGTCTATGAGGCTGGATCATCTGGGTTACTTGTCTTGTCTTCTTTGGAATCTGGTCCGGTTCTGAAAATATATAATTTCTCACAAGTAACATATAGTTCTGCAATTACCAAAATGCATTGGATGTGCAGGATGTACAAATCAATTAAGGAATATTTTCTGTTCTTTGAACAGCAGAAAGACACTTGCAAGTCTCCATTCATGCCATATGAAAACATGAGATATAATAGTATTACATATATATGCTATATATAATCTATTTTAAATTGAAAATACAGCATAGGACTGTATGGAGTTTAAGTATTCTCCTCAACAGTTGACATATATTTATTAATTGATTTTTTTTTCTTTTTTTTTAAGATTTATTTATTATGTATAGTGTTCTGTCTGCAGGTATATCTGCAGGCCAGAAGAGGGCACCAGATTTCATTATGGATGGTTGTGAGCCACCATGTGGTTGCTGGGAATTGAACTCATGACCTCTGGAAAAGCAGCCAGTGCTCTTAACCGCTGAGCCTTCTCTCCAGCCCAATATTAATTGATTAAAACAGGTTTATTCTGTGTTGTTCTGGCTTTTTGTAGATTAAGTTGGCCTCAAACTCAAAAGAACCAATCTGTGTCTGTCTTTGTCTCCCTTGTTTTGGGATCAAAGTTTTGCATTTATATATTTTTTCTTTCCTTTTCTCCTTTCTTTGGAGATTTAATTTCTATATGGATATATCTATCCTTATTGAGACAGGGTTTCTCTTTGTAGCTTGGGCTGTCTTGATTTGCTCTGTAGAGCTCTGTAGATTCAGACTGGCCTTGAACACACACGGAACCGGAACCTGTTCTTCCCTTGTCTCCCAAGTTTTGAGATCAAGGTATGAATTTAAATAATTGAATTACCCTTATTAAACAATAGCATTAATTAAACCATTTTGTATTAGCTTGAGTTCCATTTTTCCCATGGAAGCTCCATTCTTAAGGAGATTGGTGTAGAATAGCATGATATGCTATTTTATGTTAGCTTTTCTTAACTGCTGGCTGTGGGAGGCATGCTGTTTGCATGTTCTTCCCTAGCCTGACTGTGGGTTGTTACATTGGTTAACAGAATATATCTCTTTCTCTCTCTCTCCTTTTTTTTCTGAGACAGGATTTATCTGTCTATCCTTGTCCTGGATTTACTTTGCACCAGGCTATCCTTGAACTCACAGAGCCTGCTTCTGCCTCCAAAGTTCTGGGATTAAAGGCATGTAGCTCCACACCCAGCAATTAACAGATCTCTTTTAGGGGCAAAATGCCTCTTGAAATCAGTTCTCCAGTGGGAGCCCCACACCTAAGAAGACTGGCTTATAACTTCTTTCTCTTTACACAAATTTAAAATTATGTGTATTTATTCGTTATATCAGTAAGGACATTATTAAACTTAACATCAAGGAAAAAATGTGTCATTTTTGAATTCTAGACTGTCTTTAGTAAGCAGCCTTGTCTTATCAGCAGGTTTCTCGCCCTGCCTTCATTGTTTAAACCAGGATGGTCTAGAATCCAGAGATCTGCCTGTTTCTTCCTCTAGTGTGATGGGATTAAGGGTGTGTGCCAGTACCACCCTGCTCAAATATTTCACTTAAATCCCAGATTATAGAAACTCTGTAATGCGAAGAGCAACCTTGAACTGTAGTGACAATTCAAAATCTGCCCAAAATCTTCAAAAATCTCTTATGTTTTAGCAATGCCAAATCAGAAAAATATCCTTTCTACCTCCCGATATAGGAAAATCAAAGACATCTAAACAAAAATCAAGCAAAGAGACAACATTCCAAAAGCCTTGGCATGTCTAACCATGCCATCCCATGCTGCATTTAAAGCTTTGTTCATTATTACTTGGAATCTAGTTGTGACTGTATTTCATTGGCGGCCCTATACCAGAAACTCATGACAGGAACCTAGTACCCAGGGAGCTCTTAGCTCCAGCTGCCAACAACTTTCTATTTATCAGGAAAGGCCTCCCTCTTTCCTTCATTATCATTGTTGGCAATTTAGCATTCCATCTGTAAATTGTTTCCTTCAAGACTATCCTAGTCTGAACTTTCTCAAAAAACGATACACAGAACCACAATTGTCAGGGTAAAAATCATTTTCACGCTCAGAGGAATAAACTCAATTGGAATCCAAAAGTATTGAGGCATTATGAATTCCTCCATTTTTAATCTAGGCGGTTAATTCCACTCTCAAATTCTGTTTAGAAGGCTGCCAGCTTTTTAGTACATAAGGAGAGCCAAACCTCAGCTCTCTGTCTTTGCTGCCAGCAACAGCTTTTGCTAAGGTAGATGCACCTTTGAAATGCATATGAGTTCGGTTCCCTGCTCTTGGGCTAGGAAACTGGCTTTCACTAAGGCCTTCTCACACTGTAAACATATATTCTAATTGCCAAACGCTGGGTGCCATATTTAAAAAAAATATGGCTAATTAAATTGTTTAACCAGTATTTATATTATTAATTGGCTCAGCAGTTGTTAATCTTTAAGCAGCCATTAAAAATGAGCACACAGAGACCTCATGTGGATTTTAACAAGCCTTGGCCTGAATTGTGCAATCCTAGCCCATCTAAGCTAGCTCTTAATTCTCTTTCCCAAATATGACCCCATATATACATACGTCCCCTTGGACTGCCATTCTCCACGATATGCCGATGTTCCTGGCCATGTGGAATGAGGTTCCTTTTTCTAACCCATGGTGTGTGCCTCCTTCCTGCTGCTCCTGGCTGGAATGCATTTTCCACTTTTATTTACATACCAGGAATGTATTGAGAAAAATGGTACCGTGAACTGTCTCTTTATTAGAATGAATATTAGGCATGCTTCCAGCACATTTTAAGTGTACAGTAAACCAGCTTGGTAGGGTTTTGTTTATTTGATGGTTGGATGTTCATTTTGGCTGTTTGTTTTTGGTTTTATTTATTTTTTAAAAACTGTGTAAGTCTTTTTGGACCCAGAAGAGGGCAGAGTCTTATTCTGAAATAGTAACAGATAAAAGTATAGAAATGCCAGCCAGTGAAGCAGGGTCTGAACTGGCTCAGTCCTAACCAGGGTCTAAGGAAGAGCTTTTTTTTTTTCTTTTTTCTTTTCCTTTCTTCTGCCCTCCCTCCCTTCCTCCCTCCTTCCCTCCCTCCCTCCCTCCCTCCCTCCCTCCTTCCCTCCTTCCCTTTCTTTCCTCCTTCCTTCCTTCCTTTCAATACAGAGCTACTTTTGTGGCTGTGGCTGACCTTGAACTCATGGAGATGGGAGTGCTGGAATTAAAAGTGTGTGACACCATGCCTCCCTTCTTATTCTTAATATAAAATATCCATTTTCATTGAAATAGTCTAAAATGCCCTAAGATACAGTTTTACCAAATCTTGATTCTTTTATTATTACAAAATTAAATAGTTTGTGGGTTTTTAAATTTTAATTTTGTGTGTGTGTGTGTGTGTGTGTGTGTGTGTGTGTGTGTGTGTGAATGAATGCAGGCATTTGAATGCCATGGTACATGTATGGATGTTAGGGGACAATTTCTGAGAGTTGGTTCCCTCCTCCCACTGTGGGTTCCAAAATACTGGTCTCAACTTTATCAGTTTTGTGCTGCAAGTACTTCTGCCCTCTGAACCATCTCACAGCACAATACCAAACTTTTTTTTTTTTTATTTTGAAACCGAGTCTTATACTGTCCCTCAAGATGGTCTAACACTCACTTTGTTGCTTAGATTGACCCCAGAGCTGCAGTAATCATCCTGGTTGCTGAAATTATAGGTGTGAGCCATTGCACTGGCTTTGTGAGTTTTCTTTCACCTAGAAAATATTCTTTATATAGTTTGTAAGTTATTGGGTCTTTAAAAACTTAAAATATGGAAAGCATATATTTTACTAGGGTATACAGAGTTTGATAAACCAAAATATTAAAAGAATCCCAACATTTTTAATCGTGCTAAAATTTGTGTACGATTTAAGAATATTTTAGTATCTTGTGTGTTTCCACTCGTAGAACAAATAATAAAGATAGGAAAAGAGAGAGCAAAAGTATATTATCTTTTGGGTTCTCACTTTTAAACACTGTTGTATGGTTTTAGAGATGACTCCAAGTAGTAAATGCCCATGACTAATCCAATCCAAAGGAAACTGTTTGGTGTTTGATATGTAGTAGATTCAAGAGAGCCTTAGAGGTGAGCTTTAAGATTTAGGCAAGCAGAAGTAAAAAACAACCAGTAGGCCCAGGCAGTTGGGTGAAGAGAGTTGCAAGGCACAGGGGACACACTGGTCAGTAGGGTTTCCTGTTGAATCCTGAAGAAGGTTGGGCAAGAAATGCAGAGATTATATTTTGGATCCTAGGCAAATAGCTGTAGTAAATTTTTCCATGGAGGATGTGAATTGGTAGCAGTTTGCAGGACTTACAGACATTTAAAATTAGGATGATGAGAGACACACTTGAAGTGAGAATAGAGAAGCTCGGGCTGCACAAGTGGCAATATGAATAGAAAAGGAAAATCTGAAAATATTTCAAGGGACAAATAGGTAGCTCGTTGTGACAGGTTAGACCTGGGAATGGACTAAAGACAAAAAAGAATGTTATGTCTTTGAGAGGGGAATTGGGAAATTTGTCTTCTCCAGTCTGGGTTGGCTTAGGCCCTGGGCTGTCTCTTTGCCGGGATATTTAACTTAGCTTATGGTGTGTCACTTCAGTCATGGAACAATTAAACACTAAATGAAATTACAAGTGCAAACCAGGGATGGTGGTGCACACATGTAATGCAAGCACTGTTGATGTAAGAAGTCAAGAGTTCAAGGTCAGCTGATGACACATGTCAAGACATTGCCTCAAAAAAAAGTCCTGAAATTTTATTAGTAGTTTGGAAATCTTCTGTGAGAATATGTGTCCTAGAAATGAGAGGGAAGTTGTCCCCCCCCACACACCTCAACAATGTGATTGCCTAAACAAGACCTGAACAAAGGCAGCATAAACAGACATACTAACTTGGAAGTCCCACTGAATCCCACCCATAGACAAAGAACTACAGGCACCTAATGACTGCTGAGAAAGGGAGAGATAGCTTTTGCCAGGGATGATCCCCCAAATTAGTCATCTAATACAAAGTGGTCAGGAACCATATACATATAAGCAACACTAAATGAATTGAGCTTGTAGTTTTATTTATTTATGCGTGCACACACACATATTTATACACACATACATATATTTAACAGTAATAAGAGGTCATGAGTTTGAGAGGGATTAGAAGGGACATGGGAGCAGTTGGAGGGAGGAAAGGGAAGAGAGAAGTGTTGTAAGTATATTTAAAATTTTCAAAGTTTAAAATAAAAGTAATAAGATTGAATAAGACCAAAAAAGATAGTTACAAGTATTATTCTAGGAATTTGGTCCACATAGTTCTTTGGAATCACATATTCTTTAAAAAAAAAAAAGTTAGGGATTATTGATAGTAATGAATTTGTGCCTCAGATTTGCAATAAGTTTTAGGAATAAAACTATTATATGCAGAATGATATATGTGCTTTAAATTAGTGTATATAACTATGAAAGTATGACTTATTTTTATATTTATGCAAAACTGGCAGAACTGCCTAGTATTTTGCTGTCAGAGTGGGTCCAACAAGACTCATCCTTGATCTGGTCCAGGATGCAGACCTTGTCCAGAACCCATGCACACACTCTCTCAGAGCCTCTACTCCTCTGAGATATGGCTTGTTGCTAAATTACCAAGTGATGTATATGAATCACTGGGCATAAGTGGGGGGATTATCTCCAGTAATCTCAGCAATATCATTCAACTCAAGACGCTTGAGTCTAGTTGTGAAATGTCAACACATCAGAATCCAAGCACTAGGGATTTGTGCAGCAGAAAGACCTCGACTCCAAGTAGTCATATATAACTGCAGAGAGTGTTCTGGCCTTTTGTGACAGGGACTTGGCAGTCTGCTTTTCCTGTCATTTTATTTTGCTCTGAGTTTTCTAACATTAGAATTTTTATGTGTCTTCATTTTTTGTTTTCCTGTAAAACATTAGGAGTTATATGTATGGGAAAAACTAAACTTGATGTTAAAAAATCAGCTAGTTCAGAGCAACAGTGTTTTGCTGTAATTCAAGCAGATTATTCCATTATCACTTAATAGTAAAACTGTCTGCTGGCTGCATGAGCTTGTTTGGTACATGGTTTGAAGCACTGAGTTAGTACATTCCAGAACATAGCCAAGTTGGCTTTAGTTCAGGCATAACAGATTGCCTACTGCAAGCATAAATAACCAGACTTTTAATTGAATCACTTTAGTGTTTTTCTTTATATATTTCAGGAAAGATAGAAAATAAAAGTGAGATATGTGTTATTAAGGAACATTGTTTTTCTTCCTTTTGGGTTTATTTTAGCATTCTTAAAATATTTTTTTCATTTTTGACTTTGCACTTCTTAGTAAATTGCTTTCTGATAAAACATGGCACTGTTTCCAGTGTTCTGTGGTTTTGCCAAAAGTTATGAAAAGTATCTCCCCAGCTTTCCTTATTACAAGACAGAATCCCACATGATAGGATAGGCCTTCCCAAGGAAAATCTGCCTACTGAGATTAGAGTGCTGGCCGAAGCGGAATGTTAACAGTTAGAGCTGCTTTTTGTTAAAATGAATGTATTTTTCACTCTGTGTAATATACATGTTTAAATACATTTATACTAACTGTCTGGAGGTTAAAACTAATTCAGTTCTTTTTAGTCTAGCCTGCAAGGCAATAAAAATAATACTATATTTTAAACAAGAAAATGTTCATGTGCCATAATATTTATAGTAAATTATATAACAGCTTTAGACGATGTCATATGTCACGCTGTGTAAACTCTTTTCTTAAGCCCGACTCTTTGTATATATTATCTTTCAGTGATTGCATACAGTGGTATAGTGTTTCACTTGATATGATTTTAATCACTGTTAGGTTGAACTTGAAAGAAAGTTGGAATCTGCAACCAAGTCTAAACTGCATTACAAGCAGCAGTGGGGTCGAGCTTTGAAAGAACTTGCCAGACTCAAGCAGGTATGTGGCTGAGCGAGAGCGGACTCTGTCCTCTCCTCGCTGCTTTGTAAGTTTGATGTCTGACATTGCCTGTGTTAGAAGTTGGCATTGGCGTCTCCAGTGCCTTGGTCTGAGATCAGAGACTGTTTGGATTTGCTTTTTAATGTGTTACATGCAGAATCCTCTGTTTTCAACATTAAAAGCTGAAACTTATATCTTTTAGTTGCCAGCTATTTTGTTGGAAATTATCAACTTACTCTCACTTATAAACAATGCTGCTTTTCTTAGGATTCATTTTCATTAGGACTTCTCTGAAGCGGACAATTTGGGGATAAACTAAATTTAGCATTTCTTAACATTTAAGAGCATAGCATATTTTAAAATAATTTAAAATTACTCAATTATGAATGCTGTCATAGGGAGGTTTTGTATAATTTTAACTTTAAAAGACTTGATAGTTTTTTAAAAAAATCTTTTTTGACATTTTTCCTTCCTAGACAAGAAAGTTATTTTCATGAGAAATTAATTTTAATTTGGGCCATAATTTTTTGAAATGATTAAGATCCAAGAGGATATGAATGAGACTTTTACTTTGAATATAATTTATTGGATCTATTAAAAGACCACAAGTAGTTAATTTACTCTAACTTAAAAAAATACATCAGCTTTATTCTGAATGAAATCTGGTACGTGCTGTCTTTCAGATTTGTGGTTTTTTAGTATGATTCCATAATACTACCTCAAATACTAGTCAAAATATTTGTGATATTATGCTAATGCTTACATTCTTTTTCGAGGACTACCAGATTGGGTAGTCCTCTAAAGAATAGTACACCATGTATCCCACTGTAGCTTGTAGCTATGTTGAGACTGTATACACTGCAGGTAGATATCAGTAAATATGAGATGCTACTCAGAGTGGATGTACTCAAAGTGGATATCCTTTATTTGAAACTGGACCATAATTATGTGGGATTTCAGTTTTTTTTCATATTTTATAATATTTACATATATGAAGGATATATCTTCTGTGGTATATCCAATTGTAAACACAAAATCCACTTGTGTTTCAGTTGCACATTAATTATATAGCCAGGAGGTAACGTGTTTTCTGTTTTTACAGTGTCCTGACACCACACTGCTAGTCCCATCATGCTACAGCGCAAAAAGTTTTGGGTTTTAGAACATTTTATGTTTTGCATTTTCAAATTAGCTATGTATTATTTTAGTGCTGGCAGGGCATTTTGCACAGTAATAAGGTTCTCATAAACTTAAGACTTTGGCTTTGCACTCAAAGAGCTAAGGATTCAGCAATGCGGAAGAAACTGTTAAGACAGTTGCTTGAGCACCACACAGAAGAGAAAGGATTTGCTCATTATGACTTAGGGATGGTGTCTGAAGGGTAGTCTTTCAGAGGGACCTCTGGGATGAGTCATTATAGTAACACTGGTTGTGATACAGCAGCAATGTAGGGAGAATATAGTGACTACAATGGTTATTGCAAAGAATCATGAAGTGAGAAAGCAGTCTCTTCTTAATAAAATACAGGGGGTGCCGGTTGAAGGTCATTTCCAGTAACAAAGGCTAGAACTTAAACTGTAGCAATAGAAATGTAACAAGAAGATTCTTGTGAAAGATGATTCTAAAGGCTCAACATAGATTCTGGAAAGGCTTTCCAGTTTGGGAAATACAACTTAAGAAGGTAATTGGAGCTAAGTATGCAGTACACACCTGTAATCCCAGCATTCTGGAGGCTGAGGCAGAAGGTTTGTTATGAATGCGAGGTCAGTTTAGATTACATAGTGAGTTCCAGGACAGCCAGGATTTCATAACAAGACTCTCTTTTAATTGGAGAGGAGGAAGGAGATAAGATTCGTGAACATGGGTGGTCATTTTAGCTTTTAGATTAAGAAATATGCATCTTGTTAGAATCTGATTGAACTCAAATGAGGGAGTCCTTTCAAGGAGTGGTCTGAACTATGTAGGATAGGACTTGGAATTCTTATACTTAAGAGTGAGTAGCAAATAGAGAAGAATTTTAATGATGATGGTGCAGTAGTGTTTTTAATTCTACAATCCCTGGATAGAAGATCATATTCCCATTTCACAGACGAAGAAACGGACTCGCTGTTATCATGTGTGCTCACAGAGATGCTGAGTGATAAAACTAAGACTAAAGTGCAAGCCCTTCCTGCTGTACTTTCAGTGCCTAGAAGCAAGTTTTCCACAGAAGTGCTGGCACAGCAATGATGAGTCGGCGTGTCCTGGTAGAAAAGATGGTGTCATCGTCTGTTAGCAAGAGCAGCTCTGAGAAAACTGTCTTTGAGGAGGAAGCAGCTAGACTTTATAAAATCATGATGCTCAGGTCATTTGGTTGCATATAGAGAGGAGGCCTTGTGGAACAGGACACAGGAAAGTGGTGTGAGAAGTAGGTAAAGTAACATGCTACTTCTGAAAGAGTCTTTCCCTAAGTTCCCCAGGCTGGTGTTGAATTTACAATGCTCCTGCCTCAGCCTCCAGAGTGCTGGAGTAGTTGGGATTATAGGCATGAGCCACTGATCTGGCTGAAGTAGTGTTTTAAAATAAGAAAAGGTGAAAGCGGAAGGATCGAGAATCCGAGCTTTTTCTCTTACTCTAGCTAGTGCGACGTCGGCTACAAGAGACCCTGTCTCTAAAGCTGTGTGCTGCGGAGGGAGGGAGGCTCAGTGGTTCACGTGCTTGCCAAGCAAGCGTGATGACGTGAGCTGGAACACCAGCTCTCATCTAAAACAGGTGCTGCAGGGGGCTGGAGAAGCTCTTACAGGAAGGAGCATCTGGGTGCCTCCTGGCCAGCTAGTCCATCGGGTTCACAAGCTCCAGGTCCACTTTCAGAGACTGTCCCAATGAAGTGAGGTAGAGCGTGACTGAAGGAAGCCCTGATGTCAGTCTCTGGCCTCCACAGGAATGCATGCTCGAAAGCACTCTACAAAAGGAACAAAATGAAGCCAAGGGACTATGAAATCTTCCACACCGAAAAATTCCTCTTTCCTAATGTAACGTCCTCACATTTTGGTATCTTCTGGATCTTCCCTTTTATCTTATTTCCTATTCATTCTTTCTGGGCATTTTTATCCTCTGGCTTAAAAAAAAAAATGGCAAAATAATGTTTATTATTTGTTCCTAATAAGAGAGGGTATCACATTCAGATTTCTTCTTTCTGTTGGATTTATTGAGGAAAGAAAACTGTGTTGAATTAATATTTTCCAAAACTTATAGTCCATTAAAGAAACTGAAAGCAACAGTCTTAGGGCTGGGGTGAGGTCACACTGGATAAGTACACTCGCTGCGTGTGATGACTGGAGTTCACATCCTCAGCACCCACATAAAGGCTGGGGTGGCTGTGTGTGTGCCAGGAACCCCAGCTTTGGTGAGAGGAGACAAGCTCATCCTGGGAGCTTACTGTCTGGCAAGCCCAGCCAAAACAGCTAGCTAATATCAGCTACTAGATACTAGTACAAGATAGCCTGTATCAACGCAGTAAGGAAAGGACTGCCCAGTGCCCTGCTCTGCTCCCCACATGTTCGTCCACAGGCATGGGTGTCTGTCACATTACGCATATCACACAGATGTGCTAAATACATACACAATAAGTATTAATTTAAAAATAGCAGTCTCTGAGTAAATGCAATGTACTTAGTGCTTTCTTGCTTTAGACTAATTTTATCCCTTATCCTATAAACTTTCTGCTTTAGAAACAATATTATGAACAAGTTTTGAGGTCACTAGGAACCTTTGATGATTTGCAGGCCATACTGAGATACAGTAATTTATGAAAACAATAGCCCATGGTGCTTTCAGAGTGGATTCTATGCCATTAACAGTTTTTGGAATATTGAAAGTAACAACTTCATTAAATTGGCACATTTTACATGTGTGAAAATTACTTTTAAGTTTTCCCCTAAAATTCTTTACTAAAAACACATTTATTTTGTGTTTGAATATAAAATTGGAAGTGTCTCTCTGCTTTTGTTCAGAGATTTGTTTGTGCAACTTTTGTTTAAATTGGATTAGTACCATGTTAATTTTACATTGCCTCTGGTGAATAGCCACGAGGCTATAATCTCTGCCAGTAATTTGTCACATTGAATCCCTCTGGAGAGCCATAGAAAATATTTGTGTAGTGCGGATTAGACGGTGAAAGCCATATCTTAGATTGTTAATAAATGTTAATGACAAAACCCAGCTGGTAAGGCTTGGAAATAAGATCTAATGCTTGGTGCCCATTGCCAGAATAATGTTGAGAAAGAGAGTTCCATTACTCAGAGGCAACCTCGTACAGTCAACTTGTGAATTAAGAAATTGTACCGTTCTAATTGTTTAGAAGAAAACTTCCTTTCTCAGTCTCAGTCTCAGCCAAAATTGTAAGTTTTCTAAAGTTTTTTAAATAACTGATGGCAACAGTTATAATAAAGTAAATATGACATGAAGTGAGTCCCAGTTTAGAAAATAAGGAAACAATACTCATACATTTTGGGTTTGGTGTCTTGGGACATTAAAAATACTTGTTTGACATGCAGGGGCAGTTTAGTTTCTTTTTCCTCTTTGTGAAAATATGCTGTAGAAATATTTTTAAACTGGTACCTAAATAAATGCTTGAATAGTTAACAAATACCTAAGGTGGTCTGCATTGATCATGTTCTAAATGATAATGTTACCAAAACCATTTCTAGAGTGTACATCTGTAAGCAGACTACAAGCTGCCATTATTTAAAAATAAATGAATCATTGTTATAAAGTATGAATTAGTCATAAAAACTTAACATTTTCACTATGTTACATATTTTAAAACTCTATATTTGTGCCCAGGACAGGAAACAGAGCTAAGACTTTATTTAGTAGCACGTGGGACCCTTACCATATTTGTGCACAGTAGATGTGTTTAAAACTAAGCCAGTATATTTAAAGCATCACAGGCCTCATCGGCTGACATCAGCACTGTCTTGTCCAGCCTCCTGCTTATCCACTCAGAGTAATTAATTTGATTAATTTATAAGTAATTTAGCCAAGGATGGGGATGTAAATCTTTGTTTAAGAAAACAGTTGGAGGTCCAATTCTTAGTTAAAAACTGTGTCTTGAAACCATCCAGGCCCTCCTCCTGACTTGTCAGCTCTGGGTTATTTTCAGAAAACTTGATTTGAGTTCCTTAGTTTAGCTCTGGGTTTTTCCCACAGACTTGGATGGTATGTATGAGTGGGAGGGTAAGTAGTGGCCACTTTGTAGCCGCTGTTTAGTCTAGTGTATGTATGTTTACATCTCCTTTCTGGATTTATAGGCAGCCAGGGCAAAATAAAGATTATACTCACTTGATTGAGGGGCCTTTAACCCAGAGCACCTGGCAATGGGAAGCATTTGCCCTAGCCCTTGTTTTTGTATGCATACGTAATTATTAACAATATGGCATGCTTGCTTTAAAATTCAAGGCATTTAAAAGATTTGTATGGTATGTTTTAGAATAAAAATGTATCAAGTTGGGGGCTGGTTAAGAAGTTCATTTGATAAAGTAGTTTAAAGTTAAGTAATCAACTCCTGTTCTTTTTTCTCCTTGTAGTCATACTTTTTCTCATTATTTAAAAACAGTGCAAATTTTGCCAGTTGTAGTGGTACGCAGTGGTACGCAGTGGTAATCCCAGCGTTCAGGAGACTGCAGGATCAGTCACCACAAGTGCAGGCTAGACAGGACTACCCACTGAGAACACCGCCTCAAACAACTGTGCATGTGGCATTGTGTAACCTAGAAGTGAAAATGAGTAATTAATCTTACCTCCTTCTTAAAAGTAACTTGTCTGAAGAATATTCTTATGGGCAGGCATGCACACCCGTGCATGTGCCTGTGAAGGCCTACACTAGGGTCACACGTACATCTTCCGCAATTGTTCTCCACTTCATTTCTGTTGAGACAGGCTTTCTCAGTGAACTCGAGCTCACCAACTGGCCAGCCTGTCTCCACCCCCAGCACTGTGGTTAGATGCACACTGCCATGCCTGGCTTTTAATGTCAAGCGTGGGAATGCCAGTGCACATCATTAGGCTTATGCAGCAAGTGCTTTCAACACCGAGCTTCTCCTCAACCTCTTATTTCTAAACTGTACCTTCTCACTTTCCAGTGAGTATCATTATCCTGAATCTTTTATTTCTAATTTCAGTAATAAGTTATTTTAAAAATATATCTGGGAAAGCCTGGTGGCTTAGAGCTGTGATCTCTATCGCTTGTAAGGATGAGACAGGAAGGCGCAGAATGGGAGGCCAGCCTTGGTGAGATCTTGTCAGTGAGTGTCCTGTCTTCAGGCTGTCAGGAGGAGAGGGACAGAGCAGCCCAGCCAGCAGCCCGTCTTCTCTGCATGGCAATCATATACAAGTGAGAAAGAAGAAAGCTGGGGACAGGCCGGTACAGTGACTGCCTGACGTGTCTGAGCGTCTGTGTTCAGTGCCTTGCATTGGGCAGCTTTAAAGTTCTAATCCCGTAAATAGCAGTATTCCATGAATGCACCACAGGTATGAAGGTTTCATATGTCCTCTTTAGTGGAACTGCTTTTTTAGGTGTCCCTATAGTAAGGCGGTCTTGAACACTTCTCACACAAGTGTTTTCAGACCTTTATATCCAAAAGTAGAATTTTAGACACTTGAATACATTCACTTTTTTATTTGAAGTTTTACAAAATGTTGCTCACTTCTTTCCTGAAGTGCTTGTGCTAATTTTACATTTCCAGCAGCTGTGCAGGGCTGCAGGTGTGACTTGCAGAGAGCCTGGTCTCACATCTGTATGTGAGGCAAGCCCAAACCCCAGTGCCACAAAACCAACACAAGCAGTAGCAAATGGTAACTGCTTTTCTTCACTCTCTTGCCAATACTTGCCTACTATTAAATATCTTAAAATTTCAGTTTGATAAGTTTGAAATAATATTATTTGTGATTTCAATTTTCATTCTCCTACTCATTAATGACTCCTAGCATCCTTTCTATATGGTGATTGGCCATTATAGTCCTCATCAGTGGAAAACCTGATTGTCATTTGTTTGATAGAAATGTATCAAAAAGTAAAAAGTAATCTAGATTTTGGAGTCAACAGACAAGTAGTGTAAAATTCTACAGTTACTGTGCTCTAGAAAATAGGTGACATAATGGAGGGATTGTTAGAGAAGCAGAATATTCCAGAACTTCTGGAAAGACAGTGTTCAAGTGAAATTAAGAACAAAAATTCATCCGTTTAAGATGAACTAACAGCATATTATAAACATAACAGAAACAGGACATCGTTATTAGAAGAGAGGTCAGTGAAAACTATTGAGATTGGAATAGGGACAATAAGGACAGGAATTAGGGCAAGGAAAGAGCACAAAGCATACAGTGAGAGTTGGGGGGCAAAGCTTCATGTGCAAGCATGAGACCTGACTTTGGATCCCCAGCACCTATAGAGAGTGAGATGTGTCTGGATGCTTCTGGCACTTAAGCTCTAGGAATGATGGAGAAAGGACCCTGTCTCCAGGGTCAGTGAGAGACCTTTACTTAAGTTGGAAAGCAATAGAGGAAGACACCCAGCATCCTCTTCTGACGTCTACACATGCATGCACGCGCGTGCACACACACACACAGTAAGATAAAATCTGATACTACATATGTAATTGAAGAACAGACCTTTAAGGAAATAGAAAGAATAAGAATAAAACAATATTTGAGGAGAATAGTGGTTGGAGATTTTAGGAAGTAACAACAAAAATATTCATCTATCCAAGGATATCTTTGAATGCAAGAGAGACTGATCACATAGGAAGCCATACCTACCTACATGCATCATAGTAAAACTGACCGAAAGCAAAGCAGCGTATTAAAAGCTGTCCTAGCTGGTGGGTAGGTAGGAGCACACTGTCTTCCACTGAGCAGGGATAAGAGCAGCAGACAACTTTTTAACAAAAGTAAAGAGATAAAATTTTAAATTACAGGACATTAAAGTACTGAAAGAAAGTAGTTGCAAATCTCAAATTCTTTACCATTTCTTCATAAAGTGACAGACTTGTCTTAGAACCAAAAGCTAGGAGAGTTTGTTACACCAGTTCCCAAGTAAATGGGGTTTCTTGGGTAGAAGGAAGATGTCCCCAAAAGGAAGCATGTGCCTCACGGGGGAGTGGAAAAGAGTAGGGTCCAAGCTCTGGCTGCTGTAAGCAGGCTCCGCTTGGAGAACAAGAGACTGTTGGTTGAGTTTGAAATGCATGTAAATTAAAACCCATGACAAAACAGTACAAATAATGAAGTAACAAAGTTCAAGTGTATGAAATATGTTTTGCTTTTTATAAAATTATCACAGCCCTAATTCATATTGGCTTCTGTTAGGTAGACATCTACATCTTTAAAAGGAGACAGAAAAGAGCCTGAGAGGAAATTTGACATGAAAGAGTTGTTGATTCAAAGATAAGAAACAAGCCTGGCGTGGTGGCGCACACCTTTAATCCCAGCAGCACTCTAGAGGCAGAGGCAGGCAGATCTCTGGAGTTTGAGGCCAGCCTGGTTTACAAAGTGAGTCCAGGACTGCCAGAGCTACACAGAGAAATCCTGTCTCCAAAAACAAAACAAAACAAAAAAAAAAAAAGAAACAAAACAGATTAAAGGAATAGAAAATGGTGTAAAGGAAAGATGGAAATCTTTATATTCCAGATTGCTTTAAAATTAAATGAATTAAAGTGCTTCCATAGACAAAATATAAATGAAAATTCACATTCCAAACAGCCCCACAGTGTACTAATTAAGGAACAGACCTTCACTATAGTGTTCTATAACAACAGTTCAACTTTGAAAGAGGAAAGTATAGATAGTATTAATATTAAAAGAGATCTGAAATAGCAGTAACGTCAGGCAGGTAGACTTGTCAGGAAGCAACCCTCGAGGCAGCTTTCATAGTTAAGATAGGCAAATTAATTGAATGAGGGATGATATACTCATCACACAGTATAAGAGCTTGAAACAAAACCAAAACAGTTGTGTAAGTGTATGGACCTCAGGACATGACCACAAACTAGGATTCAAACAATACAAGTAACCACTGGCTTACCTGGAACACTTCATTTAAAAATCCAGAATAGACACTTTCTGGTACACATGGAACATTTTGTCAAATTGTGTGTAAGCTACATTAAGCCACAATCAACACATTTCAGAAGATTGTAATTTAGAATGTGCCCTGCTCACATGCAAACTAATAAAATTCAATATCATGGGGCATTCCTTAAGTAGTTTACTTCTAGTAACCCATTATAAATTCAAGACCATGTGAGATTAAAACATTTGAACTCAAAATAATAAAAATTCAATATATCAGAGCAGGAATGTGGGGGGAAGGGGAAGTATGCTTAGAGAGAAATTTACCCATAGCTGTATTAGAAAATAAAAGAAAACTTCATCTCAGCAGAGCCCGGGAGATAGCTCATTCAATGAAGTAAGTGCCTTCCATGGATGCGACCTGAGTTTGACCCCATTACACAATGAAAACCTGACATGGTGGCATGTGCTGCAGTCCCAGCCCTGGGGAGGCGAACAGGCAGATCCTTGGCCCACACCGACCAGATGTATATGCCTCTCAGCTAGTCCCAAGTCTCAGAATTAGCTCAAAAAGCCAGGTTCCTAAAGAATGCCCAAGGTTTTTTCTCTGGCCTCCACATATAAGCATGCACACCCACACACAAAGCCAGAAGTTGTTTCTTTTGAGGGGAAGGAAGTGTTTAGAAAAGAGAGGCTCCCTCTCAATATCAGAATATTACAAGGAAGAAAGGATTCTGGCGCCTCCTAGCATGTGAAGAGACCAGGATGCTGCAAATAAGCATTACCTAACCGTGAACGTGATCACCTACAAGAGTGACTCAAGAATTAAAAAATAATTACCAGTCAGACAGTTTGTAGTGGATAATATATATTTAAAAATGCTTGACTCAGCCGGGCGGTGGTGGCGCACGCCTTTAATCCCAGCACTTGGGAGGCAGAGGCAGGCGGATCTTTGTGAGTTCGAGGCCAGCCTGGTCTACAGAGTGAATCCAGGACAGCCAGGGCTACACAGAGAAACCCTGTCTCGAAAAACCAAAAAAAAAAAAAAAAAAAAAAATGCTTGACTCAAACATTTGAACTTAGGTGAACAGTGTAGGAAGAAGTAACCCTAACCCCACAGACTATTTTTTTAAAATTATAAGACACAAGCATAATAACCATGATTCTAAATCTTAAAATTAATCTGTATGTTCAGTAATAAGGAAATTACAAGAGCAAACCTAGCCAATTAATCTCAAGCAGGTACAAAACCTGGAAGGGCCACACCATGGGTTGCTCACTAAACAAGGTGGTTATTTACTACCTTAAAAACAATACAGGAGGGCAGGGCATGTTTGTGCACACCTCTAATCCTAGCACTCTGTGAATCCAAGACTAGCCAGGTCTACATAGGAGTTTTAGGACAGCCAAGACTATGTGGAGACCTTGACTTTAAAAAAAACAAAACAGTAAGGAGGTAAAGTCATAAGACCTACGAATAGATGTAGAAAGAATCCATAGGCATTCATGGTAATGTATAGTAAATTAAGAATGAAGGAACAGTTCATAATAATGTTCACATTCGACCTACAAAAACCTTAAAATTCTGAACGTTTCCCCTAGAACTCAGTTTTTCTACTGACATTATGCTTAAAGTGTTCCGGTGTTATAAGAAAGCAAACTAGGAATATAGAAGGGATGGTGCATGCCTTATCTAGCATGTACTGAGGAGAGAAAGAAAGATCTAGCTGGAAAGAGAAAATAAGATTTCTGTTATTCATAGGGACACTGACGTACAAATGCCCTCAGTGGACAAATTCATTGTAAGCTGAAAATACTGTAGGTCAGTATGTTGTACTGCTAACAGCACAGCTTTGCAGCACGGTGCCCTGTGCACTGTTGGTCTTGTAACCTTCCCGGTCCTGAGACTAGTTAGAGGGAGTAGCTACCCCAACACAAGTACTGAGTGTGTCTCTTTATAGCACTGTAAAGTCAAAACGGAATTCAGGAGTCACTTGTACATAGAAAACCAAAAAAGTATATACCAAGACCCTATCAGAAGTAGCTAAGGTTACCGAGTATTCTGAGGCTGTTGGTATCAAAAGGTAGTTTCTCTACCAGGGAGCAGTACACAGCGAAAGAAATGTAAAACCTCTGGCTTTAGAAGAGTTGATAGTCAGATAGGATTACAGTTTAAAAGTCATTACTTTTAGCACACAAAGAACTATAGAGCATCACCAAACAGAAATGGTATATGCCACCGTCACCGGCTACCAGTGCTGGGAAGACACAGGGCGAGGTAAAGTTGATCTTAGGTTCAGCCTAACCATAAATCCAGCAGGCTGTTGTCAGTAATTTTTATTTCTAGGAATAGTCACGAGAAAATTCACAAAGAAGAGCTAAATTTTGTAGACAGCTGACAGCGGATTACTTAGAGCAACAGATGCTAAGGCTGACTTTTGGCAGACAGTCTGGTGAAAGCAGTGTAGTGTCAGTGCGATGGTGAGAGCAGGTCAGTCCAGCGCACCCACAGAAACGTCCTCACCCACACGTAGACTGGTGATGCTGCCAACACTGTCCTTAGACTTCTGTTTGCGGGGAAACAAGTCTTGATCTCACACTGTACACAGAGCCAGTTTATACACATTGACCTAAATATCTCCAGGCTGCAGAGATGGCTCACTGGTTGAGTCGCTTGCTGCTGTTCCAGAACTTTGGTTCCTAGCCCCCACATCCGGCTCCTCACAACAGCCTGTAACTCTAGCTTCAGGAGATCCAACACCCTGCCCTGGCCTCCCATGTGCACATACATACACACACATAAATGAGTAAATTTAGAAATAATATCTTCAAGACTGACACAAGCCAAAGGGAAGGCCAGCTAGAAAGGAATTAATGGAGCCATACGGCCTGCTTTTGTTCGTTCTGAAACACCATTGAAGGGGTGAAAAGGCAAAATAAAGAGTAATGAGAAATCTTTAAATGTAACACCAATAAGAAAAGGTAAACAGTGACAAAGAGGAAAACCCCAGAGGTTTCATAAGAATTTCATAGATAAGCATATCCAAATGCCAGTAAAATGTGTAAAATTGAAACTTGTTTGGAAAAAATACAAAATAAAATCAAGAGAAACCACTGTGTGTTAGAACCGTTAAAGAGGAAAAAAGAGTCACCAAGTATTGGCCAAAAATACAGGGCCTAGGAGCTTTCAGAATGGCTGTTCAGTGATGGACTGTGGTGCACACAGTTTGGCAACATTTCCTAATCCTGCGGTTGTGCTTTCTAACCCAGCAGCTTGAGTGTCAGGTGTAGAGCCAGGTGAAATGCATCCACATGGCTTCAGAAGACATGCGTGGTCATCTGAACATTGGCACTGTTTATACTACGAAGTTGGAAGCTGCCCACATGGCCCTCAGGAGTGCATAAACTGTGTATTAGTTGAGGTGAAGTTGTACGCCACTGTGAGTGACAAACTGCACATGACTGTCACATCAGCGTTAAGTGAAAGAAGCCCAACACAGAGCAGTCTGGAGTCCACAGTTCTGCGCAGAACTCAAAATGATCAGCATTTGGTAGGGTTACAGTTAGAGTAGTGATTACCTGAGTGTTAGTGATTGCGGGGAAGGGTAACCTTTTCTTTACTTGGCGGGTGGTTATGTGAGTGGTTCACACTGTAACCGTTTAGCAAAATATCCCTTGTGTTTGACCAATTTTTCATTTGCTATAATCAGAAAATAATTTACATGGGGGGGAAGAAAACATGAGCTGGGCATGGCAGCACACACTTTAATCTCAGCATTCGGGAGGGAGAAGTAGGCAGATGTCTGAATTCCATGCCAGTGAGTGATATCCTTTCTCAAAACAATAAGCAACACACATGCAGATGATGCCACCTGTTGACCCTAGTATCTCTCTTGATGTTCTGTTCTGAGGGGACAATAGCATTTGTCTGTAGAGAAATACATGAGTGGACTTGGAAGCTCCATATTACATAGAAGGGGGCTTACTGCAGCACTGTCTACCATGACAGATTCTTTCTTATAAATCATGGAATATCTTCACCCTACCTAATGTCACAGTTGTTTAAAAATATTTTATTTATTTCTCTGGAGGGATTATTAATTTTATAAATGCAAGTTAAGGTATATCATTTGATCCCATTTTTTTTTTTTTAAAGAAAGATTATGTGCTTAGATTTTCATATGAGCCTGGAGAAAAGAATACCATATCAACTAGTCTGTGGTTGGGCTTGGTGATCAGAAACTGTTGCTGAAGTTCAGTAGATGCACCAGTACGTAGATAGACTCCTGCATGCTCATGGATGCAGGACCTTCCGCAATTCTTTGTGCTGAAGAGCAGCTGCTCCTGCCTTCACATTCTTACGTGCTGTAAGTATTCAGTAAGCCTCATTCCTCATTGGCCATAAGTTATAACACCAAAAAGAGAGAGTTTAAAAAGATAATTGGGAGAAAAGTTAGGCATTTCTAAATATCCTTTGGTCCAGAATTGGCTGCATATCATTCTGTCCTGAGTACTGACCTATAGTCACAAGGCCATATGACATGGGTGTATTCTCAGGGTTACATGCCAGCTTCTTTGTTTCTTTTAAGAGGGAGCAAGAAAGTCAAATGGCCCGACTTAAAAAACAGCAAGAGGAGTTGGAGCAGATGCGGCTGCGTTACATGGCTGCTGAGGAGAAGGACTCAGTGAGAACTGAGCAGCAGGAACTGCTGGATATAAGGAACGAACTGAACAGGTACCACCGTTAACACGATTCCTTCTCTCACTCAGTCAAATATGCAGCCTTTTAATTTGGTCTTCCCTGAACTAAGGAGGGTACAGTGTCAGATTGTTCAAAGATTGGTAAAACAAATATACACATGCACATGTTTATGTTGATAGGATATAAAACATGTTAAAAGAGTAAGATGCAGTTTTGTATGATCTGTAAATTTGATAGGTAAAAAACAAAGCAATCAATCCTCACCAAAACAGTGTTTAACACATAGCATAGTACTTTTTAAATTGTTTTATGTTTTAAAGATTTGTTTTTATTACTTTTATTTATATGTGTGTCTGTGTCAGTGCATGTTTCTGCCACATGTGTGTGGGTGCCCGCCCGTGGAAGCTAGTATTGAATGTTGGTTTACCTGGAGCTGAAGAGGCAGTTGCAAGCTGCTCAACATGAGTGCTGTGAATTGAACTCAGGTCTTCTAGAAGAGCAGTAAGCACATTTAACCACTCTAGCTCCTTTAAAATGTTTCATATCATTGTACTTTTGGAAGGTATGTGTCATGTTATTTCATAAATGGACAGAACCATCTAAGCTTACAACATCGGAGTTACCAAATATATGTTTGTTGAAGAGAATAATAGTTCATATTCAGCCCTTAAGCATGACCTTTACAATTGACATTATTCAGTGAATTTCTAAGTTTTCTTAATCTAGTTGAGCTCTGGGCCTACACTATATTGTCATTGCATATTTTTATACGTGGAGCTACAATAGAATATCAGATAGATACATATGTGCATAAACTGGACCATGTTCCCCTGGAAGCCACCTATGGAAGCCCACTCACTCAATATGATAGCATTTAGAGATGGAGCATTTAGCCAACAGATGAAGAGGAGGTGAGAAAGTAGAGCCCTCACAAAGGGAAGACTACTAATCTTGGACATGCTACAAGGGTGAGTAAGTTATTCTTTGAGCTACCTAGTCTGTCCTATCATGCTCTGGCAGCCCAAGCCTACAAAGTGTGCTATGCCCTTTAAAAAAATATGTGTGTCCCTTGAATAATGAAGTCAGAAAAGTTTTCCTTCCAAAATCGTTATCTAAAAATCTACACAATAGCTCTAGCTCTCTTCCCTCTCTGCCTCTTTTCCCCACTATCTCTCTGTCTCTGCATGCACACGCTGTTTCTCTTTCCCTCTCATATCCAATAAACCTGCCCTTATGTAACTTAAAAAAAAAAAACAATTGCAGAGTCTTAAGTACTATATTTACTGTGTTTTCCTATGTATGCACACATATGATGGGGATTTTAATAAATTAGACACAGTAAGAAATTATTAATCAATAAACTTGAACAGTTAAACACTATACTGTAATACAAGTTATGTGAACATTGGACCTCTGTCATAATACGTTGTGCTCAGCCTTCTAGTGATGACACAGTGCCTGATAGGTGAGCGGGGTACTCTGACTGGCTATTTAAGCACATGCCCTCAGATGCCATAATAGTCTGTCAAACAACTGCAACTAACAGGCAGGTAGCAGATACAGCCGGAAAAGGATGATTGATGATGTGGGCATATCTGCTGGATAGCCTGAGATTCCAGCACACTGCTCAGAAGGGCATGCACTTTAAAACTTGGCAATTACTTATTTGGGGGCATTTTCCATCTAATATTTTTTGGACCATAGTGTATTTTACATGGTTAGTTGAAACCACAGAAAGAACCATGCACAGGGCAGGGTGCAGCTGCTTTGTTTACATATGCTGCTCAGTGACTCCTTACGTGAAATGCGTAGGGTTAGGGTGAAACAGCACTCCCGGCAAACCAGGGTAGCACAGAGGTTAAGAATATGCTCTCTAGAGCCAGATTTGAGCTCAGGCTCCATGATCAGCTATGTGGCTTTCCAAAGGCACTGAGGTCTTTCTCTTTAATCTTGTCTTCATCTTTAATATTTCCAGTCTTACTGAAAGAGTTGTTTTCCAGTTTTCCAAAAGGCATATAAACCATTTAAAACAGTTCCTGGTACAGTAGGGCTTAATTAGAGTTACTGGTGAGGGTGTGGAGAAAGGGGAACCCTCCTCCATTGCTGGTGGGAGTGCAGGCTTGTGCAACCACTATGGAGGTCAGTATGGCAATATCTTAGAAAACTTGGAATAGCTTTGCCTCAGGACCCAGCCATACCACTTCTGGGTATACACCCAAATGTCTCCTCATGGAATCATAAGGAAGTTTCCTCATGTATGTTCATAGCAGCCTCATTTATAATAGCTAGAAACTGGAAACAACCCAGATGTCCCTCAACCGAAGAATGGGTTAAAAAACTGTGGTACATCTACACAATGGAATATTATTCAGCTATCAGGAACAGTGAAATTATGCAATTTGCAGCCAAATGGATGGAACTAGAAAAGCTCATCCTGAGTGAGCTAACCCAGAAGGATGCATATGGCTATGGCATCTATTCACTTATAATAGGATTTTAGGTATATAGTAGAGGATATCTATACTACAACCAACACACCAAAGGGAACATGGACATAGACTTTTTTTTTTTAATTTTTTATTCTTTTTTATCTGTTTGCTTATTTGTTTGTTTGTTTTTTAGTTCTTTCTCCGTGGCAATGAGACACTTTTCACTGATGGTACTGCCTCGTAGACCCCCAATGTATGAGGAGGCTCTTGGCCCTCATATGACCTCTGAACTGGGGTGAGGGACTGTTATATAGGGACACTCCACTCCAGAGAAATGGGATGGAAGTGTTAAGGGGTAAAGAAAAAAAAAATGAAATGTGAAGTTTCGGCCTTTTGCTACTAATTGTCATAAACTGTTGAGGATAATTAAGAAATGCAAACTAATAGTCATGCAAGCCTGTCATTGTGTTAGGTACTATGACAGTCTATTATAGTTATTTTCTAAGCTAATCAGAAATCAAGTTGCTAAGAGACAAGCAACATCTGCTTATCCTAATATAAGAGATAGGGCCTCTTCAAAAACCTCAAGAGATTTGCAGAATATGGCATTCAAAGATGTTTTCTTAACTTTAGATTTTTTTTGATATCGAGACACATCAACTCCTGACAGCACCCCCTATTCTACTCCAAGTAGAAGATGAGCATCGAAGAATCTCCAGTGGGAGATGGTTAAATTAGTGGCAAGCCTATCTCTTGGCAGGAAAAACCCCTTGCTCCAACTGTAGACAGAATGCTGTCCAAAAAGGACAAAACTTGGAAGCAGGTAAGTCGACAGCCTAGCTCTGCCAAGACAGGGTAGGCAAGTCCTTCATAATTCCTGCTCTACAATCAATGTCTGTCAGAGAAACGGGGCCAAACGATTGAAGATTGATGCTGTAATGTATAGAGAGAAAAATGGGAACCGTCCAGGCAGCCACTGGTATGTCATTTCTTAGTTTTGGAAGCTGCAGGCCCTGCACTTCCTATATAATCAGATATATTTATCCCTCTCAGGTCTCTGAGGTGGTTGAAGAATAGATAGCTAGAGTCTCATAGTTAAATTTTGAGTTGTTTAGGAATCAAGAGGGTGTTCTGGATCTAAGAAGATGTCTTTAAAATTGTGATGAAAGTTAGGATGAAAGCTGAGTTGGATATAGAACTTTAAACTCATGGAGATGGTTAGATAGTAGAATGTTAAAGTCAGGTGCCAAATGCATATGGACTGGACATTGGGAATGTATGCTAAGCCATATAACCCTCATAACTGTGGCCTAATTACCTCTGTTGTTTTGTATTGTGTTTATTATTATAAGAGAAAGAGCCATTTGTTGGGGGGGAATAAGATGTACCTTAAACTTAAAAAAAAAAAAGGGGGAAGAGGATGGGGGGGTTGAGGGTGGGGGGGGTGGGACTGGAGGGGGGAGTAGGGAGGGGATTGCGATTGAGATGTAACTTGAAGAAATAAAAAATAAAGTAAAAACAAAAAAAGCACTGGCTGTTCTTCCAGAGGTCCTGAGTTCAATTCCTAGCAACCACATGGTGGCTTACAACCATCCACAATGAAATCTGGTGCCCTCTTCTGGCCTGCAGGCATGCATGCAGACAGAACACTGTATACATAATAAGTAAATAAATCTTTAAAAAAAAAAAGAATCTTTGGTAGAGTTTTCAACAAATGTTTGCTGTTGCAACATTGCACACTTGGAAACCATGAAACAGTAAGTTGGAACATGGTCTCTTTCAGACATTGGTGTCCCATATAGCACAGAAACTAAATGTGTGTCTTGTGCTCAGGTCTCAGGGTTTCATAAAGGAAGATCAAAGGTGTCCATCAAACTGTGAATCATACACAAGTGAGTCTTAAAATCTTCATACACCATGACTCAGAACTAAAACCAGTGAGATTAGATACATTATGTCCTCTGGGTAAGTTAGGAGGACTGTGTGAGTGGAAGCCATGGGAAACAGTACCCATGGAGAAGCCATGGCTGCTCTTAGCATTGTGGCTTGGCTGCCAAAGAGGTGATGCCACTAAGGACAGCCACAGGCACTGTGTTTGTATTCACGGCAGGAATTGTCTCTGGGGTTCTCACCAGTGTGTGATATCCTTTAAAGGAAGTCAGATACCTAGACATCTCCAGTGCAGTGGGACCAAGCCATCAAAACAGGATGAATCATGGCATCAAAATGGTTAGGAAAGTAGAGATGTGTTGAACTTGAAGAAGAGAGCCCTTGGGAAAAGGGGTAAATAGATGTCTGAAATATCTGAAGGACTGCTATATTAAAAGGAAGTAGGAAAATAAATAAATAAATAAATAAATAAAAATAAAAGGAAGTAGGAGTCTCTCCTCTTGGGTGGAAACAGAAAGGATTAAAAGGCATACTGACCTCATCTGAGAAGGGACTTTCCCACAACAGTCCTGTAGGTTCTGAGGCAAGTGAGTGGAACACACAGCATTTGCCAGGCAGGCATGTTATCAAAGTTTCCTGTTGGAATTCTGAGGGCTTCCTTAAGCTACCAGGTTTAAATGTCCTATTGAGATCATGACAGTTTCAGAAAATAGTTGATAGGTGTCATTACTTGTATAAAAATTACATTTTTCCTTCTTACATAACCAGGTAGTTTTAAAAGGGACGTGATTAGGTATATAGTTTGACACCATGGATCATGAATTTGCTTAGAAGATCCCTTCATTCTAGGTAGCTATAATAAGTAACATAGAGGAGGAAAGGAGATGACTCAGTAGATAAAAAAGTGCTTGTCCTGCAAGCATTCGTACCTGAGTTCGAATCCCAAGAATACCAGAAAAGAATGTATAATCAGTCGTGCACATCACTAATCCCAATGCTCCTGCTCTTAGAGGGAAATAGGAGGAGGAGACAAAAGAATTCCCAGAAGCCTGCAGGTCTGCTAGCCTGCAATACACCACAGAATAACAACAAAGAGGTTTTGTCTCAAAGTGGAAAGGAGGACCAATACCTGAAGTTGGTTTCTGCACATTGGCTTTGGCATGCATGAATGTGTGCTCTCTCGGTCGCACGTTTGTATGCTCTTCCTCTCTTAATGCACGCTTTCTCTCTCTTTCACTCATACACATACATATGTGAATTAGGGTACAGGAAACAACTAATCAGAAATCAGTACTTACTCATCTGCATGCATTGTTGACATTTAGTAGGAAATTGGGAAATGTTGCTACTCTTCACTGGCTACTTGATTCCCCCTAGGTCTGAACACTCAG
>CAJQZJ010033788.1:83540-93569 GCA_907164525.1 Lophiomys imhausi
ACTCAGCACTCCTCACTGTGGCTACTCTTCACTGGCTACTTGATTCCACCTAGGTCTGAGCACTCAGCACTCCTCACTATTGCTACTCTTCACTGGCTACTTGATTCCCCCTAGGTCTGAGCACTCAGCACTCCTCACTATTGCTACTCTTCACTGGCTACTTGATTCCCCCTCGGTCTGAGCACTCAGCACTCCTCACTGTGGCTACTCTTCACTGGCTACTTGATTCCCCCTCGGTCTGAGCACTCAGCACTCCTCACTGTGGCTACTCTTCACTGGCTACTTGATTCCACCTAGGTCTGAGCACTCAGCACTCCTAAGCTGTCTGCTTTATTATCCATTTCTTTAAGGAATTGTAATTTTACGTTTCAGAAGGCCCTGAACAAATGAAACTGTTTACTGCCGGAAAGGTGCACTGTTTGGCACCAGGTCTCCTGATTCTACTACGTCCTTTCTCTCTCTGATCTCTGTGAAAATTTAGACCAGAATTGTAACCAATTTTTAAAGAGCTGAAGTTAGTCCTAAAATGTTCCATCATGTGGTTTCATATTTTTACTGCTAGTAACACTTATCACTCCCTCTCCATTTTCAAGGCAACAGAGCCAAAAGTATTCTATTTGAAATATCAGAATGCCCAAACAGCATCTGCTCTTATCTCCCTCCAGATGAGATCATCAGAACTGATCAAGAGACACACACACCAAATCTTCACACCTCATGCGGAGCCCCTGGCCTAGGCTTCCATGTTCACAGAGTTGTACTTTGTCCAAGTAATGAGAGACACGAGCTCTTTCCCAAGATGCACTTTCCTTCTCCGTTCACTACGTGTGCCACAAGATTGTGTGACACGTGATTGAATAAAGGAGGTTAAATGACCACATGTCTAAATGGCAGGGCACTGAGAACACAAGACTTGCAAAACTAGAAGTGATGACAGTGAAAGGGTGGGATAAAGCATTGCATATCAGGTATCACTGAAAAACTCAGGGCTGGAGAGATGGCTCAGTGATTAAGAGTGTGCAGTGCTCTTCCAGAGAAGCCGAGTTTAGTTCCTACCACCTACATCAGGTGATCCACAAGTACCTGTCACTCCAGCTCCAAGGCATCTGACACCTTCTGATGGTAACTGAGCTCATGTGTACATCCCATACTCACACATTACATAGAATTGAAAAATAAATCTTTAAAAAAATATATGTGTGTGTATACATCTTAATTGAAAACACAAAATATTCATTATTTTCTTCTTTATACAGCTCCAGAGTTTCTATTTCTGTGTTGGGTTTCCTTTTTTAAGTGACAGGAACTAAATCAAGGGACTTGAAGGGGCAGAAAAGTGCTGTCCCACTCTTGGCTTTTGTGTTTGAAACTGTCTTGTACAATCCAGCTAGCCTGGAATTAGTGGTCTTCCTGCCTCTCCCTCCTACGTGCTGGGCTTAAGGCATGTTGCACATGAAACTTACAGTTTTCATGCATTCTGTAAATACAAACACAGCTTGTGTTTTCATAAATATATCACTTCTATCAGATGGTAATTACTGGTTTTTGTTTTTTTTCCTGAAAGTACTAGTAAAACTTCTGAATTGTCTTGTTTTTAAATAGTGCTATTAAGAAAATCAAAACAGTTTTTGTCTGCTAGAGTGGTATTTGCTCTTGATTTCTCAGGTTAAGGCAGCAAGAACAGAAACAGTACCAAGACTGCACAGAGATTGCAGGTGGGAAACTGGGCATCCAGCAGGACTCTGCGCTGGAGGAAGGCCTGGGTGACCACTTGACACGGCTGATGGAAGAGAGGGACACTCTGATGAGAACGGGTGTATATAACCATGAAGACCGAATAATAAGTGAACTCGACCGGCAGATCAGAGAGGTTTTGGCAAAAAACAATGCCAGTAATTAATAACATTTGGGAAATCTTTGCAGGTACCCAAGATCGGGATTTTAATTTTTTATAAAATCCTCAAAAGCAAGGAAAATGGCTATTTTGGAATGACCTTTTAATTTTTTATAAGCTGAATTTTATATATTACTGTATATAGTATTTATTTGACTTTACTTATGCTACCTCTCCTATGCTGGTTTCATTTGTAATTGTATTTTATATGCTCATTTAAAATGACTTTTCAGTGTTCTTCAGTTTAAAATCTGTTGTATGACTTTAAAAACAGACTTTCACAACTTGTTCTAGGAGAACTTACCACAGTAATTTCCAGCTATAAAATTTTTCATGTTGAGCCAAAAGAGTAAGTGTTGCACTTTAAAAATGCTGTGTCCTGTTCCCTTTGGTTGTAGATATCTTTAAGTTGAAGCCAATTATAAATATAGCCATGTTTTTAAAAGCATTTTATAGGACCCATCTTGAATGTAACCTGTGGTATTTGCAGATGACAACTTTCAAAATAGAGCAGTCATAGGCAGAGAAGCTGTATGTCATACTGTGTGACAAATTAGTCATTTGTTTAAATACAGTTCATGCAGATTAAATTTTAAAACAATCAAATTCCAAATTTCGTCATACTCCACTTTAAGAATATGGGATAATAGCTTGATCCTATCAGTCTGTTGCTCATGACTGTATGAGGCTTGTTGTTAAAATAGATTAACCGAATAATGTTGATTGCCTTTATCTCTCACTGATGGCAACACTAGGCTATTAGAGCTTCAGAAACAATACAGAGACAGACACCTAAAGTCATTGGCTGAAAACACCAAGTGAAGCTGAGCTGGTTTTTACTCTTCTGTATTCCGTCTTTTTCCAAAGGCGCCTGAGTGGCTGGGCTGAGTTTATGCAGCACTTGGTCCGGAAGCCGCCAGAGTTCCCCGTGGCCCACCCTCACTCACGGCAGCTCTTACTGCTGTCTCCGCATGACACTGAACAGGTTAATCAGCAACTCCCAGTTCCAGGTGGAGTCTTCACATGTATAAAGTTTAAAAGTTCTGATTCACAAATACAAAAAATTCAAGTGTATACTTCAGCAAGTATATATTAATTACCAATAACTTCAACACAAGCAAAGTAGGTTACATGGTAATGTTCATTAAGTATATTTCTTGTTTGTGAAATTAAAACCTCTATAGGCATCATATGCTTCTTTTCTTTAATTAACAAAGTCTAAATCTTCTAAAAGCAGCAGTAACAGAAAATAAATAACAGAAATGTTACTGGATTCAAGGGTGATGAGACAGATAATCATAGCAGGGATTTGAAATATGAATTATGGTTACGTGTTCCTGATTTTTTTTTTTTTTTTTTTTTTTTTTTTTTTTTTTTTTTTTTTTTTTGGTGACACATGAATGGAGCAAAAGTACTTTTGTTTTAAAAGGTCCTGGTCCAAGGCTGGTTCCTCCTGCATCCTGTGAGGCCTGGAGCTTTTCAAACACTAGAGGGGGCCTTAGAGTAAATGGAAAGGTGCTTTTCAAAATGTGTGTGTGCTTTGCCTTCAAGAAAGCCATCTTTGAGCTACTGTAATTTGACAATAAAATCCTAACTGTGTGCATCCTTGAGTTCTGTGGTCTCTTTTTGTTCCTAAGTGGAGTGTGTAAGGTGCTGGCCTCTCCCTGTAGTTTTGTTTTTCCTGGGGGTTTGTGCTGCACATTTTAAATGTCTTAAAGCGAGGAGAAGCTGAAATGTTAGCTTTGCACTCCATCAGCAGTAGCCATCATATTTGTAAGTGCTTCACATATTCACACTGATCATTTTGTTAAGTAGTTGTCAGTGCATGGGTACAACTGCAGCAGCTGAGCTTGTCTCTAAAGTTTATATATGGTTTATACTTCTAAAGATGATACGTGAGAGGTGCTTCGTGTCTGCAAGGTAGAGCTAGCACTGTGTGTACATTTTGAGAATTTGTTTGCAGGGCTATCTCGGTGAAGCAGATATGGTTGTGTACGAGTAGGCTAGGGAAGTATTTGCCTCTGTACAAACGGTGACAGTCATCTGACTATATGATTTCCCTACTGACTACCTTGGTCAGATACTGAGTAGGAGTTCATGGGTCTTCTGTGTGTTTGAGGCTAGTTGAGAGTAAGGACTCTGGTGATGAGCCTTTAAAGTGTGGTCTCACTACCACTGCATCTGGCTTACTTTACATGACTTAAATTTTTTTAATTTAATATTGTGTGTTTGTATGATGTGTGCAAGGTGCAACACACTGTGTGCTGTGAAGCATGTGTGGGGGCCAAAAGACAACTGTAGAGTCAGTAATTTCCCTGTGCCTTTACTTGGGATTGAACTCAAGTTGCCAGGCTTATATGGAAAGCACCTTTATCCTCTGAGCTATCATGACAGACCCCCTAACGTGATTTTACTTGGTATAATTCATATTCCACATAACATCATTTTAAAGTATATGATCCCTTGGCTTTGTATGTTTACAAGGTTATGCCTGCATCATCACTATTTAAAGTATTTTTGTTACTCCCAAAGAAACTCCTGTACAATGCAATTGTTCATTTATTTCCCTCTGTGCTGAGCCCCAGGTAGCCACTAATCTACTTTCTGCCTCTATGAATTTGCCTCATGTGGGCATTTAACATAAGGGAATCCCAAACTTCATATTTAAAATTCAAAACTATTATCGAGCCTAAAGTGTAAATTTTATATAACTACTTTCTTTAGTAGAGACTATCATCAGATGTTGAACTGATGGAAGCATCCAGAAGGCTGGCCTAAGAGTAGGCACAACTATTCTTTTATCCATTGTCCAAATGTTGACTTAACTAGTACAAAGTAGATAGTGTCTTGATAGCTATGTTGGGCATCCTGCTGCTGGAACTATAAGGCATGTGTGAGCCATGGCTGTTGACCAGAACGACGTACTTCCCATGCTTTAGTGTATGGGTTATGTGAAACACAGGCAAAAGTGTAAACCTTGAAAGGGCGGGACCAGGTTAGTCTTATCTTCTGCTGTATGCCAGAACTAATGAAGTTTTTGCCATGTTTAGGTTCTCTCCGAGAACCTATTGTCTATGGTTCTCTCAAGAAGTCAAGAACACTTATTGTCTATGGGAGATTGGTTCCAGGAGCCATGTTGATACCAGAATCTGTAAAGACTCAAACTGTATGTATAAAGTGGTGTGGTGTTCACATACAACGGTTACACAAATTCAAGGGATTTTGAAACTGAGAATTATAAACTCCTGTTGTATAATATTAAAGACTTGTTGCCCTTAAGAAAAACAAAGTAACAATAAAAAAGCAAAACAAAGAAAATCTTGCTTTTTAAATTTAGCAGGCAGTCCAGACCTTAGACATAAATTCAAGGGAGAATTGTATACATTGTGAGTTGCTAGCATTAGCTGTAGTACCTTGGTTGGGGTTAGATAGACCTCTTCGGTGGTGGTCTTAACTGACACTGACTTGGGTGGGAATGTCGAATAAAATCTGCAATTACTTTTACTTAGGACATCTGTCCCTTCACATCTGTGGCCTCGGAGCATACACTTTATAGTGCATCCTTTGTCTACCAACCTCTAGAACAGTCTTAACTGATGGGCCAGCTGCATCTCCAGGACTTGGGAAACAAAGATCAAACTCATCCATCTTGAGGTAAGTGGGAACAAGAGACTTGCTTAAGGACTTCATTTTTACTGGAACCCAAAGAACAAGCCTAACCCTCTTACACAGTGCTTCTTGGGTTGTGGGTCATAATCCCTTTGGGGGTTATATATCAGATATCCTGCATATCAGATATTTACATTATGATTTATAACAGTAGTAGCCAAATTACAGTTATGGAGTAGCAATAAAATAATTTTATGGTTGGGGGTTACCACAACATGAGGAACTGTGTTAAAGGGTCGCAGCATTAGGAAGGTTGAGACCACTGCTCTTACATAACCTTTGGCATGGAGGTGGAATCCACGAGTGTCAGGAATGCAGCAGTGGGAAGGCCACCCTAGACGTAACACCTCGTTCTATTTGCTTGTCTGGGGTTGTCTCGGTGTTTTCATTGGAAATGTTTGCACAGATGTAGGCCCTTCAGATACAATGTGGCTAAAGCATGGACTCGGAAGTGTAGCTTTTAAGCTGAAAGGGCCGGGGATCTCTTTGGAGAGATTAATGTGCAGAGAAATAATTTAGTGACTCTCATTCCTGAATGTACAATAGTCCCTAGAGGCTTTTAAAGATGTAGTCATTATATTCTCAAGATTGTAAGAATGTTGTTTAACCTGCCATTCATAATAGGGACCTAAAATGAGACCCATTTGTCATTTCTTGGAAGCACTTCACCCACAAATTCTGATGACATATAAAAATTGGGCAGCACAGCTCTTTTCTTGAGTAACTTGTTAGCTAGTCAGAGGTAGATTAACAGTGGGCCAGAACAAAGAAAATATCCCTGCAAAATGCCGCTTTGCCCTGACTGCGCCGACATCGCAGTGAGCATTGGCCCAGCAGAGGCAGGCTGTGCCTGCACTGCTTCCACCAGTTCTTACCCTAGCAGACCAGGTAGGGCTGAAGCATTTCCAAAGCAGTCTAATAGATGAAAAAGGTTTGCTTTGACAAAATCCCCATCTATTTTCTTGAGAGAAATTCTGATCCTCTGACACAGTGGTTGTCAACTGTGGGTCGTGATTCTTTTGGGGTCGAATGACCCTTCCACAGGAGTTACCTAAGACCATCTTACATAACAGACATTTATTTACATTGTGGTTCATAACAGTAGCAAAATTACAGTTATGAAGTAGCAACAAAAATAATTTTATTCTTGGGCGTCACCACCACATGAGGAACTGTATTAAAGCGTCGCAGCAGTAGGAAGGCGAGAATGGTGTGCTAATAAGATTCTTCTATGACTTGAGTTCAGGTTGCACCTGATGCAGCTGGATGTGACATGTCAAGCCAACACCTTGAGTCTTTAATACTCAGCACACAGCTGTCCTCTCCGGGGTAGATGGGAGGAGATGGTTGAGCAGACTGCTTGTTGTGCCCATCTGATTGTTGCTTTGAGAAAGGACATTTCAGTTCCTAATTTAGATTCCTTGTTGGCAGATGAGAGTAATGGTCTTCTCTTGGCCTTTGGCAAAAGAGTTTGAAATAAATGGAATACAAAGGTGAAATACACAGTTAAAAGGAAAGGACAGCTGAGGAATTTAATGCCTGCCATGTGTATCTGTCAGGTGTTTTGCTTGCCATTAAAGGGCTGTGCCATCACACCCAGTCCCAATGACATTCTTTACAGGAAGAGAAAATAAAATAAAATAAAATCTATATGGAATCATAAAAGACCCCCCAATAACCACAGTAATTGAGTAAATTTAACAAAGCATGAAGGAATCAAAATACCTGATTCAGAGTATACCACAAAACTATAGTACACAAAACAACATGTACCTGACATAAAAACCAACAATGGAACAGAGAATCCACAACTAAATATATAAATGGGTACCATGGTGTTTCATCTTGGTTGCCAAGATGAAGCATAGATCGCCATAGAAACAGATCCCTGGTGTGTCTGTGAGGGAGTTTCCAGACTGGGTTAACTGAGGTGAGAAAACCCACCAAACTATGGGAGCACCATTTGATGGGCTGGAATCCGAGACTGAATAAAAGAGAATGCAAGCTGACGGCAGTCCTCAGTCTCTGCCTCCTGCTGCAGACACACTTCTCCTGACACACCTACTCCATGAAGGATGCATCCTTGTCTTGGTTAACTTTATCTCTGTGATAAAACACTATAACCAAAGCAACTTATAAAAGACAGTATTTAATTTGGGGGCTCACAGTTCCAGAGGGTTACACTCTATGATCATCATGGTGAGAGCCTGGCAGCAGACAGACAGACAGACATTGCACTGGAGCTAGAGCCGAGAACAAAAGAGACTGAGAGCTACCTGGGAATGGTATGGACTTCTGAGACCTCAAAGCCTACCCTGGCGATACATCTCCTCCTACAAGACCACACTTTCTAATCACTTCCTAAGTAGGGAGCTGTCAAGTCCCAAATAAACCTGGGATAAGTCTTACTCAGTGCCTGTGGTTCTTTCCAGCACTTCTCACCCTAAACCTTTCCACCCCAGGGGCAGGGCAGGGCTTCCCTTCCCCCCAGCCTCTGATCCCTATACAAGTCAGCCATTTTGGTTATGCACTCTCTTGGTTCCCACACACTTTCTTGGCTCCTGGTTCCTCTCTTAGCCTCTTGATCCACAGGTCGTCTCGTCTCATGGCGTACTTGCCCCTGTCTCCTCCTCACTGTCCTCTTGCTCCCCCCTCCCCCTTCTCTAATGTCCCAGTTTCAGTTTGGATCCTTCCAGATGACTCTGTTATTTCCCTCATACCTACAATAAAACCTTCTCCTCAACCATACCTAGGGTGTTCATGTCCTCATTTTCATTCAGGGACAAAGTATTCAAGTATGAGCCCGTTTGGGGCCATTCCCATTTAAACTACCACAACCCGCAAATTGGGAGGCAAAATAAAAGCCTTCCTTTCCTAATTTTTTTTCAGATACTTTGTCCCAGCTGTGAGACAAATAACTGATGCATGCAGTAAAACATGATTGGATAAAAGCAGTCTGCAATAAACGATGGGAAAAGGCATCTGTGTGCAGAAACTAAAACCAGATCGCCATCCCACCACATGCAAAAGCCAACTAGAAAAAAGCGAAACGTAAGCCAGGGAGAGACTTTCTGAACAGGGCTCCTAAAGCATACACAAAAAAAAAATGTGAATACCATGGGGGGTTGAGGGTGAGAGGGTGGGACTGGAGGGGGGGATAGGGAGGGGACTGCAATTGAGATGTAACTTGAAGAAATAAAAAAATAAAGAAAAAAATGTGAAAACCAACAAATGAGGGACCACGTCAAACTGAGACGCTTCTGTGCAGAAAATACAGTCTGTAGAAAGTGTGCGATATTAGATACAGGTTTAAACTTTGCTTCCTTTTGCAAGGAAATCAAAAGAGTGTGAAACTACACTTAAACTACTGCAGAAGGAAATTAAAATTTTAAAGGAAGTCAAGAGAAAACACACCTGGGAAACAAACACTAAATTCAGGGGAAACACTCAAGAGCAGTATTAAAACCCTAACTGAACTGTAAGAGAAATACAGCTTGACATTGCTGGAGTGTCACATAAAACTACAGAGTAGTGCAAAACTGGGCATTCTTGCACATGCCTTAAATCCCAGCACTCAGGAGGCAGAAGCAGGTGGATCTCTGTGAGTCTGAGGCCAGCCTGGTCTACAAAGCCAGTCCAGGACAGCCAGGGCTCTGTTACAGAGAAAAACCTTATCTCAAAAACAAAACAAAAACTACAGAGCAGTGCAATGGTAGATGGTTGGCCTAGCATGTGTGAGGCCTTGGGTTCCATCCACAGCACACAGTAAAAAGACAAAGCAAATCAAAGACCTGTGGCAAGGATAAAGACTAGATGGAGCAGCCTGAGATTACTGAGGTATGGATAACTGCTGTAACTGTACATAGGCATTCTATACCCAGAGACAGATAGCAAACCTTCAAAATATACCTGAAGTGTTCAGAAAACTTGAGAATATATTAGGCCAGGGAAAGTGTTAAATACTCAAAACAAAATAGCACAGACTTTGACAAACAACTTAATCCCAGGAGGGAAAGGATGCTTCAGCATCAAAATTCGCTAAAGGAGGCAGGTGAGCTGTCTCAGCTGGTAATTATTCAACTTCTTTTGCCTCAGCGTGGGAAGGAAAGAGTAGAGTCTGTTTGAAAAATCCAGAGAGGCTGATACCTGTCTCACTGGACTCAGGTCTGTTTCCACTGTAGTGCCAAAGCTGACAGCAGGACAGAGGCTGTGAAATGACAAGCATGCACTACTGCAAGGGACTTTGGATCAGCGGGTGACTGGGAGATGAAATTATAGGCATGAGAATACAAGAGAACGTCTAGGTTCTCAGAGAGAAGCAGAGGAAGGACTCTGACATGCTGACCCACTTAAACATAGTCATGCTTAAAAGGTAACTAGGAAGGGGCCGGCATTCATATGCCAGGGAAGAAAATACATTGATGATGATGATGATGATGATGATGATGATGATGATGATGATGATG
>CAJQZJ010033788.1:96724-119212 GCA_907164525.1 Lophiomys imhausi
CTCATGGTTGTGGATCATGATGTAAAGCTCTCAGCTACTGCTTGAGCACCATGCCTGCCTGCCTGCCTGCCTGCTGCTCATGGTCGTGGAGCATGATGTAAAGCTCTCACCTACTGCTTGAACGCCATGCCTGCCTGCTGCCAAGCTCCCAACCATGACGGCCATGGACTCGACTGCTCCTGGAAACATAAGCCCCAAATTAAATGCTTCTATGGTTGCTCAACTTTTATTGAGCTGCCCTGGTCATGGTGTTTTTGTCACAGTGACTGAAAAGTAGTTAAGACAATGTATATGCATGTTTTGCCTGTGCACCACATGTGTGCCTGCTGCCCACAAAGGCCAGAGGAGGGTGGATCTCCTGGAAATGGAATTACAGTTGATTGTTAGCCACCATGTTGATTCTGAGAATTGAACCCAGGTCCTCTGAAAGAGCAGTCAGTGTTTTCAGCCACCGACACATCTCTCCAGCCTGAAAGGTATATATTTTTCAATAGCAGAACAACATGAAAAAATGGAAAATGCACACCATGTGAAACTTGGTCAAATTCTCACAAAAGACAGCAAAAACTATTTTGAGACAAAGGAAAGTGAAAGCAGCATGCTCAGACTCTTAGCATAACAGTGATAGAAAGGAAGATTTATAGCAACAGTAGTTACACTGAATAAAGAATAAGCACCTTGGGGCTAGGGAAATAGGTCAGCGGTAGCACTCCTACCAAGTATGTGTGAGGCCCCAGGTTCAGTCTCAACATAAAAGAATGTAAGGATGAGGAAGAAGTCTCAACCTGACAAACATACACCTATACAGAGTTAGAAAAAGAAACAAGCCCAAGTCCAGGAAGAGAAAGGAAGTAGTAAAAATCAGAGCATTGAGTTTCTGTGTTTGCAAATCCAGATGCCTAGACACCAGCATAACAGCATAATCAATCAGTCTCCACTAGACCCAGAAATCCTTATATATGAATATGACAGCATTCCTTAAAGAGGAAACAAATAAATCCATGAAAACACAACAAGCAGTGGAAGGAGATGAATAACAATTCAAGACATGAACATGGAAATAAGAGTCAATAAAGAAACCCAAACTGAGGAAATCTGGAAATGAAAAATTTAGGAACTCAAACATGAACCTTAGAGGCAAGCCTCACAAACAGAATACCAGAGATGGAAGAGAGAAGTTCAGGCATTGAAGACAATAGGAGAAATGGATAAATCAAAGAAAACATTAACTCTAAAAAAATTCTGGCACAAAATATCCAGGGAATCTGGTACACTATGAAAAGACCAAATCTAAGAATAATAGGAATAGAGGAAGGAGAAAAAAAGCCAGGTCACAGGCACAGAAAATATTAAAATTATAGAAGAAAGTGAACCTAACCTAAATGAGGTTAGGTTAGAGCCTATTAAGGAGCAGTAAGCATACAGAACACCAAATAGACTGGACCAGAAAAGAAATTCCCCTCAGCACATAATATCAAAACACTAAATGTACAGAACAAAGAAAGAACATTAAAAGCTAAAAGAGAAAGACATAAAAAGGCAGACCTATTAGAAAAACACCTGATTTCTCAATGGAGACTATAAAAGACAGAAGGGTCTGGACAGATGTGCTCCAGACTCTAAGAGGCCAGAGATGTCAGCCTCACAAAAGATGCTAGAAAGAAAGCTCTAACCTAAGGAGGTTAAGTATACCCGAAAACACAGGGAATAAGTAATCTTTTACCAGCAAATCGATAGAAGGGAGGCATACACATACCCACACCACCACCTTCACCATTATCAACACCACCAATAATAATAATAACAACAACAACAAAATAACAGGAATCAACAATCATTGGTCATTGATATCTCTCAGTATCAGTAGTCTCAATTCACCCAATAAAAAGACACAGACTAATAGGATGAACATGAAAAGAGGATCCATCCTTCTGCTGCATCCAAGAAGCTTTATCATCAAGGACAGACATCTTTTACTTCAGGGTAAAAGAATGGAAAAGATATTTCAGGCAAATGGCCCTAAGAAACAGGTGTGGCCATTTTAATATCTGACAAAATAAACTTCAAACCAAAGTAATCAGAGATATGTAAGGAGACTACACACTCAAAGGAAAAATCCACCTAGACTACTTTTTTATTCCTAACATCTATGCACCAAACACAAGGCACCAAAGTTTGTAAAACAAACACTACATCAGAAGGACCTGAGTCCAGGTCACCAATCCCCATGCAAAAAAAGTTAAACACAATCGTATGCATCTATAAATCTACAATCCTGGGGGGGGGGGGGCACAGAGACAGGCAGGATAACTAGAGCTTGCTAGGTAGCCAGTGTACCCAACAGGTGAGATGCAGTTTCAGTGAGAAGAGTGATGGAGAAGGGTCCTTTTTGTTGACCTCTGTACTGCACATACATATGAACCTGTGTGCCCAAGTGCAAGTGCAAGCTCACACACATGAGCATTCACAGACATGCACACGCATGTGCATGCACACACACACACACATTTTCTTAAAATTTATGCCTGTGTTTATTTTGTGTGGGGAGGAGGTGGTAGACATACCATGATGTGTATGTGTGGAGGTTAGAGGACAGCTTACAGGAGTCAGTTCTTTCCTTCCATCAAATGGATCCCAAGGATCCATTTCTTCAGGCTTGGTAGCAGCTTTCTTTATGCACTGAGCCATTTTGCTAGGAAGAGTAAATTAAAATAGAAAAACAACTGTACCTCTTTTCTAGAGGTTGATACGTGCTAAGGAAAATGGCACATGTGGTTTGTCACTCATCCACTGAGTCAACAGTTCATGTCTCGTTCTCCATACTTCCAGACTGCCTTGGATTTTCCACCATGGTAGAACAAGTAAGGCATTTAACTAATCAAAGGTTTTGCTTCCTGCTGTACAATGAGCCTTCTCCTTTTCCACTCTGGGGGCCTCAGACCGCCTCCTTTGATGCTTTTGGACACAGTGGTTCATCATATTCTCAAGTATTCACTCCTTTTTTTTTAGAGACAGGGTCTCACTATGTCATCCTGGATGGTCTAGAACTACTATGTAGACCAGGATATTCTTGAACTCATAGAGATCCACCTGCCCTTGGGTCTTAAGTTCTAGGATTACACTACCATGCCTGGCTAATATTCAAATTTTTAATGTGTTTTGATATTCAAGGTTGTTCTTTCTTTCCCTATTTACACAGTGTCTCTGTATCCTAGGCTGGCCTTGAACTCGCTGAGGAAATTGGGATGACCTTGAGCTTCTGATTCTTCTGCCTCCACTATCTAAGTGGTAGGGTTATGAGTGTGCACTATTATGCCCAAGCTAGGTTATAGATTACTTATGTAATAGTTTATAAGAACTATGCATTTATAATTTTTCCTACCATACATTATTGAAATTCTAAAATTATGTTCTCCTCTCTCCTCCCTAAAAGAGTTATTTTCTTTTTCAGTCTACCTACTTCCTGACAGATGAAGCATAGTTCTCTGTGCCTGTGTAGGCAATGGCCACAGAAAACCCTGTATCCCTATTGTCTATGGTTTTGAGGAGCACTCAGATCATTTTTGAACTGACAATAACAAAGAAAGGGAAGGCACTTGAAGTTAATAACTAAGAGCTTATTAACCAAGTAGTAATTATTCCAAAAGAAATAAGGTAAGATCATCTAATGTCATTTCATAGGCCAAAGTAAATCCTACCAACGAAAGAGTTTTAAAAGGCGAAAGGAAAGCACCTTAAGGTGCTGAGGGTATTTAGAGCAAGGCAAGGTTGCTCAACTGGAAAAATGCTGGCTTCAAAAGACTGGTGACCCGAGTTCAATCCCTCGAACTATTCCCTCCAATTGCCCTCTGATCTCCATTCATAAACTTTGAAACACACATGCCCACCCCATTGCTCACACAAAAATAAATAAGCAAGCAGACTAATAAATAAAAGCATGAAGGCAAAGAAATATTCCTTTAAAGACAGATTTAATTTCATTAAGTCAAAAACTAGCACAAGTAAAACTAAAACAATGACAACAAACTAAGAAAAAGTTTTTATTTGCCGCATATGTGTCAGACTTGTGTCTTTATATTATAAGGTATAATAAGCTGTATGTGCAAGGATATATATGAAAAAATTAAAATAGTAATAAATCGGCAATTCAGTTACAAAGTGGGATGCAGTTTATGGACCAGGCCCCAGAGGGAACAGCAGACATTTCTTACAAATGAGGTGATAAAAGAATGCTTGTAAGTATGCATACTTGCAAGCAATATAAATAATAATAAAAAAACAGATACTTGGAAAATGTTCACATCTAATTAAATCAAAACCATGTTATGACACAGGATGGTTGATATCATAATTTTAAGTAAGTGTATTCTTTTACAAAGTGGCCCAAATACGATTACCTCTCACAGATGTGATTATTGGTATCTTAACTTTCCTATTGCTTTTTGTGTTTTTCAAAATTTTGGCAATGAACATACAGATCTTAATCAAAACACTAACATTTTACCAATATACCATAAGCAGATTAAAAACGCAATGAGTGGCTGATACATTCCAACATGTTTAAAAAGCATGCATGTTTAAAAGAATGCTCTGATCAAAGTAGATTGTGCAGTCTGTTAAAAATCCATCCAACTTACCTGTTTATGCAAATGGCACTTTCTCAGTGAGCTTTCCCGGGACTCTGTTTAAAATCACAGCCCACTTCTGTCTCAGGACTTCTCAGAGCATCAGCCTCAACCTGCACTGTTCCCACGCCCCCGATGTGGTCTATCATATTACATAATTTTATTTTTATTATGATGACTGCTTTTCTGTTTCCCATAGAGTGTTGCCAGGAATCTAATGAGAAGTCATTGGCTGACTGGATGACTATGGGTAGATACAACAAAATTTTTAGAAAGAAATACGCCCAGTTACAAAATGTGACCTTTTTAGATTGTGTCATTATGGGTAGTGATTATTTTCTTTAGGTTTACTTAGATTGTATAGTTTTTCTGCACCACAGAAAGAAGAAAGCTTAATTAAGTACATTTGTGTGTGTGAGTGTGTGTGTGTGTGTGTGTGTGTGTGTGTGTTGTGTGTGTGTGTACTTAAAAAAATATTTAACTAGGTCTTTAGGTAGATCGTTATCCTCAGAATGAGCCTAGATAACTTTTTTTTTCAAATACCTAATGGGGAAATGATTTTACATACCTCCCGATCATCCTGTATTGGGGTTTAATATCCCTGAAAGTAGAATTTTTTTTCTATCTGAGTTTAAAGGGTTGCCTGTGGCAAGTTAGGGGGTGCCTGTGGGGTCTAACTCTTTCAAGTCAGAGAAAGGTGGGTGTTTCTCACCATGGAGTGATGAAGGAAAGAAAGAAAAGAGAGAGAACAGGAAAGACACAGTAAACACAAACTATGTTATGCTTCTCTGTGCTCTGGCAGTCTGAGGTGAGGGCTGAAGCATGTGTAACAGGGCCCCTGTCCTCAAGGGGTTTTTAATTTCACATGGAGCCTGGTGCCTGAGGTACAGTGTTTACTCTTTGTCTCCTCCTGGAACCCCAGCCAGCATTTACTCTGCAGGCTTCTGCTCATTGGTAGCTCCCTTTAGTGGCCCCCTGCTGGGAGTGACTTTGTTGTTGTTACTTTGTTTGTTTTTGACAAGTTTGTATATTAACACTGTTTCCATTGTTTAAAAAGAAAAAAAAAAAGGACTACTTTCCATTATCCTGCAATGGATTATCCTCTACAGTCATTGTCTGTAGCTTTATTTCATTGGAAGCTCTCTTTTCCATTTCCTTTCAACTTATAGCTGACTCTTCCTTAACATAGTCATAAAACATGCTTAGGAGGCTCTAGAACAACTGTTTTCAATCTGTGGGTCATAACCTCCTTGGGGGGTCACATATCAGATACCCTGCATATAAGACATTTACATTTCCACATAGAACAGAAAAATTACAGTTATGAAGTAGCAGTGATATAATTTTATAATTGTGTGGGTCACCACAGCACGAGGAACTGTATTAAAGGGTCATGGCATTAGGAAGGCTGAGAAACACTGTTCTAGAACAACTTTCAGACTGGCCTAGTGTCTAGGATCTGACACCACAGGTAGAAGTGCTTACTGCCCAACCTGGAGTCCTGAGTTCAATCCCTGGGACTCACAGATGGAAAGAAATAACTGACTCTAAGTTGTCCCTTGACCTGTGCACGTACACACACACACACACACATTCATACACACACACGCACACGCACACACACAGTAAATAAATGTAATAAAAATTGTTTAAAGAAAAGACTGTCCTAGGTGAGTTGCATAAACAAATCTGAAAGAGAATAGTCACACCAAAACCAAGTGTAAAGGACGGAGATTTCTGCTGTCACAGGCTGCCTTCCAGCTTCCACAGATCCTGCTTTCTCCTTCTAGCACATGACAGAGGCTAAACTGGTCATTTCTCTCACAGAATGTTTTTGATAAGCAAACTTTGATGGTTTTCTTCAAAAGATCCCAAATTCCTTTGCCTTTTCCTCATAAGCGTTTATTTTCTAACCTTAGTATTTCTCGCAGAAACACTTTCCCATTCTCTTTGCTGTCCTGAAACCGTGGGGCCCCATCTAACACCAGGGCTGATGTTTGAACTCTGTCAGCTCTCAGGGTAATTTGGCATTGGCTTGGATTCTGAACTATATTTCCATTTTTACATCCAGATAAAACATACTTCCTTAGGCACCCGTGGTACTGGAATTCCTGCTGACTTGCCTGCACGTTCAAGTCGCTTGTGTCCTGCCCTTTCTACCCTTGCCCTGCTGGCTCCTTGTGGCTTGAAGCTATATGGTCATGAGGAATTGGAGTCAGGGAACTTGGAATTAAGTTCTCACTTTGCCCGTCCTTGGAGGCTTTGGTTATATCTAGTTTAAATCTCCCAGCCTGTACTTGGTGGCTGTAAATATTAACTACAAGAGTGAATGTGCAAATGTTTTCCAAACTAGCCTCAGAATGGACAGGGCTCAGAAATATATACCCTTCTGGGTCTGTTTTCTTGTTTTGTGCCATGCTCCTCAGCCTCCTCATCCCTAGGAGCTGCTTGCCTCCTTAGTGCTGCCCCTGCCTTCAGATGCCACCCTCAGGGTGCCCATTAGTGAGCCTCCCACCTCCACCCTGACCTTTTAACTAGGGGGTATCCCCTTCAAATATGCTTAATAGCACTGTGTACCTCTCCTCTTCAGTTTCTGGAAGAGATAGAATTTTCTGTGCATGCTCTATTTTCAGCACTTCAGGGGTGCAGGTAGGAAGATGGGGAGCTCAGAGTCACCCTTGGGCACATAGAGAGTTTGAGGCCATCCTGGGTGTCCTAGCTTGTTCTCTACTGCTGTGATTGACCAAAATGAACTTGGGTTAGAAAGGGTTTATCTGGTTTACAGGTTAATAATCTATCCTTGAGGGAATCCAAGGTAGGAACTCAAGGTGAGGGGTTCCCTGCAGATGTCCAGGCATCCAAGTGAACTGAGGAAGTGAGAATGAAAACTCGGTTCAGCTTGACTTTGTCAACCTGGATCAAACTTTTGGGAGTCTGACGGCAGGTGGTTTATTAGCAGCATTTTTAAACACAGTGTAGTTTGGGGGAACGTTTCCTGGTGTGAATAATGCCTTGTGCACAGGAAAGCAAAATCATATGGAAACTCAACTCAGGGCACATCTCACTTCTTCCAAGAGGATGGGTTCTCGATATAGGCTACCTGGGCTAGCTTAAGGGCCTAAGCAAGGGTCTAGCCTGCTCTCAGTCATACAGATAGCATAGAGGTCATTTGGGCTATTAGCACCTGGTCCTTCTAGGAGCTTGGGGAGCCTCTGGCAGAAAGGTTAGTTAAATTACTAGCCACCTCTGGTCCTGGTTGTAGGAGCTTGACATGGCCTGGCCCAGAAGATGACCCAGATCACCAGGCTGCTAGTTACTTCTAACTTCCAGCTTTCCGGATGGAAGAATAGATTTTTTTGTCCATTCCTTGAGAGTACAACTCTGTGTGTTTAACATTCCTGGTTTTCCTGGAGATCGATGGGTGCAAGGATCTTCATACTATGTTCCCAACACCAAGGCAGGAACTGAAGCAGAAGTCATGGAAGAGTGCTGCTGATTGGCTTGCCTCCAAATTCATGTTCAGCTACCTTTTTTTTTTTTTTTTTTTTTGGTTTTTCGAGACAGGGTTTCTCTGAATATCTCTGGCTGTCCTGGACTCGCTTTGTAGACCAGGCTGGCCTCGAACTCACAAAGATCCGCCTGCCTCTACCTCCCAAGTGCTGGGATTAAAGGCGTGCGCCACCACCGCCCGGCTTCAGCTACCTTTTTTATACCTCTCAGGACCACCTGCCTGGGGTGGCTCCACCACAGTAGGCTAGGTCCTCCCACATAATCATTAATCAAGAAAATGCCCCCACAGACTGGCCTACAGATAGTAGGCATTTTCTCAATTGAGGTTTAGCTTTCCAGATGACCATAATTTGGGTCAAGTTGACGAGAAAAAAAAAAATCTAACCAGCATATTAGGCTACATGAAATCCTGTGTCAAAACAAATGAAACAAAAATGAAAAAATCATAAATCAGTTAAAAAAAAACCAACTGACCATTGAAAGTCAGTGTGGCCTAGGAGTCTGCTCCTGATTGATGCTCACCATCTGTGACTTTGTGGGCACTGGCGAGAATATGTCTGTACCCCAGATTTTGACCATATAAGCTAAAGGTGACCACAGTTCCCATCCTCATGACTATTAAGACATTTACATGAGTCAGAACATATAAGCTATCTATGCTGTGTCAGGTACACAGCATTGTGTGAAGGGTGCTATTTGCCTACATCTGTTTCCTGCACCAGCCTGGAACTTCCTGAAGGACCATGCTTTGTTTCTCAAGCGCAAGAAAAACCTAGCTGGGGCTGGAGAGATGACTCAGTGGTTAAAGCACTGGCTGTTCTTCCAAAGGACCTGAGTTCAAATCCCAGCACCCACATGGCAGTTCAAATCTGTCTGTAATTGCCTGTGGCAAATGCCTTTAATCTCAGCACTCGGAGGCAGAGGCAGGCAGATGTCTATGAGTTCAAGGCCAGCCTGTTCTACAGAGTAAGTTCCAAGATAGCCAAGGCTACACAGAGAAGCCCTGGCTCAAAACAAAACAAAACATAACAAAATACCTAGCTTAGGACAACTGTCCAGTACAGGTTTGTTGATTATAATATATAATGCAAGTTTCATTTTTACCTCATCACCACACCATCCTGAGTCGTGTTAAAAGTAGAAGGCACCAGAGAGACAGCTCACAGCCAGTGCACTTATCTAAAAAGAGCAAGGGTCTGGGTTTAATCCCAGTGGGGGAAGTGGGGCTGGGAAGCAGAAGGCTTAAAACTTTAGAAAAATCTCTCCCAATTTTCAGCTAGGACAACAATAAATATTTGTGCATCCCACAAACTTTCTTTAATGGACATTGTCTTGCTATTTGTCGCTTGTGATATTATTATCAGCCATTTACCAAAGTACAAATGACTCTACCAGGCATGTTGAATAATATGATGAATCGATTCAAAATGCTCATTACAAAGTTATGAGGCAGTGTCAGCATGATGTCCATGAGAAGAATCAGGAGAGGAAAGGAGGTGAGTTCTATTTTCTGATAGTAGAGGGTGGAGAACTTCCAGTCAGGCGTCAGGCAAAAAAACAAACAAACGAAAAACTCAGTTTGCTTCTCTCTCCTCTGTGCCTGTCAATTTGTTAAGAGGTAAAATCGCTCTTATGCTTTTCTTATGCTTCTGTCCTATATTTCTGTTTTCTTCCTTGGTGATTTTTAAAGGTTCATTTTTAGAGACAGCTTGAATCATTTAAATAGTATCAAGTTTTAGTCTTAAAGAAAAAAATCTTGATTGCAAATGTAAAAAAATATACCTATTAAGTCAGCAAAAAGTTTTATTTTAGTTAGTTCATATAAAACACATCTTTTCCAAAAAGAAATTAATATGTCTAAGAAGAATTACAATAGTCAATGTGTACGATACACCTAAATGTCCATCAACAGATGGGGCAGAAAATGTCACGTACATGTGTGTTTAATGCAATAGGACATAGTATTCAGCCCTGCCACTTATGACAACCTAAATGAACCTAGAGGGTATTACACTAAGTGAAATGAGCCAGACACAGAAGGAAAAATATGGCATTATCTCACTTACATGTGGAATCTAAAAACTTTAATGTCACAGAACTAAAGAGAGGAAGTTGCCAGGGGTTGGGGGAGAAGGAGAAGTCTGTTGAAGGGTAAATATGCCATTACAAAGGATGAAACTGTTCTGGAGGTAGTAGTATGTAGTTGTCAGAAACAAAGAACAAACTTGGATGTCATACAAAGGAAGACACAAAATGAAAGTAGCTCAACAAGACATCTTTTTGTTTAGAATAAAGGGGTGGTGGTGAGGGTGGTGCCAATACCAAACCCAGCTAGCGGGAACACGGCCAAGATGGCTCTCTTTCATCCTTGACATGGGTGGTGATTTTTGTCTCATCTATTTGTGGAACTTCAACTTCACAGTCTGATGAGACTGACTGTCTAACGTGTGTGAAGGGGAAGGTTCAGGAAATATGAGCAGTTGATGGACTAACTACCTTTGAAAAGGAGGAGAGGAGAAAGAGGAGGAGGAGGAGAGTGTTGGGATTCAGATCCCTGGGGTCAAGCAGATGAGGTGTGTATTTTACATACCAAAGTGAACCTGGCTTCCAGGTTCTCCCAGCCTCCCTCAGTCCCTACCTGTTTCAGGGTATGGCTGGCATCTTGCCCTCTACCCTGAACTTTCCAACCCAGGGGCTGGGCTTCCCCTCCCCCAGAGATTCCTCATTATATTAACTGGACATTTTGGTCAACTCCCCCTTTTTTCTGCACTTCCTCTTTCCTCTCTTTCTCTCTGCACTTTTTCTCTTCCTCTCTCTGCACACGCACTTTCTCTCTCTGAACCCAATAAACCTGCCTTTATACTTTAATTTGGCTTGAATTGGTTCATTTTGGCAGCAGAGAATAGAAGAAGCAGCATTTCTTGCATAATCAATAGCACTGACCAACAATACTTGGAATTGTAAAATTTGCTAAGATCTTAAATTTTTTTTCTCTCTCATCTCTCACAGTAGTCATGGGAACAGATATGCTAATTATATTGCCTGTGGTAATCACTTCATAATGGGTGTGTATAGCATGCATAGAGCCAATCATCACATTGCATACCTTAAACACATGCAGTTTTTTTTTCTTTGCCAACAATACCTAAAGCTAGAATAAATATAATTAACTTTAACTAGGTATTGCTTCAGTGAAGTGACAGAAATCGGAAGTTTGAGTGCTGACAGGGAAGCCTCCTAGGAGAGGAATGGCCTTTTGTGTGGATTGTTCGTTTTGAGACAGGGTGCCTTATTCACCACCCTCCTGCTTCAGTCTGATAGTGGGGATGCAGGTGTGGACCTGCACCCGGAGGACCAACCTTTAAAGTGCTTCAGTCTGATAGTGGGGATGCAGGTGTGGACCTGCACCTGGAGGACCAACCTTTAAAGTGCTGATTAGATGTGATCTTGAGCAATAAGCAACTTTCTGGGTTAAGCAAGTGTCTTAGAGAGTCAAAAGGCATCTAGGCACTCTGACTTCCTTGATAGTAGGATCTAACTCCCAGAAATAGCTGGATTCCCATCTTTGCTTATAGAGAGAATGTGGGCTATGCTTCAAGGGGCTGAGTGGGAGTCTATTGAGGGGATTCTGGGAAAGAACCTTTCTCTTAATTACCTAAATAAATAAACAAACAAAGTTGAGGATAGTGGTATACACCTTTAATCCCCACACTCAGGAGGCAGATTCAGGCAGATCTCTGTGAGTTGAGCTGGAGTTCCTGGCTAGTCAGGGATACATATCGAGATCTGTTCTCAAAAACTAAACCAAATTAAACAAACAAATAAATAAAACATTTTAGAATTAGCATAGTTTTTTTTTTTCCTGCCTTGAAACTGAGAGATTGTGATACCTGGAGCTTTAGCAGCCTTCCTGGGACTCTGGGGTACAACCAGCATATTGAACATGTCTTATCACAAGGAAGAGAAGAAACTGATCTTCCCATGATACCACCAAACTGCTCTACTTTCCATTGTGATACATGAAAAATAAGCATGTACTAACAACCAGCCTTACTTAACTATCCTGTCAATTACAACCACATGACAGACACATCAGTGTCCTTTGTCATCTCTACTGTACAACTCATTTTCATCAGACTCATTCCCACAAATCAGTAGAACACTCAGGGCACATGCCGGCCAGAGGGAGCTAGGAATTGTGGTCTTGCCATTTCAGTTCCAGTATTACCTGATTTAGCAATGTTAGCTAGAAGACTACACCGGCTGCAACATCAAAGCCAGTAGCCTGGCCTTGCATCAGTCAGCGGCTGGGGGAGACAGTAAATGTGAACAATCTTGAGTGGAGTGGCTCTCACTAGCCAGGGCAATTCACAGCCTATGTTGAAGGGCAAGGGCTTTGCCTGTGGATACTCCAGCCCCAGGGAAAGTCATTGCTGAATGAGGGGTGGCGGTGGTGGATCTGAGTGGTACACCCACTCCTCACAGGGTTTATAACTTTTTCCTTTACTTCATTCCTTTTTGCTCCTCCTTCTCTCCCTCCTTTGCTCCTTCCTTTTCCCCTTACTTTTTTTCTTTCCCTCCCCACCCCTCTCCTCTCTTCTTTTCCCCTTCTTTTCCTTTTTCTCCTGTCCTGGGGATCCAACCTACAGCTTTTCAAGGCTAGGCAGTGGAGCGCTAGAACTGAGCTACATACCCAGCTCTCCTTATTTTCTGCTTAATTGAAGAATGAATAATTTCTTTTCAGTGAAGAAAATTTCAAACCCCTGCCAAAGTGGAGAGATAGTGAAATTCCATTTGCTGGTCTCCAGTCTCAATAATGAACTACATCCTGAGTCTTTGGTCTCATGTTTTTCCTACCTACATGCCTCCCTCCTCTCTGCTGGAATACCTTAGAGCAAACTCAAAATATTAAAACAATTACTTAGGGTTGTTTAAACTCAACATAATGTAGATTATTAGGATATCCACGTGCATCTCTACTCTTTTATTTTTAAATATATATATTAATTACTTTATTTTATATAGGTGAATGTTTTATCTGCAAGTTTGTCTGTGTACTACGTGTATGCCTTGTGACAGTGGAGGTCAGAAGAGAGCATCAGATTCCTTGGGACTGGAGTGACAGAGGGTTGTTAGCTGCCATGTGTCTTCTGGGACTCGAACCTGGGTGCTGAGTGCTCTTAACTACTGAGACATCTCTCCAGTTCCCAATGCATCTCTATTTTTGAAGGTTCTTACTAATTAGAACACTTAATATCAGCAACATACAGCTTTCCTCTCCTCCTGAGTTTTTTTCAGTGGCTTCTCAGGAGTCCTGGAAAGATGCCTTCGGGTTCCTCCTTCACCATAAGGCAAGGCACTAAGCAGTATGACTCTGGGGTTCAGAGTGGGAACGCCTTAGCAGCCAGCAAGGGTTCCTAGTGTTCTGTTGCCAGTTGTCAGGGGAACAATAGGAAGCTGTGAAGCATGGCTTGGAAAATGAAGATTTTGTAGTTCCCAAGGTCAGGAGATCCAGGTTTTAAAATAGTGTTTGTTTTTGCTATGCCCTCACTTTTCAAAAATTCTTCACATAATGACCCTGTTCAATCATGTTCACTTCTAAACAACCATGTCTAGTGACACTTCTTATAAAATGGAAGGTCTCAGCTCTATTGCCATAAAAGGGATTCTAGACCCTAGGATCATTAAGCAAATGAAAGATTTCATCCCTCTAAAACAGTCAAGTGGGAGGGGCTGGGGGTAGAACCAAGTGTGAGGCTCTGGGCTTAATCCCTTTGCCAGGGTGGGGGTGCTTTACAAACGTTTAGGAGCTCCTGAGGGTTCAGCTATTTACCTTGCTTTCTAGGCATGAGTTTAATCCAGGGTTATTTTCTCCCTTGTAAAAAGCCTGATTATAAAGTAAGGCAAACTTAAAAAAAAAAAATCCTATTCCTTTTCTTCCTTTTGTTTTGACATTCAGTCTTATGTAGCCTGGGCAGGTCTTCAGTTTAGGTAGAAAGCATCCTTGACTTCTGATGCAACCCCTGCTACCTGTCTCTTGGGTGGTGGGATTACAGGCGTGTGCCACTATACCCAGTCTCATTCAGGGTAAGGATTCAAACCCAGGACTTGGTGCATGAAGGCAAATATTCTACATACAGCTGAGCTACATCCCCTAGGCCACACTTTAAAATTCTTTCCAAAAATAATGTATTTATTTTGTGTGTATGAATGTTTGCCTGCATGTATGTATGTGTACCACATGTGTTCCTGGTGGCTGTGGAGGGTGTTGGATCCCCTAGAACTCGAGTCACATGTAGGTGCTGGGAACTGAAGCCAGGTTCTCTGCAAGAGCAGCAAGTGCTCATAACCTCTGAGCCATCCATTCCAATCTTATTTTTCATTTTTTGAGTGATTGTGGAGAAGCACAAGGCTTGAGATGTGACAGGTACAGTGTGCAAGGATGGAAGGGCTAGAGCTTGTAGTATCTATTCTTAAAGAGGCAGCCTCACTTGAGGGGAAAAGCCAAGCCAAGCACGGCACCCCAACACAAATGATCATCAGAGCACAGAGGAAGTTGACTATAACTCTTAAAGATTGCATTCATGCTGTCCAAGAAATAAAGGTATTGCTCATACAACTCCATGAGTTTTTCAAATAATGAGTTCAAGTTTAAAATTCAAAGACTGCAGGAGTACAGTTGGGGGCTAAATGCTAATGGTTATGGTACACATCCAGGGAACTAATGAAACAGGTATTTCAAGGCCACAAAGTGGAGTGTAGTTTTAGTATATTTTCTTTTTCTTTTTTTAGTATATTTCTAAGGTTCAGTATCATTGACACTGATTTCTTGGAAAATTATTTGCTTCAAAGAAATAATGATGAGGAGAGCCAAGCAAGGGTGTGTATTCCTGTAACTCCAGCATTTTTAGCACTTTGGAGCTGAGACAAGAGGATCACTATGAGTTCAAGACCAGGCTGGATGATGTGGCAAGCAATTAAACTAGCCTGTGTTATAATATGACACCCTAGCCCAAAAGCAAACAGACAAAACATACAAAATAAAGTTATACATCAAAATTGAATTTTGCCTAGATTATGAGGTGAAGTTTTACATTTGAAAGTCAATAGCCTAAATACAACATAGTAATAAAGAAAACGGGATTATTTCAATAATGTGAACTTGTCTGACAAAGCCGAACACACACTCATGGAATGTTTTTACCAAAACAGGAGTAGAACTTTCCTGGACCCAACAGAAGGCATCGGCTATAAGTGTCACTCTTAATCCAGCATCAAGAGCTCTCCTTGTAAAAACAGCAACTGAACATTTATCCTACCCAGCCTCATACAGGTACTCTTGTCCAATGCAGGTAAGGTAGAACAAGTAAGTAAGATCTCAGAATGTTTAAGGTTTGGCTAATAACAAAATTGTCTTTATTCTTAGATAAAAATCAAGTTTAGGAGAAGATAACCAGTAGATAACAAATGACAAGTTGTTGAATGTCAAGATCAATGTATAAAACTCAGTTGCACTTCTCTGAGGCTGGGGAGTGTAGGCTCAGTAGCAATTGTTTAGCATAGAGGGGGTGCTTGGTTTGGTCCCCAGCAATGCAAAAGTGAATGAGTACATAAAGAAAACATCAGTGGATCATAAAACATAAAGGCTGTATGGATAAATTTCAGAAAACATGTATAAAACTATGAAGATTTATTTAAGTACATTAGTGAAGTCTTAAATCATATATTATGCTGTTGGATTAGAAAGTTCAATATCATTAATGGTAGAGTTCTCCAAGTCAATATTTAGATATAACATGATTCTTATATATATAAAAAAAAAAAGCCTCAAGTTTTGTTTTGTGAGAAGTGATGAGGTAATTCTAACAAGTATCTAGAGAATCACAGGACCAAAGGAGAATCGATTTAATGTGAATGGCTATTTATAATGCATAATCATTGAGGTTAAGGATAGGCAAATTGTACAATGGAGTAGAGAGGCCAGAAAACATATCAATGCTTGTCTGCTTGAGCTGCTATAACAAAATGCTACATACTCTGAAGCTTAGCCAGCATTCATTCTCTTAATTCTGGAGGCATAGAAGTCCAGGGACAAGATGGCAACTAACTTGTTTAATTTCCTGGTTTAGGGGTGTCTACCTCCTTACCAAGTCTTCTTGTAACAGACAGCAATCTCCCTTCCTCTTTCTACGAAGCCTGTCCTCATAACTCATAGAATCCTAATTACTTCCAGGAAGCCATGGCTTCCAAACAGGGACTGGGGAGGAGTTACAACTCAGTGAATTGTATGTGCCTATGAATACTTAGATTATTATGGAAGCCCCTACATTTCAAGAACTTTCAAAAGTGATATTGAGAAAACTGAATATTCACATGGCCCACAAAAATTGAGTCTGTATTTTCTACAACACATGAAAGTGAATTCCAATTGTGCAAGGAAAATGTTAAAACTCTTGACAATATACCAAACTTTCTTTACAGACTGGGGTTAGGAAAACATTTCTTAAATAAGACAATACACAAACCATATAGACAAAGACTGAAAAATTAAAGTATGTTAACACTAAGAATCCTATTCCTCAAAATGTTTCATTATCGTTATAAAGGTAGTGAAAAAACAAAAGTGGATATTTGCAATACATGTGGAAATGAGCAACCCAGCCATTCACTGAGTACTGTAATCTAGCATTGCAAGTCAAAATCAGAAGGGTCTGTCTTTTAAACATTTTTAGAGTTATTTTTATTTTGTGGGCATTGCTGTTTAACTGTATGTACCTCTGTGTGAGGGTGTTGGATCCCCTGGAACTGGAGTCACAGATAGTTGTGAGCTGCCACGTGTGTGCTGATAATTGAACCCTGGGTCATTTGGAAGAGCAGGCAGTGCTCTCAACCACTGAGCCATCTCTCCAGCCCAGAAGGGTCTGTTTTATTGACACTAACTTCAGAAAAAAAAAAATCTGACAATGGAAAACACTGGTGAATGTGGGGGCTGTTTCTGCATTTAAATATGGCTAGTGAGAGAATTAATCTGGACATATATAGAGAACAATGACCATGCAAACTCACACTCTAGTAAATCGGCTCTGTAATGTGCCTAGAACACTTCTGGAGTGTTTGCCAGGATAATGTATGAAACTGTTTACAGCCCTCCAAATAGATAAAATGGGAAAGAATCCAATTGTGGACCAGGAAAGAATGGGAGGATGTAGTGGTGAACATGAATGAATGACAGCTTCATTAGCAGAAGAGAGGACTCTGAGAAACATAGTACTGGGGTTGTGCAACAAAAATATGTATATGGTTCCATGCATACAAGACATGGATATTTATATCTATTTAAAAACTAAATTCACAAATGCAAACACGTGCTGTGATTACCTACCAATAAGGTAAGGGACTCTAAAAGTAGACACAAGCTCCTGACTGGATCATGGAATTTAAGGTTCATAAAACGAAATGACTAGTCTTTTATGCTACATGTTTGCTGTTACTACTCTTCAAACATTACAGCTACTTTCAATATTCTTTTGCATTAATTTAATGGGTGAGAGTTTTTTTTCTTTTAAAGGAAACTTGACCTGCAGCAATCTTTTCATTGATAACATCTAATCTGATTTTTATGAGAATATTTTCCTATAGAAATCGCTTCCAGACATTAATATTGGAATAGAAGCAACAAAATAAATCCTCATTATCCTAAATAACATGACAGGAAATCTTCAAAGAGGAACTTTAGGCAGAGGCAGAGAGAGAATAAAATAACCACTCGCCTTAAGCCAACTCTCGCTAACTTGGAAAAGGCGCAAAGGAGGAGCACATCCCCCTGGCTAACATTGCCTATAATTCCAGTGATAAGGTTGTAAATTCTTTTCCAAGGCCTGGAGTTTAGTGTAAACACTCCAAGAGACTGCAGGACCACAGAGAGAGAAAGAAATGGCTTGGCTCTGGCTGCCTTTCCTCTGGGGGTGGGGTGGGTGATGTTCACTATCAAGTGTTGAATCACAAACCCAGACTCTGGATATCTGTAAGAAGCTAGAGCAGGGCATGTCTGGCACTGGGAGACAGGATGAAGGACTGGAGGATCTGTTGCAGTTGCTAGACCTGGAACTCAGGCACCCTGGGTCCTCCCTCTACACTTAGCTCTGTCTTTTAGAAGCTGGCTCTTTTGAAGTGCGCTTTCCGGAGCCTGCATCTATCCAGTCTCCCGGAATAGACATGTGTACTATGCCAGAGCTGGTACCCAGAGAACAAAAAAACTAAAACTGCACAGGGAATGGGGTTGATGAATATGTATTCCTGAGTTCGCATGGGAGAAAAAGGCACATCTTGCAATTAAGCAACCTTGATCTCCACCACTGAGAAAGAACAGCCCCTGTTGCAGGAGGAGGGCTTTGCAGCCTGGGAGTCTGCAGCTCTGCCCGCCCAACCCCCACTTCTCAGATAGTAGTTGGGAGCAACAGGCTGGGCTGTCAGCCACAGCACTTACAGCTGATGGATAGTTGTTGTGTTTGTTTGGAAGGAAAAATATCCCATTCTACTGTTAATGACTCATGGAGTATTGGCTTATTTTCTTTTATATTAAAATAAATGATTTAGAAAAGGTTCCCACAGCAGCTTGGGACTGTAAACTGATAAAAGTTAAAAATCAATTTTATCAAGATGTAATTTGCATATAGTAAAATGCACTTACCTTTAGTGTATGAGTTAGACCTGAATCTTTGTACCTGAACACCTGCTCTGTTCCCATCTCCTGTCACCCTCACCCCAGTCTCCTATCAGTTTTCTGGCTTTCATTGGTTTTGTTCTTACTAGAATCTCAGATTAACAGAGTTTGCTAATATACATACAGGTATCCATATTTTACAGGCTTTATTTTTAATTATGTGCATATGGGTTCATTTGCACATGTGAGTACAGGTACTTGCAGAGTCAGAAGGGAGTGTGGGATCCTCTGGAGCCCTTGTGAGTTACCCAGTGTGAGTGTTAGGCACTGAACTGGGGTCCCCTAAGGAGCAGTCTGTGATCTTAACCACTGAGCCATCTCTCCAGGTCCCGGATTTTTAATTTAGGATTTTCCCCTATTCTGGTCAGCTTCATTCTGCTGGTCAAAAATTCATTTTGTTTTGTTTCTCCTCTCTCAATCTGGCTAGGGACTGAAACCCGAAAAGTAGAAGACTGCTGAATTGTTATGGTCGCACAGTGCTTTGTAAAAAGCTGTTTCCACCATAGCTGTGTTGCACACACTCACTGGACAAGTTAACTTGTGAACTGCAAGGGTCAGCCCCTGGGAGAGGGTGATGAGATCCATTTACACCGTTCATGAGTAGAATGAAAACAAAAACTCTGACAGATCAGCCAATTACAAAAGAGCAAAAAGTGATAGCATGCCAACTGGAATCACCTGTGACAATCACCTGTGCTTCTGAACTGCCCTCAGACAGGCATAAGTATTTGGGTGACACAGTGGTGTTGCATGGATTAGAGAGCCTACCAGTTCAGAGAGAGCTGAAGATTCTTCATGGTAGATGACTGGTGATCCTACTCTTCAGGATAATGTCCCCGAGGCATGAGGCAGCTGAGGAACCCAGGGACCAACTTGTTCCCTAGCACAATAATAATCTATTTCCTACATATTCCAGACCAACAGCCTTGAAAGCTTTCCAAGAGGCTGCAGGTCACATGATCACAGGACTCCCTTGACCAAGGCAGAAAATGAGAATACAGACTGTTTTTGTGCCTTCTATTTTTGTTACCTAGCATATCTATTTTAATGGCAATTAAACTCTCCTGCCCTCCCTTATCTCTGCTGGCTAATGTATTTAATTCCACCACCCCCAAAGGGAATAATCCCCACTCTAAAGCCTGTGCAGTATTAAAGACCCATGAATGCTTAATCAGAACAAACAGAGGATTTGGTTTGTATAAACTGCAAAAAGCTTGTGTCTTTTATGTTCAGAAGGCAGGACTGAAAGAAGATGATGATAAATCACTTCAAGAAACAGCATAATGTAAATACTGTATGTTTATTTAAAACCTCATACAATCATTTGTCTAAGTGCTACAGGCCAGCTTCAGAAAGTGACTTGCCATAGTGAGGTTTGGAGGTTAGGCGCTCGGCAGCCGACATGACATAATGCCTCCTCCTCCAGCTACTCATGGGTGGGGGAAAGGTATAAGGTTGCAAGTAGTCCAAAAGCATGCAAGAGGACAGCACCACAAACCTCTGAGATATCAACGTTACCTCTGTTTTTTAAAAAGTGTGCGTGCGTGGGTGTGTGCATGCTTGTACAAGGCCAGGTATGTGGTCCAAGGGGAAGCTTGGGTGTTAGTCCTAGCCTTTCAGTCTTGAGACAGGATCTCTAGTCTACAGTAATGTTCACCAAGCTACATGACCTACTAGCTTTTTGAGACTTCTGTTGCCTGCCCTCGATCTTGCTCTAGGAGAGCTAGGATTTACAGACACACACTACTGAGTCTGCCTCTAAGCGGATTCTGGGGATCTAAATATAAACTCTTTATTCACTAACCCATCTCCCCAGCCCAGAATGGTTTTAAAGAGAGTAAAAGGATATGATTCTTTGGTTCTTTATAAAGTTGAAATTTTAAAAATCCAAGTCCATATTATTTTCAGTTTGTTTCTGATCAGAAGAAATACAGGTGCCAGGGGTGAAGCTCAGTTGATAAAGGGCTTGTCTGGTACCTGTAAAGCAATGGTTGGATCCCCAGCACCACATGAAAAGAAATCAGGCGTGGTAGGGCATGCTTGGGATTCCAGCACTTGTGAAGCCAAGGCAGGGGGATCAGAAGTTCAAGGTCACCCTTGGCTACATAGTAAATTTGAGGTCAGTCTGAGCTATTTGAGACTAGGAAAAAAGGAAGGAAGAGACAGAGGGAGGGGTGGAAGGAGAGAGAGAAGTAGCGTGAGCTGGAGAGGAAGTTTGATTGCTGGATAGGTGGCCTGTGAGGATATAGAGCTGGCCAGGTGCTGCTGGCTTTAGGGTGCTGGGGTAAATATCCTATTTAACTGGGGTAAAACCTTTCTTCCCCCCAGTTCCTCATTTATCTAGTGGCGTGATGAGTGCCAGTGTCAGAGCTTCATGGAGTGGCTAACAGTTCCTGGCACTTACTGAGCAAGAACAGACCTTGTGAAGGAAGAGGCCTCCCATGAGCTGTGACAGAAACCTTGGTCCTGGTTTCATCAGAAGGCACTGATGGGTAGGGATGGACAATTATTCTCCTAGGAGGTTTTGGTGGGAAAGATATACAAAATTCTCTTCCTATGTTGCCTCAAAATGAACACACACAAAGCTACAAAGCCAGAGGAAACCCTTATTCTAGAAACTTGCGTTGTCTTTGAAGGGGCACACCATTCTCTCTTTGTTTAGAACACAAGGGAACTCCGGCTGCTACTTTCTTCATATCCACAAGTTGTCATGAACACAGCCTACCACATCACACAGTGAACCGGACTGCCAGAAGAGACAGCATTTCTAACAGCATCTAGACCCGTGAGCTACAGAGTTTGACCTGCAGCTAGAGTTCACAAACTGTGCTAATCTGTTCACAACATCCTGCCGCCCACTGACACACTGGTGGATATTTTTACCTTGTTGATGTGTTTGATTGGAGGGCGGGGAGGGGAGCCTGATAGACTGTCCACCCCATCATAACCCAATACAGAAGGTAGCAGAAAGGTAATTTTTCTGTGGAGATACCATACAATATTGCTCTATGTGCTCATACCGTCTCAAGAAGCGAAGAGGAAACATTGGCAGAAAAGGAACAGAGTTTTCTAGCAGTTAAAAGAGCTGATCCTTGGGAAGAAAATAGATATAAAAATATATGTAATACAACCTCAACATAAAGTCATATGCTTGGTTTAATAAACAGTTCAGTATCAACCCCCTGATGCTGTAGCCAGTGAGCTGGCCTGCTATCAAAGAGTCTAAGTCAGAGAAGGTGAAGACATTTCAGAGCTATCCGATGACATCTACAGTGACACCTTTTCCTTCCTTTCCTCCCAGGGAATGTTATGGTGTGTTGGGATGTGTGTGTGTGTGTGTGTGTGTGTGTGTGTGTGTTGCTTGTCTTATCTGTAAGTTAAGATTATAAGTAAGGATTTTTTAAAAAAATCAGTGATCCTCTTCAGTTGAGATCAGTGTGGCATTAATGATAACTTGGGCTTAATTGAGCGTTTTCAGTAGCTGTTAAGAGTGTTGGCTACTGAAACATTCGTAACATGTTTGAACTGAATCATGAGGCCCGGAGTTCATATTTTAGCCCAAGTAACGCATGTGCATACACATACACACACACACACACACACACACACACACACACACACACACACACA
>CAJQZJ010033788.1:119222-154204 GCA_907164525.1 Lophiomys imhausi
ACACACACACACACACACACACACACACACACACACACACACACACAGAGAATAATCTTCTGAAGAGGCCACATTACTGAGCTTTTGCCTTTGAAAACTGTAATCTAACAAGTGAGTCAGGATTAAAAATAAATGGAATGAGCATATTGCCATAAAAGACAATAATAAGCTTTTCAAAACTTCTAATAAACTTTACCTAGATATGATCAAGTCCATACACATCCTCTTGGTAATAATATTGGAAAAGCCCCAAAGAGAAGTTCACTGCCGGGGGGAGACAGAAGTTGCTGAAAGGATGGGAAGGCAGAAAGAGGGTAGGTTGGGTTTGGGATGAACTTTAAAATCTGCACTGAGTCTTGCCCCCCAGACATTTACTGGGCTCTTATTCTATGCCAGGCACTACCCATACTTAGGAGGGGCTGGGTAGAGCTGAGAGAACAGGTGTAATTTCTCCTCCTTTAGAAACTACAAAAAAAAAAAAAACCCTTATGATAAACACGTAAACTTTCTTCACTAGACCCATTTGAGCTCCTGCTTTAGTTGTGTTTTAGTAGGGATGCCTGCCTATCGATTCACTTCCCTTCATCCCCACTGTGGTCGGTCCTCACTCTCACTGTGGTCGGTCCTCCTGGACTGACTGTCCTTCTCCCTTGGGGGAATGTTTCATGAATCATTGGATTCGTCACATAAAAGATGTCAGAAGAGTAGATCCTTTTCACAGGGAATCTATTTCAGCAAGACACCAACTCACAGCTAAGGGTGTGATTGCCAGAAGCCATTTTGATGTGGGGAGGAAGGGCCTTTCCAGCCATCACACCCCAGGGAAAGGTCCCTGGAAGCACCAATTCAACAGGGATTCTCAGTTCATCATCTTTTTTTTAACATGTTAACTGATCACCTATAAAATCTCAAATTATCTCTCAAAACTTATGTAAGTATTGAAAAAGGATCCTAGAATAGTAAGAATGTTACTCTTTGAAAGAGATTCTGGCCATATTCCTTTATAGTTATTTTCATTTATCTTTTCTTCACTTTCCTTCTATGAGCGTTATGGAATACACTGTTTAGTTTTTTTTTTTTAGCTGAAAAATGTATTCTTTAATTTTCCCATTGAATAACCTGTAGTATTTCTTGTAATTTTTTTTTTTTTTTTTTTTTTTTTTTTTTTTTTTTCAGCCTCCTTTTTTTTTTTTTTGAAAAATGGATAATTTTTCCACCTGTTGCATTAGATTGACATGGGGATTTGGAGAAAGGGTGCATAGCAAAAGCTGGGCATACATGTTGGGCTCTGTAGTTGTTACTGAGTGTGAGACAGTTACGACTTTAAGTACTGAGAAAGCAATGGTAAATAAAAGTCCTTGCTCTTGTGAGAAGACATTTGGGGAGTGGGAAGGACTAAGGAGGGTTGTCTGCAAAGCTAGAGCAGGGGAGGAGGAGGCACCACTCAAAGGTAAGGCCTGGGCACATCTCAAGCGGAGGGGAATTAGAGGCAGCAAGGAATCCAGAGGAAGATGGAAAGGGAGGCAGAGGTTACTCCCCGTTAAGGGTCACCAGAATTTGTGTTCTATTTGCCAACCCTATACTAGATTTTTTTGCATGTCTGACTTCTTCCTTGCTCCTTGTTTGCCCCAGTGATGGTATAAAATTCAGACACTTCCATGTGTTTCCCTGGAAGTATTAGGAGAGGGTGAAGAGATAGAATCTTGAACGAACATCAGCGCCACACTGCAGCATTGGCCCCGTGCTAGGAGGAAGACGAAGTTGGCATGGGAACTGAAGGCTTCTGCTCCCAAGACTCCCCATAATGACCTCTGTGAACCTTGGTGGAGTTGCTATGCCCTTGTGCCTTTATGTCTCAATGACAACAATTTACCCAGGACCTGGACCAGGAAAACTCTGGGTCAGTTTGATGCCCAGTCAGGCTGTAGAAAAGCAGGTGTTCTGAGTTCTAAGGTGCCTCAGAACGAATTTGGGTTCAAGTAGGTTTACTGCTAGAAATAACTGATTCCTTGATGCAAATCAGATCATCCAATTGCTCTGTATCGCAAATCTATAACAGCAGCCTTATCAGTAATCTGTGATGCTCAGAATGGCTTCCAAGAAAACACTCACTGGTCTGAATTATATACATGTTAAAATTAGCATCTGCATTAGGCATTAGGCATTAGGCCAAATACAATTTATCCATATGAAGATGGAGTCTTCCTTAGCCTGAAAATTGTTCAATCCTGCCCTTTTCCATGGGGTTCCTCCAGGGTGCCACAGCTCCTCTTATATACCTAGGCTTAGAAGGAACTTCAGTAGGAGGGACCTTCTAGTCACACAGCCTAATCAGCCAAAAGTGTTTAGGCCAACTGTGGATGGTGATTGGGCAAGGATATTGAGACAAAGGGAAGGGGTGTATGATCCTTTGTACACAGCGGGTCTGCCCTCTACTGTTTCCATCCTGTAAATTGTCCACACCAACAATCCCTACTCTACTCTTTTGAAGAAATGAAGGGAGATATAGGCAGAGAGGAAAGGTCTTCCAGAAGACAGGAGGAGTCTTGAAGACTTTCTACTCTGTTACCAGTACATGTTGTTGGTAAGACCTGGTTAGGAGAAATGTATAGTACACACCATATCCCTCATGGAGTTGCTGGACTTCCTCCAAAGTTGCAAACATATGACACACTCCTGTGACCGTAACATGCAGGAAGGAGGGTAATGCAGGAGGCTGTCTCACTGCCTGCCAGGGCCTAGACACCTTCTATCACTTCCCAGCTACGAAACGTTTCTCTGTCCACAATGGCTGTCTCTCAACACCCAGAAGCAACTTACTTTCAAGACTCTTCTCAGAATATTTCCTCTCTTGACACCTTACCCTAGTTGAAAATCCACTCGACTCCCCACCAAGAAGATCAAGAAAATTTAGACCACAGTTCCCTTAGGTTCTGACCCTTGATGGAATGTCTAGGCCACAAGCTGTCCTCCCAGCTCAACTGGGAATCTCTTGGGAGAGAGTTTTTCTGAAGGGGAAGCTTCTGGTGTCATAGAATTGCTTCACAGTTTTCAGGTCGAGCACCAGTCTCTGGGGTGGGTCTCGTAGTGATCGGATGGTAGAACTGAGACTCATACTGGGCCCACATGGATCCTATAAGCACCTGTTGGCCTCTTGTCGCTGTGACAAATGTGCTCCCTCCCAAAAGAAAGAAAAAACCCTATTGTTATTGTTCCAAAGGGCTTACAGTCTCTTGATTCTGTTTCTGTTTGGTGAGGCAGAATTGTAATGATAGAAGCATGTGGAGTCAGGCTGTTGCCCTCATAGGAGCCAGGAGGCAGGGAGGGATAGAGGAAGACAGTGAAGGAGGGAGGGAGGAAAGCCAGAAACTAGATATACCCTAGTATATCTAGATAGGGCCTCCCCCTATCAGGAAACCACCTCCTCCAAAGAGGTCCCACCTACTAAGGATTCTACCATGTCCCAATAATGCCCCTTGATCCAATCAGAACCTACATGATCCAATCACCTTCCAAGGGCTGCATATTTCTGAACACTGTCCCATTGGAGTCCATATCTTTAAAATGTGAGCTTTGGGGATATGTCAGATCTAAACCTTGACACACCACACTTTTGACAGCAATGTTATATTTATAACATTTTTAATACATCCAGTATCTACCCTTTAGTACAAAAGAGTAATAAATGCAGACTTTGATCAATTGATAGGACAAAGAATTGCAGGAAGTTTTCTGGTCTCACCATCCCAATAATCACATGCTTAGGCCGGATCTGAACAGGTTTATCTGTTAGAAGAAAGGCTCAAGTCAGGAGGAGCTAGTTGCTCCATGGTAACATGGAACCATGGTGCCTAACAGCATAGACCCCAAAAGCCTGGAATCTGGAAACTGCTCAGTAGGTGTCTGTCTAAGTCCCTTGGATAAGGCTTGGGACTCTGACTGGCTAAATCTATGACAACCCACTGTTGCGTTTCCCTCAACTCTACGTGCCCCTTGCTTCCCAAAAGTTGCCTTTGACAAACTTCTTAGCTGGGGCTTTGACTTTTCTTGAATGATTTTTAACTTTGTTTGAAAATGTCTTTCCGCACACAGTATGGGGTGAGGAGACCTGAACAAATAAGAAGTCCTGCTGGCAGATGTTTTAATGGCTCTACAGTTATAGAGCCAAGAGCGCATTCTCATATCTTTAAAAATGTCCAGGCCCTTGGTAGGCTTGTTACTGCTTCCCCAGTTCTATTAATGGACTTCCTCCCCTGGTCCCTGCAATGTATAGGACAGCGTGGCATGTTTTATGGAAACATTAACAGGCCCTATTTTGGGAATTTCTCTTTTCCTCCAGACATGACATTATGTGTTTGATCAGAAGGAATCATAATTTATACATTTGGGGGGCACAAGCTACTTGTATCAGTTTCACAGTGTGGGTGATGTCAGTCTAGAGAAAGGTCTATTTGTGAGTTAAAATTCTTCGAAACACAGAACACATTCGATTTCTGAAGACGTCTCCAAAAGTCTGTTTGCTTTGCCTCTTCAAAGTGGCCAAATGCAAGCTGAAAAGTGTTTCAAAGGAAAGTCCACAGTTGTCTGTCATCCCTGGGCTTGATGAATGCAGGCAGAGACCCACGACTCCTGGTTCAGCCCTGAACACCACTGACAACCCATGTAATAGTTAAGTTCATTGCTATTTTAAAGGGATAATTTCTATCCATAGCTAACACTTCAAACATCACAAAAGTGCCTACAAATAAAAGCAAATCTATCTTCTATACCAGTGGCCTACCCTTCTGATTTCCCTTCCTTGTCTTGGCCATACTCTTGCAATAATATCCCAGGCCTGTAATGAGCATCTGCGTTACCTGGTTGGTAGTATACACTACATGCTTTATTCACCACAGACTGTATCTCAGAGATGGCACATGCTAACATAAACAGTTCTACAGAAATTCTCAAGAGTGCTTAATATTCCATAACAGACTTGCCAACCCCCCATTTGATTTGAGAGCATAGGTTGTTTTGGCTGTATAGACAGTGCTTCATTGAAGCCCCTATTCCCAGGGAGGACTTGCACCAGTGGTTCTCAACCTTCCTAATACTGTGACCCTTTAGTACAGTTCCTCATGCTGTGGTGCCCTCCAACCACAAATTTATTTCTTCGTTACTTCATAACTGTAATTTTGCTACCATTATGACTTAAAATGTAGATATCTGTGTTTTTCCAGGTGACCCCTGTAAAAAGGTCATTCAACTCCCCAAAGGGCTTGTGACCCACAGGCCCTGGAGAACCATTGCCTTAGGGGTGCTAGTTGAGGAGAGAAGTACCTGTTTCTAATGCAGCAGAAGGAAGTCTCTCATGGTTCAAGTATGGTAGTCTGGGAACACTTCTGTTTTGAGGCCAACTGGCTACCACACCAATTTACCTTTCTTCTTTAAACTGCACAAGGATGTAGTAGCTGTTCTTGCAGTCAGGAGTTTCCATTCTCAGATTTTTATTGGAAAGGGTAACCTTGGCATATTCCTTATTTCTCTCATTATATTTTCTCTGAGTGTCATGCAAAACTCAGAATGTCTTTACTAGTTACCCAAGACCATTTCTATGTGCTGTTAGGCATATTTCCAATAGAAAATAAATTGTGGCTTATTCTTGCATTTAAAAAATTCAAATCTCAATGAAATATTCTTGCTTAAAACACTGAAGCAGAATCTAGACAAGCCTCTAAATCTTTGATTACTAAATACAGAAAATATAAGGCAGAGGGGAATAAATTAAGCTACACCATGAAGAATCAGCCAAATCAGAAGATAGGTGCTCTCCAAGACAAGCTGCCTGGCATTTCCCAATAAATCACACTCTCACAGGGATAAAAAGACTGGAGTCTTCTGCTACAATAAAAGAAACTTACAAGCAATAATAACCCAATACAAATTGAATTTTGATTTCCATTACAAAGTATCTGTAAACAAACACCACCTCTCTGAAATATAGCGAGGATTTAACTACTGCCTGAGAGTGACCAATTAGTTTTGTCAAGTAAGATAACGACCTGGTGGATATGGTTTGTGTTTAAGCCTTAAACAGAGATGCAGTGTTTATTAGTGAATGATATGATTGATGTTTGGGATTTAGAATATTCTAAAAAAAATAGCATGCCTAGTAAATTATGGAAGCTAGGTGATAGGGACATAGGATTCAGCACACTGTTCTTTTCATTTTTGGGTCTTACACTAATTCTCTAGAACTGTCTTTGCAAAGTAGCAGAGGTCTTGTATATTAAGCAGAAGAAACTAACCTCCTAACAATTCTTATACTGGAAGCCCAAGATCATGGTGCCTGTGTGGTTCTAGCTGAATCCCTCTGGTTTGAGGATGCCCAATCCTCTATCTCCACATCTTCCTTGGAGAATGTCAGGACCTTAATCTCCTTTTATAAACAAATAATCACATGGATTAGAAGCCACCCCACCAATGTCGTTTAACCTCAATTGCCTTCTTAAAACCTGTGTCTAAATACACTCACCTTGTTAGGTTCTGAGGATTAAGATTTCAACATGAACTTTATGGGAAACACAGTTCAGCCATGGCAGTACCCATGAATGTTTCCGTACTGAAAAAGGTCACAAGAGATACCAGCTTGTAGAGGACACAGTCATCTTATGGACAGCAAGCAACATCAGGTGAGGCCAATCCCCTACCCCCAACAGATTCGGAAAGTTGCTGACCCTAACCGGAAAAGGCTGATTTATTTGTTGAAGTTACTTGATAAGCCTGACAACCTGAAACTCTAAGGAGCCACTTCAGAAGGATTATACATTTTATGATGTGAAAAGATCACTCCAACCTTGGAAAATGTTTACATTCCTAGAGAGGAGCACACTAAGCTGTTCCCTAGAAAATGAGTTCACAGGGGGATGGGCCTCTTGATTAAGGCAGATAGGCTCTGGCAGCTTAGCTTCTGCTTTCCCTGAATAAAAAATAATGCTAGCTCTCCAGTAGCTAACATTTAGGGAATACAGAAAGACATTTTCTTGGGACTCTCATAACTTCCTGATGTTTGTTTAGGAAGATGTTTGTTAGACTGAGCTTTATGAATACAAAACCAGTCAAGACTACTTAGTAAATCCCTGGCTCAAACCAAACCAACTAACCAATCCACCAAACAAAGCCATGATTCAGTATTCTCATTTCAAAAGTATATTATTGCTTAAAATATGGGAAAAAACTAATCAATTATACAGGTGAAACTGGTCACCACAGCAATGGTTATATTCTCTAAAAACTGGAAGCAACAAGTATAGTTTATAATAAATTATAGTACCTCTAAAATTGTATGAGTATTGAGGGAGAATGACATGAGGGAAACCATGAAATAAATGTCTTCTTACATAAGTATTTTAAATTCTGACAAAAGCGGGAAAACGTAAAACCAGAATGTAGAAATATTCAAAGTTCTTGTGACACGTATGTAGTTAATTTCCTTAATACACAGCAAGCAGTCATAAATCAATGACAACATTGACAATCTAATCCATCAATAAAGGAAGAAAGAGTGAGCACAGGTGAAACCCCACACCCCCACACACCTGAACCAAGGCCAAGAGCTCAGGGTGGCTCTGAGGTAAAGAAGCGCTTCCCACAGTTGCAATGAGTCTCACTCAGCCAGCTGCAAAGATTGAGGAAAGGGCTTGAAGAAAGAGGATTTTGTAAGTAAGGTATGTAATCCTAGCACGCAGGAGAAGACAGAAGAAGGTCTCAAATTCTAGTCCAGTTGAAGGCACAGAGTGAGACCCTGTCTTAAAAACACAAAACAACAAAAATGGAGGAGGTGTTGCTGACAGTTCAAATGGGCATGACCCTTACAGAACACAGTCTATGAAAGTTGGGCTTAGGGGCCAATTCGAAAACACACATTCCATTCCCCTGCCAACAACTGTAGAGAGAAACCCGTATGAGTGCAAAAAGGTGTGGGCATCAGGAGCATCTTGTAGCCTTCATGCAAACAGTATTGTGTTTGCTAGTATGAGTAGTATGGTAAGTAAGGGGGAAGTTAAGAAGATTTCTTGTGTAACAAAAACCTATGTGCAGGTGTGTGCAGAAAATCATGTGTGCTTACCAATACCATGTGGAAGGGTACGGGCTGGATTGCTGGCACTGGAGCATCTGGGGATGAGACTGGTGAGGGAGTCAGAAGGGCATAAGCTTTTGCCCTGTGCTATTCTATGCTCTGATACATTCAAACAAACAATATGAATTTCATAGTCTATATTCTCAAAGGGAGCATTATTAAAATTTTGTAGGATAGTGGGAAATGTTCAAAATGCTAATAGGAGACAAAATTAAAATTTAAAAAATAGTAAAAATTCATACAACACAAAAGGAAACAGTGTGCACCCATTTTAATTCAATCAGAGCTGGACATGGTGGTGCCTGATTATAATCCTAGCACCCAAGTTGGCTGAAACAGAAGGGTCATAGGTTCTAAGCCACCCTGGCTATTCAGCAAGAGCTATTACACTAAACAAGTTCAAATCAAAATGAAATAATAATACAAACCTTCTTAGTTGATTTCACTGAAAAAAAAAATCCATCTGTTCATCTTGCAGTGGGTCAGTGGTGAGAAAATTGGATTGAGATGAATTTCAGGGCTAACTCAATACCTCAGTCCTAGGCTTCTGGTGATCTCAAACTCAGGGGAGTATTCAAAGGCAGACATCCTGTAGAGAGAACTCATTTTTCCCCCTCCTGTTTTATGGCCAGTAGCAATGAGTTCTTCATTTCTCAGCTAAAACGCTACTTGAAAGTGCCCACGCCTAACTGTAGGCAGACCTGTGCCCTATCAGATACTCTTCAGTCCCCTTCTACTTTTCCTTGGTGACACTTAATGGAAGAGATAAGTTGATGGCATGGCATGTATTAGCATACCACTCCACCCTCAGGACTTGGTGGAGCCTAGATATTTTCAAGTAAAAAATAAGTGTAAAAATGAAAATTAGGCAAGTTTAGAGTTTCTTTGATCAGGGTTGACAAAGGCCATAGAAGTTTTAAAGTTGAAAGAGATTTGTCATCCATGTAAGCCAAGCCACTTGGGTTTATTGATGAGGGGTGGCTGCAGGGAGACGTCACATGCCCAGCTTCACTGGGCTATACCCAAAGGACCTGTTCTGGCCCCTACTTCTTTCTCATTGAACTCTAGAACTTAAATAGTGTCCTCCGGGAAATTAATTCCTTGAGACAAACTTTTTCTGGCTGCTAATCATTGACGAGGAAAGAAAAAAAAAATAATAAAGTAGGCAGCATTCGTATTTCACTGACGGATTTAGTTACAGAGATTAAAGCGTCAGCTTGGTATAAGTCCAGCTTGTCTCTGGTTTGACAGTAGTTTTGGAGTGAAGGTAAAGACATCCAGAACTGGCTCTTTTGACATGTTGGGTAGCAGTCCCGTGGGGCTTTCTCTCAAAACTTTGGTTCAGTTTTTCATGGAGGGTCTGTGGCTCCAGGGAGGCCCACAGCCAGAAAGAATAACAGGGGTGTGCAGTTGAGGCTTGAGACCTGCTGGCACCGAAGTGTGGGAAAAGTTCTCACAGGGCCTACTCACAGTCAGCCTAGTCCAGACTAAGGTTATTAATCTTTCATGTCCCCAAACACTCAAGTCACACATATTTGAAAGGGAAAATAAAATGGGATGGCAGGAGGTGGTGTTGCAGAGTAGAAAGAATAGCTAGGGTTGGACCTGGGAGACTGGCCTCACATTTGTCAACAGAAACTAAGCTAGTTATACCGGGTAATGCCCAACTGCCTACAGAAGGTCTGAGTAGGTCAAATCTTGTGATCAGTTGGCAACTTTGACACATCTGCACTCATCTGCGCAGTGGGGGTAAAGCTTATGATCCCAAGGTTCCAGTCTTGAGAATTTTCCTGGGCCTTAGCTATAGGCTCTCTCCCTTGCTTTTCTCACCTGTGAAATGGGCCACACAGGATTGTGCTGAAGACAGCAAGAGATGTTTGAAGCTGAGTGGATGAGTGGATAAATCACTTACAGCAAAACTATAGGGGATAGTTAGGATCTCCAGCAGACATAGGAAAGCCTATCAGGCTTGGTGGCAGCCTCAGGAGCTGGAGATGGGGAAATCTGGCTATCTAGACTGAGTCAGAGAGCTCTGGGTTCAACAAGAGATCCTGCCTCAGGAAATAAAGTGAAGAGTGATGGGAGAAGATATCTGACCACATGGAACTTTCCTTTGGCCTAGTGAGATTTCTTGGAGTCTCAAGGATTGGGCTTTTGGTTCCTCCAGCCTGGTTTTGTTTTCTCTGAGCCAAATAACTGGAATAGAATCATCTAGAAACCCCGCAGGCATATCCCCAACTGTTGTCTCATGGGTCTTCCATCCGCAAGAACCAATGGACCAAGTTGAATTGTAAAATTTTATGAGTAATAGAAAATAACCCAGGAAATATTTCTTCCAATTGCTCTTGGCTTCTGAGATGAACAGGTGCTGATGAGCAGATGGGGAAACAGGCTGAGGGCCTCTTCTGCTCCTCATCTGAAGCATCCTATTTGATTTCTGTTTTGAATCAAGGGAACCTAAATACCACCTGGGCCCTTTGTTTCAAATTGGTCTCCTTCCAGCCCTCTGACCCTCCAGTGCATATGCCCCTCCCCTTATCCCTCGGAGAGACCTGTTGTGGTGCATTAATGAAATCACTAATGTCTCCTTATATACATTCCAACACTGCTGCTCTTAGAATGACATTTATATTATTCTCTGCCTCCTGTATCTTACATGAGGGAGTTTTTACGTGCCACTGAAAAATACTGGATAGCACTCTTTATTAGCCCCATGATACTCTGGGCCATCAATACTCGTCCAGGCCTGATGAGGTCATGCAATAGCTCTTAATCAGAGTGAAAGAGAGCAAGAGATACCTTTATTAAAAAATCAATTAAAAACTAGTTGCCCCAGGTTTAAAAACAAAACAAAATAAAAGAAAAGCATCACCAAAGCTGAGAAGACTGGTCAGAAAGTGAAGTGGCAGCAGGCGTGCAAAGGGAAGGCTCGAGGTCACTGGTCACCTCCATGCTTGGCAGTACCCTGTGATCAAACCCTTCCTATCAGCATACAAATGCAACCTCTTACCATTCGCATGTGTTCTGCACAAATTTCCTAGTGTGATGACTATTCTTGGTTGTCAACTTAACTATATCTGAAATTAACTAAAACCCAAGTGCCTGGGTATACTTGTGAGGGAATTTTCTTGATTGAATCATCTGAGGTAGGAAGATCCACTCCAAATCTGGATCTTTTGAGGTAGGAAGATCTACCTTAAGTCTGGCCCACATCTTCAGGTACAAGTCCATATAAAGGACATGGAAGACACACCAGGGATGAATTTTTAAGGATTGTCAAGAGGCATATCTAGTTTTCAGCATACCCAGCCTCAAGAAGGAAGCCTGGGCTTCCAGTCCCAGATCTCTGCTCCAGGAGCAACTTGGGTAATGGATTCAAGTGTGGATGTTAGCGTTTCTTTCTCAGAGTGTTTTCAAGTCACGATAAGAAGAGCTTAGAAATCTGCACTTTGTGCAAATGTGGAAGGTGGACCATGTGCAAACATGGAGTCTGAGAACTACTTGTGGAAGCTGTAGGGTGAGCCTACCTCCTTAGGTGAGAAGGTTCACCATGGAACCACAGATTCATAGATCTCCTGTGTATTCATCCATGTATGTTGGGGAAGGTCTAATGACATGGCTTCTGATAGGCTGATTTCAATGCTGAGATCTGGTTACCGCCCTTTCTGAGGCATTCTCTCGATTAGTTAATAAAAGTCACCGATGGCCAATTAGCTGGGCAGAAAGAATATAGGAAGGTGGGACTTCCTAAGATTAAAACAGGAATCCTGCGTTTTACACAAAGAATTTGCTCTTTCTACCAGGAGACATGGAAGCAGATAGACGTGTTTGAGAACTCTGGAAGGTTATAACAGGCACATGGTGGTTTGGGATTAGGTGATCCGGGTTAATTTAGATTAGCTAATTGAGAGTCTGCCCACCTAAGGGCTAAGCGTTGAAACATTAAAAGGTCTTGGTGTATTTAATTATTGGGGGAAAGGACTGTGGTGGCTTATAGCCCGTCAGTCTAAGCAATCCAGGGCTGCCGGCCTCCCTCCAAACTCTGGCGAACTCTGTAGAATTGCATAGCTGCCGGCAATTCTACAAGGCTAATATAACAACTTATATTAGTTAACAGAGTTTAGGTTACAGATGGTGTAGGCCACCCTTGGTCCAGGGCTTTTTCTCCAGGATAAGTCAGGCCACCAGGTAAAGTGGGCCAGGCCAATGGCTGCTCCGCTGGCCTAATCTTATAGTTTATACTTATTAATAAAAACAATTGATAGTTAAATTGCAGTTTCACACATACCCACTTAACCCAATCAAAACCTATCCCTTTTCTCTCCCCAGAGGGTTCCCTTGAAGCTCATTGCAGTCCTGCCTCCCTCACACCTGCCCAGACAATGACAGATTTGACTCTTACTGCTATGGGTTGGCTTTGACTGTTCTACAATGTCACACAGATGGTTGGACACCTGAATTATCTTGATTCTTTTTCATGATGTCTGATCTACGAGGGTCTTGATATAGATGATACTTAGCTCAGTGCTAAGCCACAGAAAACTCACACCTGTGCAATCAACGTGGGTACTGGTGCTATATCACGGCACTGCCCAGAGGTGTTTAAAATGATGTTTATTTTCTTTGAGAGTTAAAAAGTAATGGGAATAAGTATTGTAGCCATATAGTCTGGGCGGGGGAAGCCTTAAATGATCAAGAAGTTCAGCTGTTTCACAAGTCCCAGAAGCATCAGAATATCAAAGAGTCTGAATTCAAAATGGCTGCTGCATGGATACCAATTGCTAGAGCACTGAGACGTGGGAATGGCAATTTTATCATGGGCTTCTAGGTAGCTGGGACACAACTGCTTTATGAATATTCTTGCTTACTAGAGACTGCTTCAGAAAATTCATTGAACAATGAAACAAGATTCCTTCATTAGTTTTGGTGGTGGTAGGGACCGATGAGTGCACAGCCCTGCTTATATTTCAACATATTAGAAAGCTGAGCTGTGTTTCCTTGCATTCCTTCCCATTCATACTTACAGCATTTAGAATGGAGTCATTTAGAGAAACACGTAGACTCTGATGGGACGCACATATCGTTCATCTCGCTCAGTTTTGGTTCAGTTGGGCTTCTCTTTTCTTGCGCGTGTGGTTGTGTATGGTGAACTTGCATGTGTGCATATTCACATGTGTTTGTGCTTGCGGAGGCCAAAAGTTGAAAATGGGTTTCTTCTTGGATCACTCTCCCGTAGAGCAGGGTCTCTTACTTTTGCATATCTGGCTAGTCTATCTAGCCAGCTTGGTCCGGGGATCCCCTATCTGTCTCCCAAGTGCTGGGATTGCAGGCATCTTGCCATGCCCATTCAATTGGGCTTCTTTCTATGGGAATTACATAGCAGAGAAACTAGTGTTAGATTTATTTATTTTATTATTTATGTACTTATTTTTAATCAAGACGGATCCAACCTACCATCCCCTCCAGAGCAGATTTCAAGTCTTTCCAGGAATATTAAATTTGGACCTAAAAAACAATATTGTCTTAAACTGTATTTAGTACGGTAAATCCCCGTGGTAGAAACCCGTCATTAGATATTAGTCTTTGCTTGGAAAAAACAACATTCACATCAAATAGTTTGTTTTTGGAAGAAAACAAAGATAGCAAGAAGCAAACAAGAAAAGCAGAGGTCCCAGTGAGAGTGACTCCTTAGCACTGTACTGATGGCAAAAGAAAGCGCCTCGTGGGAAAGGCGTAATATTTTATTCCTCAACGATGATCCAGGGAGGAGTCAGAGGCCCTCCCTCAATCACTTGCACCAACCACCGCTCTGAAGCCCTGGCTGCCTTGTTCACTTATGGCTCCCTGGAGCATCAGGATGGCTTGCTTTTGTTAACTAATTACGGGCATTCCTATTCTTTCATTTGTTCAGTCATAAATTCAGAGCCAGACTAGCAAAAGGATGCTGTGCAAACTGCCAGCTTATTTCAGTTCTTTTTTCAAAGTTTCTATTTCATTTATTGATTATTATTGTGTTTGTAAGAGGGGAGGAGCACTTGTAGGCCATGTTAGGCATTCAGAGGTCAGGGGATCGGTCCAACAAACGGGATCTTCCCTTCCCCCCCTACGGTCCAGGATCAAACTCAGGATACCAAGCTGTTATAGGAAGAGCCTTTATCTGCTGAGCCATCTTGTCAGCTCAACTATTTCTGACATTTAAACAACTGCTACTAAATTTTTTTTTTTTCGAGACAGGGTTTCTATGTTTAACAGCTCTGGCTGTCCTGGACTCGCTTTGTAGACCAGGCTGGCCTCGAACTCGCAAAGATCCGCCTGCCTCTGCCTCCCAAGTGCTGGGATTAAAGGCGTGCGCCACCACCGCCCGGCGTACTAAATTTTTTTGTTTAGATTTATTGACTTTATTTTATGTATATGAGTTTTATGTCTGTGCACCATGTACAATGGCTGGGGCCCTCAGGGTTCAGAAGAGAGAACTAGGTCTCCTGGAACTGGAGCTACAAATGGTTGTGAGCCTCCATGTGGGTGCTGGGAACTGAACCTAGGTCCCCTGAAAGAACAGCCAGTACTCTTAACCACTGAGCTACCTCTCCAGCTCCAATTAATTTTATTTTTAATTGTGTGTGTCCATGTGTGTGCAAAAACATGTGCATGCATATGCCGCATGTGTAGGGTGTCTGTGGAGGCCAGAAGAGGACATCAGAGGCCTGGAACTGAGTTACAAGTGATTGTGAGCTTCGTGCTATGGGTGTTGGGAACTAAACTTGTGTTCTCTGTGAGATCAGTAAGTGTTCTGAACTACTGAGCCATTCTATAGCACCCTTTGTATGACCTTAAAGACTAAACAGAATCTTCCTTTCACATGATATGCTATTCATGCTAATTCCTGAAGATTTTGTTTTAACTACTCAAATGGGATTATTATTCTTTTCAAACAGATGAAGTTATAATCTTTGATTTGTATCTATTTCCTACATGGCCTTCACCATGATATGCTCTGTGTGTTTTATTATGTATTGTCTCCCTGAAGACCAGGACTTCCTGGCTTCATTGTCAGAATTAGCACAAGATTCAGAAATTACTCAGAAACAATCACAAAGTGATAAATGAACAAGGACAGAGTGGCTTTTCTAATTTACCTCATGAACATATTTCTGAAACAAACACTTAATAGACAATAATTCAATTAGAGATCACCTGAAGAGTAGATTTGAATGTATTCTTCTCCAGGAGTCCTTTGGAAATCCTAATTAGATCTGGGGTAAGTCTCTGAAATGTAGGTGTTTAATAAGCTCCCAAGTGATCATCGAGCAAACTCTGCCATAAATATCCATGGCAGATAAATTGGAAAATAAGAAAGGATACTTCATCTGGAGACTTTTTGTAGGTACAATAAGCATTGGCATCTAACATACATTAAAAAAAATTAAGTTAAGTCTATGGTCACTCAAAAGATATTCTATTTGGGTCTGGTTACCTCTCTACAAGAGCCTGTACTCACTAAGCATTTTTTTGTTATTATTATTATTATTATTATTGATGCTGTGGGAGAGTAGAGAGGCATGACACACACCTTCTGCGGTTGCTGGACAGGGCACTTTGATTGCTCCTACGTCCATTTTACTGTCTCAACTCCCGATATAAATGAAAGGCGTTCAGAAGCTGTCTGGGAGGAAAATTGACTGCTCATTTACTTTCATAAATCCTGTGGATCCTGTGAAACCTTCTTAAATGGGTATCAGATATAGGAACAAAACTGGAAAATTGAATGGGAAGTGCCATCGCTCAAAGAGAGACATAAATGGTCATCTATTCTGGAAACAGCAGCCTAGTGTGGTTGGGAATAAGCCTTGGCTGGTGTTGGTAAACATATATTTTAAGGAAAAGCCTCAGATATGCTCCAATTATTGTATAGACATCCATCTTAGAGCAGGACAAATGGTTGGCAACTCTAATTGGCTCCTTGGACAAATTCAAACTTTGAATAAGCCGGGGGGGGGGGGGGGAGGATGAAATCATTATAGCATCATTTAGTGACAGCTTCTTGATAAAAAATTACTTTAGTTGAGATCCTAAAACATAAGGTGGCTCCTTGTGGAAAGAGTTATGAAGTGCCATATGCAAGCTTATAAAGTCATAGTGATATGCAATGATGTGTCTTATGGTGAGTGGTCAGAAATGTGGGTCAGGCACCCTTGCTCCTTCCCAGACTCAAGTGCAACAGGTTCCCACACAAAAATGCTTATTTGCATCATCGTGTAGTTAATATGTTTTGTATGTCTATTCTGTTAGCATCACCTCCACCAGATATTAGAACGATAAGAGCGAAACGAACCACAGCCCCTGACCACGAAGGGTTTATAATCAGACAGAAGTTGCCGAAAGTAAATAACCTCGTAAGTGTAGAATGGGCTAAGTCCTCAATTGTAGTATAGACAGAGCTTCTCAAACTTTAATGTGCCTGCGGACCTGGGGATCTTGTTACACAGCACGCTTCTCTGATTTGGCAGGTCTAAGACAGAGCTTAAGACACAGCGTTTCTAACCAGCTCCCAAGTAATGCTGATCTGAGGATCACCTTTTTTGAGTAACAAGCATTAGACATCTACATAGTGTCTGTGGGATATGCTTTGGACTTCCTGGAAGCGTGTAGATACAATCTGTGGGGTTTCTGATCTATAGATGGCATTTAAAGCTACAGACCAAAGTCATCAAGAACAAAATGAGGAATGAGGAGACCAAAGAGGTGAATGCTGGGATCACAGCATCACATCTCTCCTAATCGATAAAAAAGCCTGACGATCTACTGAAGCCACAACAAAATATTTTATTACCCAAGCAACAGCCTCAATAATTTATTATTCTCATGCAGACAAATCTCACTGATTCTACAGCAGTGGTTCTTGACCTTCCTAACCCTGCAACCACTTAACACAGCCCCAAGCATAAAATCATTCTCTTTGCAACTTCATAACTGTAATTTTGCTACTGTTATAAATCGTAATCTGAATATCTGATATGCAGGATATCTGATATGGGCCCCTATGAAAGGTTTGTTTGACCTCCCCAGCAAGGGGGTCTCGACCCACAGGTTGAGAGGAACTGCTCTACAGGCTTTCTTTGAAAGTAGTGGAAATCAGGAACATGAGCTTGAAGAGGTATTACAAAGATGCTTATATACAGCTTCACAGAATTTGGACTTGAAGAAATAATTCTTGTTCTTGGTGGTCTTGGGGGGATCCAGTTCACACAGTGGATGGCAAAAATGACATCAGCCCCATGAAGTCATGTTACCTGGCACTTTTACAAATATAGTCACATAAAACATGCTAGATTAATATGCTACTCAGGGGGTTCTGATAATTCCACAGAACATTTAAGAAAGCTATTTGGAGTGACTTTGTCAATGCTGCAAGTACATTATGTCCATATAACAGAGAGGAGGCTGTAAATACAACACATCTCCGTTTGATAATTGCTTTATTTCAGATTAAAACTGGCAATTTTCTTGTCAGAGACAGGCATGAAGCAGAAAGGGAGCATGGAAATGTGCACAGCATGGACATTTTTTGTAACTTGCCAACCCACTTACACTTATTTTCTTTTTCATTAACAGGGCAGATTCGGCATTGGTACTGAAGTCTTCTCTTGTGGTCTCCTTTTGGTTTAAAAGGCCTCTAGAGGTTAGGACTCTGTTAACCCTGTTAGGTGTGGACTTGTAATTCCCTTCTACAGTGAACTGAGTCTATTACAACAGTTCTTGGGGAAAGTGGCTGAGGAAGTGAGAAAAGCTGGTAATGGATGGCCAGGATTTCTAAACCCATTTACCCTAGTCATTAACACAAATGTGCAAATCCCCAGGATACCACAGGCTTTCTGTAACCAGCTAGTCACCAGGTGTTAATGTGTCTTTTAAATGTTAGCATATGTGTACTGATCCAGTCTTCCCAAGGGCATCCAGGGTGGGATCCACACCCCAATGGATATGAGCAGTGTTGCTAACTCCCTTCATTCTCTGAAAAGTACATTCCCAACTCATTCCCAATTTTTTTGCCTCCTTTGTTATTTATTTTAAAATTGTTTTGGTCTTAGGTTGCACCAGGAGACAAAGCATTCTATTTATTTACATATAAAAATTAATACAACCAGATGTACACGCAGGTGTATGTAACACACAAACACACACACACACAGAGAACAATTGATACAAAACAATGACATGTTAATATTTGTTAACATTCATAGTGACTCTCCTGGTATTTATCACATTTTTGGCCTTTGATGCTTTTGAATTTATTTTTGGAGTACTTGGGTTCGAATCCATGCAGAGCCCTTAACTCCTCACTTTTTAAATTTTGCCTTTTTGTTCTTTTTCTTTCAAACTGACAATAAATTTAAGGTGCTGCTAAGAACTCAAGGCTAACAAACTTTGAGGGGCCCACAGCATGGAGTCCAAGTATTCTGAAAGTGACTTCTAATTTGCTAGTGTTTTTCTATAAGTGACTTCCGGTGCTTGGTCCAGAACTAAGTGCAGCTCACATGGGGCCACTAGAATCTCACACACAATTTCTGCCAGCATCCCTGGCAAGGGTGATGATGAGCCAACGCGGAACTGATTTCATCACAAAGGCCCACAGAAGGCTGCTTTGACATGGAGGTGACAGCATTTCTTTTCTTCTGTTCCATTTGATTACTTCTAGCACAGACATACAGAAGTTTTAAAGGTGCTTTCAACACCCTCTTCACAATCAAATACTACATTCCAAGTTTTGGTTCATGATACGGTTACCAACACCTGGCAGGAAAGAACACATCGAATGGATTTACCTGAATGCCCACGTGACAATCTGCCCATGTCTTTTCTTATGAAAGCTCAGCACAGATCACTTCTGTCTATTTTCTGGTGTATCATTTTGTAATCGACCTTGGTGTTGTAGTAATAGTCAGCATTTATGAGAAAATCAGCTCTGTATATAGACGTTGGAAGAAACAAAATGAGATGAGATGTGAAAACAAGCATGCCACCTTTTTTGCCAGGTTTAGGTTCTGTGCTGATCAGATACATTTTTATTTGGGGAATACATAGGCCGTGCATTTTCTTGATCCATGGAAGTCAGGATCATTTTCTTTCTTAGTTTTAAAGAAAAAAGAAACCATGATTAATAGATTGCATTAGGAAAACAAACCAAAAAACCCCAGAAATTTAAAGGTGTTAGAAATGGCAGATACATAAGCAGACATATGTCTTCTTTGTATGGACTGTTCATTTTAGCAAGCGTTATTTTAGAGTTATTACTATATACACACATAATAGCTTTAATTTACTGTAATGATGTTATGATATCAAATGAACAGAAACTATTTACTTTACTTTAATGAGTGATATGCTTAATGCATAGGCATAAAAACATTAATTGTACAGTTTGAAATGCCAGAAACGAGTCAAGAGCTTTGTGGGCCATCTTTTAACTTAATACTTACAGCTTTACCCAACTGTCATCCTTTCTTGAAAGCGCTCTATTTATATGTGTTCTTCAGATAAAGCAAGGAGCTGTTTAACATATTTGAGAATCTAGCAGCCAAAATAATCAGCTGCTGAATCTACATGTCCATTATAACACTTTGGACATTTTAAAATACACACATATGGCCTATTTGAATATACAAGCAAGTACACCCCTACAAAGAAAAGACAAACATTTCTGTGCAAATGAATAGTGTTTTAGCGAGCAAGCACTCAGACGTGAGGGCTCATGTTTTATGGCTTGACTCTTAGCCTCCATAAAACACACTCACAGGCAGCATTTTCTTTTGGGATAAGTCATAACTTTGCCATGGAGGGCTATTAGGGGACCATTTGCTGACACGAGACTGAACCTACAATTCCCACAGAGAAATGTTATTTCAAAAGGAAGGCTGACATAGGGGATTTTCGAGAAAATCCCCCCAGGGGATCTGACCAGGGTACCAGGCATGTAATGCTATTTCCCACATTCAAACAAAGGATATATATTGGGAAAATGGTGAAAGTGATTCCCAATCAAGCTATGGCATTAATATCTCACTTCTTTAACATTGTATCTAGGGAAAACCAATTGGATGAATGTGTAAATTGTTCTTAAGGCTTCGTTTGCTTGCATAACAGTATATTTCCCAATCCTAGTGTAGACATGGGCTCCTGAAGCCCCCAGATAATACAGGTTATTGCCAGACTCTACTGTTGAAGACACCATATGATTTGACTATAGGATATAGAATGGATATAGGACATGGATTAAGATGAAAACTGAGCTAAAAGCTTCCTTTCTGTTGACTAGCCTTCATAGTTCTAGAAGATGCTATTTAGACCACTAGGGGAGAAAAGTCATCAACAGTCTCACTCAGCTGTGGGCCCAGCATGTTACACAGCTAGCCTGCCAGAGAAGGTGTGCCCACACTTATGCAATAGGGCATGGTTGTTATATGGACAGCTAATTGCTTTCTGGTTGGATTTGAATCCCTTTACACAGGAGAAAATGTGTGCTTGGTACTGTAAACCTGGTCCAAAGTCCATGGCTGGAGGAGTCATAGGTCCTAGTGGGAGAGCTGCTGTTGTTGCTATAGGTCAGTGCTGCTGTTGGCATTGGCCAGAGAAGATTCTTTTTGCAGTGAGTGGTATTGCAGAGATTTACAACCAGCCAAAGAACTGAGAATAAGTGACCATTCCATTTTAGAGAGAACATCTATATTACACACACACACACACACACACACACACACACACACACACACACACCTGGACATTAAAGTAGAAGGAGGACTATTTGGGAAGAGGAAAGGGATCAATGAGAGTGGAGGGTATTTAGACAGGGTGATGGGTGTGAATGATCAAAAGGCAAAGCCTCAGATTCGGTTCTGTGCTGGCTCAGAGTTCCACTTTCAATGATAATGTACATTCTCACCTCTTCCAATATCTTCCTGTGTGTATTAGGGGGAAGTTGCGGGAGACTCAGCTAATCAAATGCTGCTCTAAATGAGAAACCCTGTCCAGTATTGTCTTGCTAACCTACCTCAACAATGATTCTGAATTGTTGACTGACACAGAGCAAATGCTCCTAAAATACACACTGAGTTTATTTTTAAAACTTTTCTTCTGGAAGAGAACAGTTTTTCTTCTTTAGGGACTTTTACTATTTAAGCAAAATAACACTCCACCCAAACATTATGCTGTGTACTAAAATAAAACTTCATGGTTTTTTTTTTTTCTTTTCCCTCCTTTTGGCAGGCAGAAAATTATTTTCATGTAGTCGTTTGTTGGACCTTATGGTAAAATCATAGTTCCCCTGTTCCCAGGCTATGGAGAGAGAGAGAGAGACAGAGACAGAGAGAGAAAGAGAGAGAGATTGAAATTTTCATATATATTTGTCTTACAAATTTGTTTGACATTCTTGGAAATAATTTTGTTGTATCCCTGAAGGTTAGAGATTCCTTAGGATTGAACTTGTTATAATTAGTGATTTAGATGCAGCTAGGAAAAAATTGAAAAATTAATGGATAATTTCTGATACTACTATTATTTATTAAACTAGTTCTTTGAAACACATGGCAAAAATCATAGAGACTGCTAAAAAGAGTACTCATTCTTTCTTTCACTTTCTGAGGATAGACAATGTAGAAGTTCACAGTATAACATTCACCATTTCACAAGAAAACCCCATTGTATGACACTAGTTTATGCAGAGAGGCAAGATAGACCCAATGGCTATTGGGAAGCGCTTTCAATGAGTTCATGTTTCCCAATTTGCTACCAGTAGTTTAGTCAGAGTCAGAGAGTAGGCTGCGAACATCAGTAGAGCAAACAGAAAGGAATGAACAAGGGGAAGAAAAAAAAAGAAAAATAGAAACAAGTTCATCTTATAAATCCTACTATTTTCAGCAAGAAACCAAAGCAAAATGGAAGAATCCACTCAGCAGGAAGAAGCTAGATTGTGTGTTTCTGGATTCTACCATGGCAGTTAGGATCACCTCTTCAAAGATGGGGATGGTAAGGATAAATACTAGAAATGGGGCAGACAGGGTAGGGACAAGAGCGTCAATTTGTGTCCCCAGACAGAAGCTGGAAATATTCTTGGTTCTGTCCTGTCTAGAGTCCAGGAATGCCAGAGGAGATCTCTGGTTTCTTATCCCCTTTCTCCTGATAAACAGCCTACCTGGAGGCTGAGCAGTCTGAGGCTCCAGTCCAGACACTAAGCTCTCTGGTCAGCAGCTGTGGAATTGGATTTCTGGGTTGTCGTGGTAGAAACGCGTATCTGTTCCTCAATTTCAGCACATCTCCTAAAAGGTTGAAATTATTTCAGGGTCTTAACTCTTGAAGGGACAATGTTACAGTAACCTTGGAGATCACTCAGGATATCAGAGCTCTGTTGAGAACCATTAGGGAAAAGTTATTCCCTTCTAGTCAGAAGAATGGAATACACCTCTGTCCTTGGATGGAAACTTCACATTGTAATCTGCTCCAAAGATTAACATTATATAACTATTGACTCCTCCCTTAAGAATTAACCCTGGTGTGTCTGTCAGTCACCTCACCAAGAGACCGTCACTCAGGATGGCTGACTCACCTAAAGTCATGTTGAGGACAAGGAAAGAATAATTATATTCTTAATGATGTACTTTTTCTCCTAGACACCATGCCTCCAGGCAGTTACTCAGGAAAGCATAACATTCGTCTTCCTTCCTTCCATCCTTCCTTCCTTCCTTCCTTCCTTCCTTCCTTCTTTCTTTCTTTCCACTGACGCTCCCCACCCACTTCCTCCACACCTCTGCTTGTGACCTTCATTGCAAAGTACATGGCTCTCTCACCTCTCTCTTCCTGTTACTTGCCAAGGTGTACAGCTTGCCTGCCCCGTTTTCCCATCAAACGTTAATAAAATTGTCTTGCATCTTCTTTCTGAGTTATTTAAAAGATTATTTCATTAATAAGACTTAGAACCCCCAAAAGGAACCTTGATTTTCCTGATAACAATACTAAGCCATAAGTCTTCATTTAACCACACAGTTATGAACTGAATTTCATTAAACCTGAGAAGGGTGGAGACTTTTCTGTGACATTCAGAAATCTATGTTTTATGTCCAAGGACCACTGCCTTGTGACCTTAGTGATGGTTTATGTTATAGAACTATACATATCAGGTTATTTGACAATCACGCTTTCCATTTTAAATTATACACTATGTCATAAGAAGTTAAGGCTAAAGCTCTGCGGATCTTGAAATTCCCTGTTGGCTTGTTAAGTTAGAAGAATTTAGTTTCTCCAAAATAAAAGAAAATAGCCCACGTACAGTAAAAATTATTTCAAATTACAAGGAACATATTTCATTCTTCCATAGCTGACATGACAAAAGGTTGGGAAGTTTTCTGAACTGGAGGAAAGACATGAATCCTTATAAAAGGAATAAAAGAGAATAATGGGATAAATTAAAATATATACTTGAGATCACATAGGTTGAAGAAAAATATAAACAATCCAAAGGAAGCCTGTCATATAACCAGAATGAGAAGTTAGAATACCTAGCATGGCATAAGAATTGGAGTGACAATACAAGGAACATGACAAGACTATCCACTCTCTTTTTAACTCCTCAGTATAGTACTTGGCAGCTAAGCTAGAGCAATAACACAGCTGAAGAAAATCAAGGAGATACAAATAAAAAAGAAAGAAGTCAAAGTATCTTTACTTGCAGATGATATGATTTTATGCATAAAAGACCCCAAAAACTTTACCAGGAAACTACTACAATCAGTAAACATTTTCAGCAGAGTACCAGAATACAAAATTAACACAAAACCAGTAGCCTTTCTATATATGAATGATGTACTGAAAAAGAAGTTAGGGAAACAATATCTTTCACAATAGCACTTCCCTCCCCCTCCCCCAAAATATCTTGGGATAACTCTTACTAAGAAAGTGAAAGAAAGACTTGTATGGTAAAATTTTAAGTCATTGAAGAAAGACATTTAAGAAGACACCAGAAGATGGAAAGATCTCATGGATGAGTTAGATTAATATTGTGAAAATGGCCATCTTACCAAAAACAATCTACAAATTCAATGCAATCTTCATCAAATTTCCAACACATTTCCACAGATCTTGAAAAGAAAATTTTCCACAACACATGAAACACAAGAAATGCAGAATAGCTGAAACAACCCTGAATAATAAAATAACTGTTGAAAGTATCTCCACCCAAGAGTTCAAGTTATACTACACAATTATAGTGATAAAACAGCATGATATTGACACAAAACAGACACATTGACCAATGGAATTGAACTGAAGACCCACATACAAGTCTACATATCTACAAACACTGGAGTCAAAATTGTACAGTGAGGAAAAGACACCATCTTCAGTAAATGATGGTGGTCCAATTGGATGGATGAACATAGAAGAATGAAAATGTATCCACGTCTATCACCCTGCACAAAACTTGACTTTAAATGGATCAAAGACCTCAGCATAATACCAGATGTCCTGAATCTGATAGAAAAGAAAGTAGGGCATAGGCTTGAACTCATCAGCACAGGAAAGAATTTTCTGAACAGGACACCAATAGTACATACATTACAAGCAACAATTAATAAATGGGACTTCATGAAGTTGAAAAGTTTCTATATAACAAACAACACCATCATTTGGATAAAGTAGCACCCTACATAATGTGAGAAGATCTTTACCAATTGTACACCTGATAGAGCCTTAGTATTTAAAATATATGAAGAATTAAAACAATTGAACATCAACCAAACAAGCAATCCAATTAGAAAATGAGACACAGATTCTAACCATAAAGTTCTCAAAAGTTGAAACACAATGGTCCAGAATCAGTTAAAGAAATGGTCAACCCTCAGTCATCAGGGAAATACAAATTAAAACTACTGAGAAATTTTTATCTTACTCTAGTCAGAACAGCCAAATCAATAAAAAAAAATGATAGTACATGTTGGTGAGGATGCAGGGAAAGGGGAACATTTATTCATTGCTGGTAAGAGTGCAAACTTGTACAGTTACTATGGATATCAGTGTGGTGACTTCTTAGAAGCTAAGACTAGATCTATCTCAAGATCCACCTATGTCACTCTGGGACACATTCCCAAAGGAGTCTACATTCTACAGAGATACTTGCTCAACCATGTTCATTACTTCTATATTTATAGTACCTAGAAATTGGAAACAGCCTAGATGTCCATCAGCTGGTGAATTCAGTGGATCATGAAAATATGACACACTTATACAGTGGGATATCATTCAGCTGTTAAGAAACATGAAATTATGAAATTTTCAGATAAATGGATGGAACTAGAAAAAAAATTATCCTGAGTGAGATAACTCAGATTCAAAAGGCAAATATTGTATGTTTTCTCTCATTTGTTATGTGGATGTTAGCTTTTAAGCTTTTGATATATGGCTACAACTTAAATAACTACAGAGTTTAGGTACCTAGTAAGGGACTAAGAGGGAAGAGAGGGTCTCCCAAGAAAGGGACATAAAATATAGTGTAATGGGAGGGGACAAAGAAGAAGCTAGAAGTTAAATAAGGAGGGGGTGGGAGAGAAAGGTAAAAGGGTACTAGGGGGTCAACTAACACTAAAGGGCATTGGAAAAACCATATGAAAAATTACTACTGCAGAAACTTCCTGAGATATATACATATATGGAAAGAATTTAAGTAGAGTCACCAAATAATAGGGTGACAGTGCCCCAACTAGACAACTTATGCTAGCAAATAAAACCTCCAATGCCAGGGATGGGTTACATTTGTTGAGTCTCTGGCCAAAGGGCTCCCAGAGAAACACCTGAACATCACAGGTTATTGCCAAAGCTATTGGTTACTCTCCTCTGTGGTGACCCCAGACACGGTGATCACCACATAAGGGGGTTCTCAGGGAAAGATAAGTGTGCTGCCCGCCTAACCTCCAGCCTTCACTCCGAAGACAAACAGACGAGACAGGAGTGATATATAAGCATTTCCCATTTTTAGTTTAATTTAATTTCCCATTCTCTGGCTTATACACAGAACCAAATGGGGGATTTCCACATGGTGCTACGTGGGCCAATCACATGAAAGGTCATCCCATAACACCACATAGCACAAGCCTGGTAACATGGTGATCATGCACTGATCACGAGCAAGAAAATCTTGCTCACCCAGTCAGCTATACCCATGATCAGGCTTCAACTCTACCCAGGTATTTTCCAGCTGGTGCCATCTTACATATCTCACACAAGTTACTTTCATTTTCCCAGCCATGAGGCATTTTTCATAAGTCTCCATTTCCCAGGTCCCTACACTCCTCTACTTGATAATAAGGCCCTCACACTGAAGAGAGCACTTACTTATGCCATTGAACACAGAGAAGTTGATATGGTGCCTAACTAGAAGCTTCACCGATACTGACTAGTGTTCATGAATTGGAAGGTTCTCATCACAATTCCAGAGGAGAATAATCACCAACATCACCAAGCTACAAACCCTGCAACCTGCAACAATGACTTTCCTGCAAGATGTACTGCAACAGTGGCACAAACATTAGGAGAGTAACCAACCACTTTCTGATTGGACTTAAGGCTCACTCCATGAGATGGAACCCATACCTGACACTGATAAAGTGGATAAGAACCTGAGACTAGATAAGTCATGGGGCTAAGGGAAAACCTAATACTATTTCTGTGCTAAAGAAACATATCAATAAAATTATTCCTAATCACATACAATTATACTATTATATCCATACATCAGTACTTCTCCCAAACCACATTTGAGAAGCTTCTTGTCACAGTAGATAGGAGTTAACACAGAGACTCATAATTGGGCAGTGTGTGGAGAGTGAGAGACTTTAGAGCATCGAGCCGTAAATGGGATGTTTACATAAAACCCTTCCTCTCAAGGCTCAGGAATCCATGAGGAAGAGGCAGAAAGACTGTAAGAGCCAGAAGTAATGGATGACTATGAGGAAATAGTGTCTTCCAGACTCAAAAGAATCAATGCCCATGTGAACTCACAGAGACTGTGGCAACACACGTAAAACCTACAGAGGTTTAAGACAGACTGTGTTCTCAGCCTGAGATGTGGGCGTGGACTCGGGGTCCCACCCCTAATCAAGAAGTTATGTGCAATTGATGCCTGCTGGCAGCAGGAAAACCCGTTTTCTCCAGTGGGGAATCTCACTGGGTATATTAACCACACTTCAGAGCAGGGTTCACGCCCAGGAGTTTGGCCAACACAAAATGAGCTCAATGGTAATTTTGTGGACATTTTGTTTCATTTTGCTTGTTTTGAGCATTTTTGTCTTATTGGTCTTTTGTTTGTTTATTTTGATTTTCATTTTTGTGTTTTAGTGGGGTTTCTTGTGTTTCTTGATATTTTTCTTTGCCTTTGTTTCTTTTTTGAGAGAGAGAGAACAAGAACATGAAGTTGGGTGAGAAGAGAAGTGAGGAGGATCTGAGAGGAATTAGGGAAAGAGAAAAAACATGATCAAAGAATAATATTGTATGATTTTTTTCAATAAAAATAATTGGAGTGACAGAAACTTATCATTTATTCATTCATCTAATTTCACAAGTATTTTTAATATTTATTTTATTATTTGATCTGTATGGGTGTTTTGTATTCATGTATGGATGTGCACCATGTACATGCCTGGTGCCCATGGATTTCAGAAGACAGCATCAGATCCTGTGGGACTGGAGTGACAGACAGTTGTGAGTCACTACATGGGTTGCAGGAATTATAACTGGGTCATCCTCAAGAGCAACCACTTAGCCAACTCTCCGGCCATGCAAGTATTTCTCAAACCTCTGTTTGCTGTTAGGCCTTATTCTAAATGTTCAGGGTGATTATATAAATAGAACAGGCTGGGCATAGTGGCGCACGCCTTTAATCCCAGCACTTGGGAGGCAGAGGCAGGTGGATCTCTGTGAGTTCGGGGCCAGCCTGGTCTACAAAGTGAGTCCAGGACAGCCAGGGCTGTTACACAGAGAAACCCTGTCTCGAAAAACCAATAAATAAATAAATAATGAATGAATGAATGAATGAATGAATAAGCAAACAAACAAATAAGCAAACAAACAAACAAACAAACAAACAAACAAATAAATAAATAAATAAATAAATAAATAAATAAATAGAACAGACTTAAAAAGAAGATAAGCCTGGTGTGACAGCTCACACCTGCAATCCCGGCACTCAGGAGGCTGAGGCAAAAGGATTGCTGCAAAATCGTGGCCAACTTGGGGTATATATCAAGACCTTGTCTCAAAATAAAATGAATCGATTAAAGTCCAAAACGAGTTTCACAAGAGCAAGGCAAGGAATGTGACATCTGGCTGCTTTCTTTTGGCAGCTCTAGAGGGTAAATCTATTCTAGCCTTTTCTAACATCTAGAGGTTGGCTGCATGCCATTAGCCTAAGATCCCCTCCTATCCTCCAAGTCAGCAGTGTAGGCCCCATCCCCTCCTCAATTGCCCTTTCTTCCCCCTACAGGCTTCCTCCTACTTCCCACCTCACTCTTAGTCCCCTCTTCTCTCATCTTTATACACATAACTTCCCTCCCATCAGCACACCCCTCCAGTTTGCTGCCTCTCCCTACTTCCTCTGACAAGGACTCTTGGGATTACACTCAGTCTACCTGGATAATTTTCCTGTTTCAATCAATATGCTTAATTTAATCATAGCAGCAAAGTCCCTTTGCCTTGTAGGATGGATTTATGAATTCTGAGTTTTAGGCTGAACAGGGTGATCTTGGGGGAGCATTATTTTATCTCACAGACCAGCTATGATGCCTTCACTTTTGAATAGTAGTCACCATGAAACTCTGTCCAGCAAGAGTAGAGGTAAAACAAAATTTTGGACAAAGTCTGAGAGTTTGGCAGATAATTACCGAGAGGACATAAAAGGAAGGATCAAAAGACACAAAAATAAAATTAAACAAAATATAATAAATATTCATAGTTACATGTTCACTGCTGAAAAAAAAACAATGATAGAAACTATGGTTCTAAATATGAAAAGAAGAAAAAGGAAGAGGAGGGGAAGAGGAGATGAGGAGGAGCCACAGCAGCAACAGTGGCTCTTAAGGCTGTCTCTTGCCTGGACTGTCCGAGTTAAAATTGGTCTGGGTTAGCACGTGCTGGTGAGGGTGTGGAGCAAGGAGAAAACTCCTCCACTGCTGGTGGGAGTGCAGGTTTGTGCAACCACTATGGAGGTCAGTCTGGCGATATCTTAGAAAACTTGGAATAGCCCTGCCTTGGGACCCAGCCATACCACTTCTGGGTATACAGCCAAATGACTCCTCACCGAATCACAAGGATGTTTCCTCATCTATGTTCATAGCAGCCTTATTTGTAATAGCTAGAAACTGGAAACAGCCCAGATGTCCCTCAACTGAAGAATGGATTAAAAAACTATGGTACATCTACACAATGGAATACTACTCAGCCATCAGAAACAACAAAATCATGTAATTTGCAGCCAAATGGATGGAACTAGAAAAGCTCATCCTGAGTGAGCTAACCCAGACTCAGAAGGATGCACATGGCATCTATTCACTTATAATTGGATTTTAGCCATATAGTACAGAATAACTATACTACAACCACAGCACCAAAGGGAACATGGAGATAGACTTTGTTACCTGTCTATGAGACACTTTGCCCTAGTGGTGCTGCCTTGTAGGCCCCCAGTGTATGAGGAGGCTCTTGGCCCTCATACGACTGCTGAACTGGGGCGGGAGACTGTTATGTAGGGACACTCCACTCCAGAGGAGTGGGATGGAAGGGATACAGGGTAGAGGGTGAGAGGGCAGGACTGGGATGTGTGGAAAGAGGACACTGTAATGGTGATGTAACCTGAAGTAATAAATAAATATTAAACAAAATAAATAAATAAGATTGGTCTGGGTAACAGTAAGATCATTGCAAACCAAACAACAACAACAAAACCCAAACAAACAACAAAAACGTATAAAAGCACCGTAAAACAAGGTTATGGAGGTGAGTAAGAGGGCTGATCAAGGTAAGAATTGCAGCCACCTAAGGTTCCAGTGAGGTGTGGAGGGAAGACAGAGGTCACATGTTAGCATTTTGGAGAACCCCTAAAAGGGCAGAAATGTACAGAAATGTGAAGGGAAAAACCATTGCCCAAAGTGATAAAGAAGCAAACCTACCATCTGGACTGGAGGAACTGCTCAGTGGTTAGCAGCATTTGCTGCTCTGGGACACATCTGGGGGTTTGGTTCCGTGTATCCACATGGCAGCTCTTAAACAACCCTAGTTCCAGGGGATCTGATACCTTCTTGTGACTTCCTTGGGCACCAGGCACACATGTGGATCACATATATAGATGCAGGCAAAACACTCATAAACATGAAATAAAATAAGTAAATCTAAAAAACATTAGAAAGAAAAAAACCTACTATATTCCAAAATAGCCTCAAAATATATTCTAAGAAAATGGGGAAAATTACAGGAAGAAATTAATAAGCCTTCCTAGTAAGGGGTTTTTCCTCACTAACCCCCTCCCTCTCTTCCTCCCTCCCTCTCTTCCTCCATCCATCCTTCCACCCATCCCTTCCTGGAATCATGGTGAGAAGACACTGTACTTTCCTAACTATGACACACTATCCATCCTTAAGGTGCCGTCTCACAGTAGGAGCTCATGGATAGGAGGCTTACAACCTCTCAAGAGACTAATCCTGTGGATTCGTGCATCTTTTATTTACCAATCTTCCCGCCTAAATGAGCTTGTTAATCTCTCCTGCGTTTTCTGTGAGCCCTAGGACTAAGCTTTGGAGAAGACTTGAAGCGAGTTTGAGGTAGAACCAGGCTTTGCCTCCTGATTGCTTCTCACAAAGCTGGTGCACAGTTGCACAGCTCAAATGGGAAATTCAGCAAGTGTTCTGTTCCACAGGTAATCCCTGAGCTGCCACTGGTGATGTGGCCAGCACACTGGCTCCCTGGGGGTTCCTGGACCCTCCACACATTGAGTGAGCATCATTGAACAGTATTTATGAAAGAGCCCTGTGGCGTGTAGCTTGTGTTTTTGGGCTGGGTAAGAAGAGCAGTCTTAGCCAATGTCTTTTGGGAGCTTGTAATATCAAACAGGACGTTTTTTTTCAGAGCCTGAAGTTGCCTGAGTGAGGCTCAGCACTAAAAGACTTCATTCACACTCGAGAGCCGGGTTTTCCTCAGCCGATGGATGTCTTGCGCTACTTCGCCTCCCAGGCTCTAGGCTCAAGCTCAGCTCAGTTAAAAGGGTCCATTATTAGAAGAACCCATTAAAAACTCTCTATGCTAAAAGAGAACTTACGCCAGAATCTACATGAGTCCAGTCACCTCCCATCCCCAGGATCCACTGAGTCCATGTGGATTATAAAAGCAAATGGCACGCTATCTTTCCTGTCCTTTGGTATAGTGTCGGGCAGGCACAGTCACAGCAGATATAACAGAACCTAACTGACACACATCCTGGCCCTCAGGAAAGGACTGCAAATGAGAGCACGGAGGTTCTTTCTGCTCATTTTGATACACAGGGATGGTATACTCAAGACCTTGAGGAGAAGAGCGCCCGGAGTTAGTTTTAAAAGCCAAATGAAATTTTGATAGGAGAAAAAAGTAGTCACAGGCCTGTCAACCTTTTGGAGGAGTGCCAGAAGAGATGTGGGGGTTGTGTTTATCTGCCAAGTTTTTAAGATAATGTCTCTCTCTCCATGTGGTCTGTCTCCATCTTGCCGGCTCTGATGCGGTCCATTTCAGCTTCATTGCAGGGGATGTTCCCGTCCTGAATTGAAGAATGACAAAGCCAAAGAAAGTCCAGATCCTCACTTCACAGCAACTGATGACGTATTAACAATCCAGCCTTCCCTGAAAGTCTAGGTCGTAATCAGACGGAAACAAGATGGTCTTAAACACTGGACAGAGATGAGACCCCTTTCTCTCATCCTGGGGGTCGACGGAAAGGCCCCGGGGACATATATTGACAGAAAAACCCATTTCAACCTCTCGGAATTTAGAGGTGGGACTGACCGCCACAGGTCACATGGTCCATTCATTCCAGAGTCTAGAAAACAAACAGCCATAAAGCTGAGGTGATCTTTCCTCCCTCAGACAGTTTCTTGTGTGGACACATCTAAAACTGACTTATCTGACCTGACGCTGAAGCCTTCTTTCACTCCTGAAGTTCCTTCCCCACAAACTATGCCTTTGTTCCTCCTGTTGACTTCAGGTTGCACATTCAAGAGGTCTTGCCTTAGTGACCACAGCCAAGGATGGCCTTAACCAAGGGCCATGATCCTGGAGGGAAAAGCAACCAACCTTTCTCCAAATTCCTAGGTCGTTTTTGTTTTTGTTTTTTTTTAAATCCATCTTACCATTTCTTTTGCCCGTGGAGATCTCACATGACAGCACACAATCACACATAGAACTCTGTCAAAGTAAGCAATTCTTCCTGTTCTGTTTTTCTGAAGAAAAAAAAAAAAAAGCAAACAACACAGCTAGAGCAATGGATTTCGTAGTCATTAGCAAAGCTAGTCAAGACTGCAGGAAAACATTTCAGACCTCTGAGGTGATAGTCTGGTTCTTTACTGTGGATGAGTTATTGAAAGTTCTCTCTGATTTCAGATGTTCACAATATGTTTCAATCTATCTGACTGGAAATTCTTTTCTTTAACTTGCTCACTACTGAAAGGCAAATACCCTCCGCCATCATACTACAAAAATAGTGAATGTGCACACTGCATGCCTGCATCTTATTGAACAGACGGACTGCATGCCTGCGTCTTATTGAACAGACGGACTGCATGCCTGCATCTTATTGAACAGATGGACTGCATGCCTGCATCTTATTGAACAGATGGACTGCATGCCTGCATCTTATTGAACAGACGGATGCATTTTGTTTTTGGAGTCTTTTGAGCTCCCTGAAGCCCAATGATTGTATCTTTCTGTGGACAAAATGAAACAATTCTAAGTATTTTTTAATATTGAGTTGTATAAAAATTACTTGTAATTTTTCTGGTTAATAAGAAGCATTGGGAGTTCTTTTGATATTTTTCTCATCTTTAAGATATTTTGTCATAATTATTCCAGCTGAATTTGTTTCTTCAATCTCTGAGTCATTAAACAAAGTAACCCAGACATTCTACCAGTGAATGTGTGATTCATGTCTGCCACTCTAGATTTAAACTACCAATGAGATCTCTTACTGAAAAATAAATAAGCATGCATTATCCATCCAAATAGAAATAGAAGGAGGGTTCTTCTTATTTTCATATAGTTAATGCCTTATTGTTTAATTTTATAACTAAATACCAGTTATAGCACAAAGGTAGTTGAACTCATTTATCTAATTTGCCTTAATTGTCAGGTACATGGATGGGTCGAAGAAAAGACTAGGCTTAGGTAATACTTTGTCAGCATGTAAAGACTTTTACCATCACAGAAAACCTTATACACTCTAACACAAAGCAGGGAGGAAGCCATCCACAATCCAAACACCCACAGCAACAATTTCCATGCTAGGGAGAGTGTGCCTGCTCTTTTCTGAATTGTGTAATAATTGTGAATATTTGTGGGCATACTACATCTAATGTTAATGACTACTTCCTATGCTTTCATTAGTTCTTTGGAGGCCTTACTTAAGTGGTTACATAAAATCACATTAAGCAAATGACATGCTTAAAGGCATTAGATTGTTTTTGCTCTTAGATAAAATTGCACTAGAGGCTTTGAATGAAGGTTTTCCCATCTTCAGGATTAATCTTCACCAAATACATTTCTGAATAAGAGTAGTATGCTGGCATGTTGTTCCTATTATTTATAAGACTATTTAAAATCCATAATTGTTTTTAAGTAGACTCCTTACCCCTGCCCTGAGGAGCACTCATTCAGTTGTTGGCAAAAAAGAAATGCTTCCAGGAAGAGGGTGGATAATTCCAGACTTCAGAGGATTCCTTCTTTGAATTGTCACTACATGTAGCTAAATCACATTGTATTAGTGCCCTGTTCTTTCCCAAGTTCAGGATTTCCACGTTCCACTTGGAGAATACTGGGGCTTAATCTGGTGTTTAGTGTAGAGAGAGGAACTCATTAAAGACCCAAAGAGAAAAAGAGACAGAGGAAACTCCTGAGGTGGGGGGGGGCAGTTAGCCTTATTTATGAGTCAGGAGCTGAGTGATTTCACTTTGTTTTTGCATCATTGTGTTATATAGTTCCCGGAAGAGTATGGCACCAGGGTGTGGGAATGTCAGCGCACATATATTTCACATCTGCCTGGCCATGTGAACGTGACCATGCCAGGAGTCTAGATGTTTTTTTTCTTTCACAGAAATCATGGTGAAGAGAATTAGCGTCTCAGTAACCGTAAGGAAGATTCCAGAGGGACGTGCTAGAGAACGACTTAGAAATTATAGGCCAGATCACCCCCCTGTCATAAAGCTATCAGCAGTTAATAAGATGAGGTTTTCTTTTCATTGAAAAATAGTTGGTGTTTTTCCCCTCGGAAAAAAAATATTGATGTTGGAGGCCTTTGGAACTGTGTCTGAGCTTTTTTCTGCTGATTTTTTTTCATTTCCTGTTTCTTTCTTTCCTTTTTACATATAGTGAGGTCTTGGAGACAAGTTCCAAACATGTTCAAAACAAATGTACATTTACCCTAAGGGTAGTCTAACACCAATGCCGCTGCCTCTAGAGCCCTGATATTACAGGGCCCACTGCAGTCTCTCTCTCTCTCTCTCTCTCTCTCTCTCTCTCTCTCTCTCTCTCTCTCTCTCTCTCTCTCTCTCTCTCACACACACACACACACACACACACACACACACACACACACACACAC
>CAJQZJ010033788.1:154214-225145 GCA_907164525.1 Lophiomys imhausi
CACACACACACACACACACACACACACACACACACACACACACACACCACACAGAGACAAACACACCACACACCACACAAACCACACCACACCACATACACACACACCACACCACATCACACACAGCACATACAGCACACATACCACAAACACACACCACACACACACACACACACACACACACACACACACACACGCATACACACACACACACGCATACTTATGTATCCCTAGATACCCAGAAGTAAAATGATATGCTAGGATTTTATCCTAGGCCCCAAGAAAGTTCTTACGAAGCAACCAGAACCTGTGCTAACCCTGTAACAACAAATCAGCAAAAAAGATGGTAACTATCAATCTTTTATGGAACTTACAACTGTTGCGCAGCACATAAATAGTTTTGAATACAAACATGGGAGTTGGGAGAGAAGTGAAGAAGGCACTGCATGAGATTATAGGACAGGGTATCTAACTGGCCAGGAATATATTTTAACTCTAGCAGAAGTATATGTAGAAGGTAGGCAAATGGAGAAGTGGAGGTGGGAGAGCTTTCTAGGACCCATGCATTTGAAGACTATAACATTGCCCACTATGCCGTCAGCAGAGGAAAGATGGGGTAAGAAAGTGGGCAGACAGTGTAGCAGTACCCCTAAGATGACAAGAGACATTTAAACTTGATCATAAAAGCAATAAGAAGTTGGGGGCAGGGACTTTGGGGTTCTGAGTATTTTGAAATGTTTTACTGTTTTCCCTTGACTCTCTGTAGTTTTTCTTCCTCGTTTTGCTTTGGAAACAGATACGTGACTTACGTTTTTATTACTTCAAAAGCAGTGTGTGTCAAGGAAGAATGGCGTATGGTAAGAAGATGTACAGTGTGCAAAAAATTGGGCCCTTATTTTCAAAGTTCTTAAGAGAACACAGAGATTTACAAAACAAGTAGAAAGGAGATTAGGGAGATGGAGGGCAGAAGGCCTGGTTAGGAAAATAAGTTCCTTTGAAACTAGGGCAGAATGCAGACTGATGGTCCATCTTTGACAGACGCAAAACTCTTCATGACAAAAACTTGGCTCATCTGACAAGAGTATTAGACAGATTTGGGAACCCAGGGTTTCATGAAGAAAAAGAAAAAACAACAACACACACACAATGAAGACATCCATGCTGACTGCCCATAACCAAAGAATTGAGCATTATCAAAAAGAAAATAAAGTGGTTATAGGTTTAGAAGCCTTGCATTGAAACCCAGCACAAATACCAGTCTCTAACACAACAGTGGGTAGTGACCTTCTTACACCAATATTGAAAAAATCCATTGGTGTGGACTGATCTGAACATAATGGTAGCAGGCAAAGGTTGTAGAAGTGAACTCTCCATAATTCCCAAAGAAACAGACAATAAGGGATTCCATGTAAAAACTCCATGTGGTAAGCCTGGACAGATTCTGCTAAGTGGCCTGGCATTTGTCCTTTGGAGTTTCCCTCAAGTTTACCACTACCTAAATCCCTCCTTCTTCTTCCCATCTCTCTCCCTCTTTTTCTTTCCCAGCTCTGTTTCCTTCTTTCTGAGTCTATGTCTCTCCTGTGACTATTTTCCTCCTTCTTCTTGTCTCTCCAACACTTCTTTTTTATTTCTTTCTTTTCTATGTCTTTAAAAATAAAATGAATTTATTTATTGTGTGTGTGTGTGTGTGTGTGTGTGTGTGTGTGTGTGTGCGCACGCTCACTCATGCACATGTGCCATACCATGTACCTGTGGAAGTCAAATGGTACGCCCCTTTTGACCTGTGGCTTTCAGGAATCTTCTGCTTTAGTCTATATTCTCTCTTCTACTACACTGTGATATACAGTTCCCTCTAGAGGACAGTGGAATTTGGAAGACCTAAGAAGGAATTAAGTACTTCCTGGTCCTTGCTTTAGAAGCTGACACTGGAACACACAGGAAACAGTGATAGTAGGAACAACCATTCGCAGGCTACATTACATTTCCTGCTCATAAGCCTACCAGCCATGCTGTTCACATGCTGTCACTTCAGGCAGGGCTGCTTATCCATCACATAATGCTAGTCTATGTTGTGTCTGCTAGAGCTTTGGCAAGGGCTCTGGCTTGGACTGGACAGTTGGACAGAGGCACATGGTCAACACAAAATACGAGAGACCCATATTTGGGCACGAGCAAGCCTTAAACGTGAATAGGGGTTGGAACAACTATGGCTCTGGAAATCCAGCCCACAAATCAGATCACACATCAGGGAAAAATAAAAACAGAATGAGGTTGGCCACTTTTTCTCTGCAGAGACTCAAAGAGGTATTTTGAGTTAAGTCTGTGAAGCCTTTTTTTTTTTTTTTTTTTTTTTCATGTTCAAGTCAGTTTTTGGCATGGGCAAATATCATCAGTGCCCTATTTTATACAACTTTTTCTCATGCCAATGATGGAGTTCCAGAAACTCAACCAAAGCATGGATTCAGAGGTAGAATATGAGCAAATGGAATTTTCTTCCTAAAGAGCTGAGAGATGGTGTGTATATTGCTTCTCAGGAGCATGGCCCAGAAGTATCATTGCATTTTTAAAAGAACACAGATCTCTGTCCTCCAGAGCTGACCTTCCCTGGACCCTGAAATCTAGAACCTTTTCAGCTTTGCCCTTTCCTCTTCTCCTTGTGAGCTCAAAGCTTCACTGTGTTCAGCTCTCTGTTTGCTTCTGCTTGTTGCTGGAAAGCAGCTGGCATGAACTTTCCAGTTTCACATCATCCTTCCAGTCCCAGGTCACGGTGTCTACACAGATCTCCCTCTCAGTCATGCTGCGGTCTACGCCTCTTTACATCAATTGTCCACTGCATTTCAGTTGTGACCTGAGGAAATTGTGGTGTCACTACAGGGAGATGATTCTCAGTACTGCCAACTTGCCCTGTAGCACACACACACTATCTACTCCACAACCTTTTCCTAAAACACAAACTTTTTTTTTTTCACTAGTATTAGTTTGGAAGGAGAGAAAATATTCAGTTGAACTAGAAGAAGGAAAGTGCAGTAGTGGGCCAGGAGCCTAAACTCGAGTTTTCTTCCAACCACAAACACAGGTTTGCATGCCTAATAGCCAATTTAGAGAATTAAGCCATCCAGGCTGTCGAAAGGCAAGTGCAGACTCAGTGGAGACCATCACAGAGCCTTCAGACACTTGAGGCAGGTCCAAATTCGAGCATTGGAGCTCTTAAGTATGAAGTGTGGCCAGAAAAACTCTTCACCCAGCAGATGGTGAATAAGGCTGATAATTACTTAGAATTCGAGACCTCTAACACCCCTTGCAGGTCAAAGACACAGCGTTGATATATGTCCGCGCCCACGTTCTGTTAATTAAACACATTTCTTTACCCAAGGTTAGTACATGCTGACAGTAAGAGTGTGATGAAAGGAAGCCATAATGGTACCTAGGGAATGGACAGACCTTTGCCTCCTATACCAAGCCTCAATGCTTGGAATTCATGGAGGGATAGGAGAGTCTTTGTTATTCTTGGTGAGCCCCTGGAACCACATTTGAATTTATACCAATGAGGTGGCTCAGCACGAAATGGTCATACCAGAAAGACCAACCGTGTGGTTGATGGGCTGGGGCTTTGATGGAAGTAATTTGGACAATCATCCATGCTTACATGGTCAAAGTCCAGTAAAATCTCTGACAGTGAAGTTACAGCACGCAGGTCCAATTGGTATTGCTCTGTGTATTGTGACAGACTGATGTGCTGAGAAGGTGACACATCCCCAAATTGTGCATTTGGGGTTCTCTCAGGTCTTTTCTTGTGCATGAATTGTTTCAGCTGATTTTTTTCATCCTTTTGCTGTCTAAAATTGCAATTAGAGCTGGAATTATAACTTGGTAGGAACAGGTGTTTGCCTAGCATATGTAAGGCCCTAAGCTCAGTTGCCTTTAAAATTAGGATCTCAAAACCTTTAAAATTAGAATCATATGAACAGCACTTTCCTGAGTTGTGAGTAATTTGGAAAATTATCAAATATGAGGGGATATTGGGAACCTGAAGATTTAAAGCGAGTTGGTCATAAATGTGGAATTTCTAAGAGCCCCGAGCTTGCAGCTCTTGCCTAAAGCAAGAGCAGTCTTGAAGAGAATTGTGTCCTATGGGGTCAGGTGTCATTGCAGCAGGACAGCAGATAAACACAGGACAAGATTTGCTACTCAGAGGCACTGTTTCTAAACCCAGTGACCTGGGTTTCCAATGAAAGAACCTGCACCCAGTGAAAGCTCCGGCTTACATAAGCCAGCGGGAGGGCTGTGCCTTCAACAGCTCTATAGTTCCATTTGTAATTAGTATGAAATCTTAATTTGTGTTTGTTGAAAGAAGAAATGGCATGGCTAACTCTATGTAAAAAAACACTAGCTTTCATAGTTTTGTACTAAGTTGTATGTGTTACAGCCTAAAGTTAAAGAAAGAACTAAGTACATGCCATGAATTATCAGCAAGTTTTTTTTTTCTGTTCAAAGAGATGATATATCCCAAAGCATATATTACCTTTTATTTACTCACATGTTTGTTTGTGCTATGTTTTGCTTTTATAATCTGTGAAAGTAAGTCCAGAGAGAAATCAGCAAGCTTGTAGAAAGGAGAGACTGTTGCCAAAGTCTGGAAAAGGCTTTTTCTAGACCTGCTTGTGAATAACTTATATAATTGTATCTTTTTTCCTGTGGGTATCATTTGGGCTCAGTGGTCTTGGAAACATCGTTTCACCATATGTTAAATTGAGGCTTAAACAAGATGACTTAATATTTCATTCTATTTTAAAACTGCAAGTGTGCCTTTAAAGACTTGTGTTTATTTACCCACATCTAAAAAAAGAAAAACCCCACAGCTGTTGGAGGTGAGGGAGGAGGGAAAGAGGTTCTGGAATAGGTGAGCCCTGCCATGGGAAGATTTGCATAAAGCTGATTTAGCGAGTGAAAAATGGACTGTGACAGATGAATTCTGGGAGGATTCATCTGCTCAGTGTCTGGCCCACACAGCCCAGTCTGATCAGATCTTCAAAGTCATATGGTCCCTATTTGGTTTTACAATAAATAACTCAGACTTATGAGCTAGACACCAATTAATGAAATCATCTAGCCCAGAGGAGAGCAATCCTCCTGGGCAGTCATTTGGAAGCATAGCCTGTCCATTAGCTTTGCCACATGTGTCCGGGTTGGGAAAGATAGGGTCCTACCTCATGCTACAGGACTTTTGTTCTGAAATCTACCAATGGCTGCTGGGGAGGTCAGGGAAGGCTAGAGTGACACCAGTTCACTAATGACATGGGGTCCTCTCATTTCAGTCACAGGGTAGACTCGTTATTGGGAAGTACTTGGTGTCCATTGGACAAGAGACTTCTGATAAATTACATTTACTTACATTCTATGCATACACACATCTTGAAAGGATTGGTTTCAGGTAAGAAGAATTTTATAAAGTAATTTGGGCAGCTTCTTGAGGCATCAGGTTTCCAGTCGGGGGAAAAAAGTATTGATGTATTCATGAATATTGAGAACTAAACCCACCATGGGTGCTCAATAAATGTCAAGCAATCAATCAAGTCTCCAGCCACAGAGATGCCAGGTATGTAGTCATGGAAGGGAGCCTGGCCCAAGACCTACCTCCCTTTTCCAAATGACGTGACTCCAAACTCCAGGAAAAGTTCTGGGTATTTTCCCTCTTTTTCATCCCACAGTCTCTGATGGCACAATTCCTGGCATCGCTGGAAAGAACACTTTCCAGATCCCATGGAAGCCATGCGGTCCTGCTGCATGTTGGTCAACCATCTACAAATATACAGAAATATACTCTCAGATTGTGTCCTGACAGCTGATTGGAAGTTGCTGCGCCTTCTTTCCATTAAGATAAATGTGGTTTTGAAAATGCAGAACTATTGTATGGAACTGTTTAGCTCTGAAAACACCTGCTGGAAGATAGCCACAGAGTGCATTTATTTGGGTCAATTTTGCATCAATCAATATTCCTCAAAGATGACATTCTGCATTTCTTTAAATTTAGTAATCATTATAAATTTCTCCTGTAAGTGTTATGAAAGAACATTTAAAATGCACTCTCATAGTTGACAAGAAGCTAACAATGTTTAAACAGAGTTACCATGAATAATTACACTGAGGTCCAATCTGCTTCCACAAATGTGCAATGAGCTTCTGGGATTTGAGTTTACCCTGTCCTTTAAAATGCTGTGTGTTTTAGTGGTTCCTCGGACACTTATGATTTGCAAAGCTGTTTCAGTGATAACTTTATAGATCTTTCGGTGGGCCGTTGCCTTTGGCTTTGAGGGAACTAAAGTTACAGGATCATTTATGCTTTCTATTTAATAGCCATGTGTCAAATGTCTACACAGTTATTAGGAATATGGGATAATAATTTGGTATATTAGTTGTGTGAAGTTTTTTTTTTTCTCTTGCCTTGTGAGTCCAAGTTTCTCCCCTTAGGACTGTCAGACATATGGTTTCCATGGGAAGCAATTTCAGAGAAGAGAGGTGAACAAAAGAATACATTGTGTATTTTTAAATTCAAAGGCTGATTTTCCTGGAGTGTGACTGGGGAGTGAGGAATCAGACCACGTCATTCTCCCTGGGATCCCATCCTAACCTGTGCCAGTGGTCCTCAGAGTTGGTAAAGGAAAGGTTTCATGAACAGCCAAAAAATAAAGTAGCTACTTTGCTCAAGTTGGGAGATGGAAGGAGCTTGTTTTCCCTCAGCGGTGCTGAGAGATGACAGTCCCCACAGCGACCCTTTTGTCACTGTGTCTCAGGAAAGCAAGCTAGGTGGGAGTGCTGCCATCAAGGGAAATGAAAGAAGAAAAAAGAATGTTCCACGGTGTATTAAGGCAAGGGTAAACAGTCACTGAAAAAAAAAAAAAAGGTTGTCATTTAGAGTGTCTAACCAGGCATTCTTCCTCACAATATGGTCAACTTTGGGGGTTGGAGACTGGTCAAGATTCAAATACATGGCACATGGTACAGACATCAGCAGATACACACACAGAGAGGCCAAGTGCTTCCTAACTCCCAAGTAATCCACCCTCAATGCTCATCCTAGATGGTTTGTTGATAAAGATGGTACCTAGATGGTCAGTGAAGATGTCCAGCTGAAATCTATAAGCCTTCAAAAAGGAAAGAAAGAAAAAGAAGCATTTAGATGAGTAAATTTAATATTCAAATTATGGAAAAAGGGCTTGTGAGATGGCTCAGTGGGCAGAGGTGTTTTGGAGCCAAGCTTTGCGACCTGAGTTTACTCCTCAAAACCTACATGGTAGCTTTCCGTGCTGTCCAGGGACGGTCCATATGGCGTTGTTCTTGATTCTCGTCGTAACTTAATGGGAAACTTACACAATGTCCGGTGCCCTTGATGGCCTGCAGATGAAAGAGGAGGATGTCCTCAAATTCCTTGCCTCAGGAACCCAGTTAGGTGGCACCAACCCTTGACTTCCAGATGGAAGAGTACATCTACAAAAGGAAGAGTGATGGTGTCTACATCATAACTCTGAAGAGGACCTGGGAGAAGCTGTTGCTTGCAGCTCGGGCTGTGGCTGCTATTGAGAACCCTGCTGATGTCAGCATCATCTCCTCCAGGAACACTGGCCAGCGAGCTGTGCTGCCACCGGAGCCACTCCCATTGCTGGACGCTTCACACCTGGGACCTTCACCAACTAGATCCAGCAGCCTTCGGGGAACCTCGGCTTCTAGTGGTGACTGATCCCAGAGCTGACCACCAGCCCCTCACGGAGGCATCTTACGTCAACCTGCCCACTATTGCTCTGTGTAACACAGACTCTCCTCTGAGTTATGTGGACATTGCCATCCCATGCAACAACAAAGGTGTTCACTCAGTGGGTCTGATGTGGTGGATGCTGACCCGGGTCGTACTCCGCATGCGTGGCACTCTCTCTTGTGAGCACCCGTGGAGGTTATGCCTGATCTTTACTTCTACAGAGACCCAGAGGAGATTGAGAAGGAGGAGCCCGCTGAAGCTGAGAAGGCAGTGATCAAGGAGGAGTTCCAGGGTGAATGGAACCACGCCAGCTCCTGAGTTCACTGCTGCTCAGCCCGAGGTGACCGACTGGTCTGAGGGTGTGCAGGTGCCCTCTGTGCCCATCCAGCAGTTCCCTACTGAAGACTAGAGTGCCCAGCCAGCCACAGAGGATTGGTCAGCAGCTACCACAGTACAGGCCACTGAGTGGGATGGAGCCACCACGGAGTGGTCCTGAGCTCCTCTGAGGACACCCGAGCAAAAGGAAAAAAGGTAGAAGGAAAACAAAGTTCCTAAAAGCTGTCAAAAGACAAACAAACAAACAAACCTACATGGTAGACAGAGAGAACTGGCTCTCACAAGTTGTCCTCTGGCACCCACAAGTTTGCTGTACATGAGTGTGTACGCATGTGTGTGGAAGCACACACACAATTTAATACATTTAAAAATTTAAATTAAGGATAAAATGTTCTTGGGAAGCAGAAACAAGCAGATCTGTGAGTTTGAGGCAAACCTGGTCTACAGAGTGAGTTTCAGGACAGCCAGGGCTACAAAGAGAAACCCTGTCTCGAAAAAAAAAAAGGATTAAAATGTTAGAATTAATCACAATTAATTAATTGTGTTTGATAAAGAAAGAAATTAAATTCAACGATAAAGCTATAATTCTTCCTTGTGACTTGAGAAATGAACATTATTAATATAGGGTAAAGCACTTAACTTATTGTCTCCCAAACATAAATATCTTACAAATGGTTTAGTAAGACCATCAGCTAAAGTTTGCTTAGAGCACAAAGAGTCATTAGTAGGCCAGTCCAACGCAGGCCACTCAGTAACTTACTGAGCAAATTTAGGTAAGTCATTGCTCTTACATCAAAAACTGGACTAGCTCTACCCCTACTGCGCCTCACACAAAGTCAAGGTAAAAATAGGTGAAAATGTGTAAACATGCATCTTAGATGGCAAAGTGTTGTGTAAATGTGAAATATCTTGACTGAAACAGAGAGGTCTGCTCTAAGGAAGGACAAAAAAACCACCAGCAGTCAAGCAACTGCCCTTAAGACCTGAAATATGAAAACAGTTCCTCTTCATTGTGAGTAGAAGGGAATGGTTGGAAGTGCATGTTTCAGATATGATTTTTAACCATATCTGAATCCAGGAAGTGTTGTGTGTACAACCCCTTCTCATCTTACCTTCACCCAACATGTGAGGAAAGAAACAATCAGAAATTGATACAAACTGACTTGCTTTTGATCCAAACATTATATTCAATTTTATTTTACGAGGCTCGTTTCTGAGTCTAAAATACTAAACCTTCACTTCAGAAGAAGTACTAAATACGTGACAACAACGCTGAATCAAAACTGTCCGTTTTCTTAGGTTTCAGCTCAAGGTAATTAAATCGGAGGCCAAGAAGCTACAAGATACTGCAAAGACCCGCGAACATTAGGAACAGGCCCCAGCGGTGGATAAACAAACTCTGAGAGTGAAGGTATGTGAACACAAAAGAATTATTCAGCACTATTCCAGTGCCTGTGTGTTCACAAAGATACTCTCCTGTGAGGGGAGACCATACATGTATATACTTAATTTATGACAACATCTTGCCACACATGTCAGATGGAGTCGACCCATCATTTCATGCAGCTAGAAATACTGTAAACTGTTTCTTGTATATGTGATATTTATTATGCATTATCTTTCCTACGTAATCAAGATTTTTATGCATACATATCTCTGTACTGTGTGTGTGCTATGAGGATTTATCAAAAATGGTTAGATTATACACATTTATTGCCATAAATACTGATGCTGAAGTCAGATCTCTACATACAAGGGAACTTCATCACATATATTAATAATAATTTCTCACTAAGTTGAACAGACATTTTACTAGGAAAGAATCATGCACAGCTCTAAGGCATAGTCAACCCATCCATGGCTACTGACCTTTGGAGATAGAGACCAACAAATGAATTTCACTTCCACTTGATTTAGTAGTGAACACCCATACTAGATGTGTAAACCTGAAGATAAGATCTGTACCTCTTCAGCTAATCTGTTTATTTTACCTACAGCTAACCAATTCCAAGAGTAACTACCACTGTATTTCTAAACTCCATAGGAACTTGGCTTTAAGAGGTACTGGCTTCACATGTGGAACAGAAGGTAAAGTGACTATCTATCACACGCTCAACGAAGACCTGACAAGGAGCAGAGATATCTGATGTGAAAGCAAATCTATTTTAATCACATCCAAAATTATGAACTGAGACATGCAATCCCCAGGAACGGGCATGCAAGAAGTGAGAGAATAATCTTTCAGTGCTGTTTTCAGCCTTTGTTAACAGTTTCTGGAGACACACATAAATTTCTGTTCAGAATAATTCCATGAATGCACTGTTATCAAATTATGGTTGACATCTTCAATATTCAAAATTGTGATAACAATCCTTTTTTCCTGTTCCTTTCAGACTAGTACTTCAAAACATCAGCAAATCCAGGCATTAGAGTGATAAAGAGTAGGTATTCCAACACAGGAGAGACTTAAGAGAGTGGGTGTCCCATAGTCATTATACCCTTGTGACAGTGCTATCTAAAGTAACTGCAAACTAAAAGGGAAGTGAGCAGAAAGTGGTAGGGGCCGTGATGTCACTCCTATTGATAATATCAGTCATAGCAAAGCCAGGACTGAGTCTTTATCTCCAGAAGTGCTTTAAACTTCAACTTCTTGGCAATGTTTGCTGTGACTAAAACATTTCTACTTGAAGCTGTTTTGTCTACAGCAATCTTGTCGTGATTGTGATTATTTTTTATTTCCACCATTAGAGGAAAGTTTGCAATTTTCTGATATAAATAAACCGCAGTTCCAAATTAGGTGAGGTAGTATACATTCTTAATCCCAGTTCTGAGGAGGCTGAGGCAGGAGGCTCACTGCACGTTCCAAGCTAGCTTAGCCAAAATGGTGAGATCCTGTTACAGTTAATTAAAAACACAAAACTACGGTCAATATAATTATTTTCCTTTTCTATTTGGAGCTAAATAATATTTCCATGGGGATGAGGTTAATGACTCATGAATAGTAATAGGTGTGAATCAATGTTTAGTGGAAGCCTTTTGATTTAATTGATCACTGTCCAGACTTGAATCATGAAAACAAATCAGAAACACCTGCATAACTGTGTGCCTTTTAGTTTCTGTCACTCCTCTGACATGTCTTATTTCGTTAAATACTATACACCAATGTCCTCTCATCCATCTTCCGTATCACTTTTCTATCTAGACCATCTAGTTTCCCTCTTGGTAAAAGGAAAAAGCAGGCTCCATCTCATGAATCTCTCCTGTTCTTACTGGTTGGCCTTGCTGTCTGTAACCTTCGTTTTATCCACTCTGGATGGAGTATTAGAGCAAGAAGAGAAATGTGGGATTTTGCGCAATGTCATTCTGGTACCTAACACTGACAGCATTCAGTTGGGTGTCAAGTTTTGCCCCACTGTTAGCCTTCAGCTCCGAACTTGGTCTATGGTGAGTCATGTTGACTCTTGCCTCCCTTTATTCAGCTGAATGACCCAACAAAAGGCAGAAAACTTGCCCTGAGGGGAGAACATCATCTCAGGGATCCAGTCCTATAAAAGAAGTACTTTCTAGTTTTTGTTTTTTGGGGTTTTTTGTTTTGTTTTGTGATGGGCGTTTGGACTCTCCTTAGAACTAAGCCATTTAGAAGACACATGCCTGCATCTCTTCAAGGAGGTTTCATGCCCACTACCTTGCAACTGGGAAGATAAACCTATGTAATGTCCACAGAAGGTCATTAAGGAAACAAAACATGTGGTCGTGCATCTAAGGAGGGCTACCTACCTATCACAATGATCCCTTTGGTACATGTAATCAGGCAGATTTGCCTAGTTGCTAACCCACAGGCAAAACTATGGCAGAACTTAGAACAAACCAGGTTCTGTTTAACTAAGAGAGCACGGTCAGAGAGATCTCATGAGGCCAGTGATGTAACACATCCCAATTGATAATCCTCTGTGCCCTACCATGCTGCTTAGGGCCTGGGGGACACTTCAGACATAAAAACATGGGGAGATGGCAGGCCCACAGCATCCTCCAAGAGCCAGGATTCTAGCCCTATCAGAGATGAAACCATCCAAACTCTTTCCACCTATGAATCCAAATCCAGAAAGAGTGTTTGGCTGGACAGTGTTGAGTTTTCCTGTGTCTTCCCATGTTGATTCACTGACCAAATATGATACCCACACGGCCTGGGATTTTTGCAAGTTTATAATCCACATAGAAGAAACATTGTTATATAAACCTTGCCAAGACTATAGGCCTTTTAAATTCCCAACTAAGAAGCTGAAGAAATTTATGACAGTGTTGCTAGAGGGGGAGGCCAAGTAAACTCACAATGTTGATCTTAGGTCTGTTTAAATTTCTCTTGCCTCCTGGCACTTTAAGCAAGAGTGGAAAGAAATCATTTACCCCTAAGAGCATTAAGCATTTGGAAACACACGATATCAGGGAAGAGCATTAGGGACATAATTGATGGGTCACATGTGGTCCTGGACTGTGGAGGGCAAAATTTCACTTCAGTGTTGTAGCCATTTGTGCCCCTGGTGACACAAGATCTTCAGGGTACCTTCGTGTAATAAACAGTGAGTTATAAGGAGGCTCAGTTTTCCTTGATCATTAACTTGTGTGAAAGGGCGTGCTTCTCAGAGAGGGAGCAAGTCCTCACATAAGGACGATCCAGTTGGCTCCCAAATACAAAGAGGTAGAGAATTTTTCCATGCAGGTTCCCTTCGCTCCTCTGTGATTACTTCTGGTTCCTCTCTTGCGCTTTTTCCATCTCTAAGAACCACAGGATTTGCAACAGGAGTCATATAAATTCTGGCCCTTTAAGGAATGTAGCTGGAGAAGAATGAGTTGAACCCTGAAGAGAAAAAAAAAAAAATCAGCATTTAGGAGGGGGGGGGGGGGGGGGGGAGGGTGGTCAGCTCAGGTTTCATTCACCAATCATATGGTTGTGGGAGAATGTAAGATTTAATCAACGATGACACCACGTTCTTGCAGAGTGCTATGATTCTGTGGAGTTGATGGAGATGTGTGAGACCAGAATGCTGTAGAAAGCTTCCCTCCTGAGGAGAGCTTTGAGGGAAGAGAGGGAGCCGAGTTTTGCTTGCCAGATCACTTTGATTTAATAGAAGATGAAATGCAATCTGATACGTGTGCTGGTAATGGACTAACGGATGACTCAAGTAAAAGTCATTTTAATGTTCAGTCTTGGACATGATGAATAACCTTCTGGGGAGCTGCTGAAGCTGCCCCTATGGTTTGTGAGCTATAGGAATTTTCTAGAGGTGATGCCTATGGTTCACTAGTCCCTTCCTACCATCTCCACTGGAGTGTGTGTGTGTGTGTGTGTGTGTGTGTGTGTGTGTGTGTGTGTGTGATCTGAGTATTTTATATAGGGAAATATAGCTGGAGATGAAACTGGAGAGAAACATGGCTTAATACAATCTATAATTTGAAAACCCAATAAGTCAGTCTAGAATATTTTAGAATAACATCTCCTAAGAGCCTTCTGTATCCCAACTTTCACAACCAGTAACCTAGATCTATAAAAGGAAGAATGCCTGCCATTGCTTTCAAGCTGAAGGAGCTGAACTTATTTAAAGCCTATAGGGTTCTTCATGGACACTGTGTATGATGAGGGAAAAGAGAAGAAAGGCCGGGGAAGTGGAGAGGAATGGGAAGGTAAGGAAAGGATCTGCTTCCCCCTTTCCCTGCAGCAGAAATGACTGTTTTTGTCCATGCTAGGCTCCACCCTTCTTCCCATTAAGTTCTAGGGTTTGTGTATCTTTCGATGGAGACACTCAAACGCTTTCTTTACTCAGGAAGTTATTCTCCTCCCGCCTTGTGAGGTCTTGGAACAAAAATTAGTTGAGAAAGAAACAACTCCTCCTCCTCTGTCTAGAAAAAAAAAATCACATTGCATCCTGTAGCTCAAAAAAGCTGGGGTGTTTGTGGGGGAGATAACGGGGCGGGGGGGGCGTGGTGGATCTTATTCCCACATGTGTCATTTTTCTCCTTAAGGGAGCACATGAGGCAAGAGGCACTGTCTGCTAATGTGGTTTATAGGAGAACAGAACAGACACGAATAGAAAGCATTTGACTGGGGACAACCTCTTAAGCCAGAATGTATAGTTCTGATCCCATGAGGATTTTACTCTCTCTCTCTCTCTCTCTCTCTCTCTCTCTCTCTCTCTCTCATGTTTCTGCAGGCCATTCCTGTCTCTCACTTTGACCCCTAATGCTAAGGCTTTTTTTAAAAAGCAGAAATATTTAATGAAAAGTCTGTTTAACACCCAGAGAACTGATAACTCACTCCTGTGAATAAGGGAAGCTGTGGCTTGGAAAGGCTCTGTTTATTGATCTATAAATCATAGTGGCCATTTCTGCCAACTGCTAGGGTGGCTGGGGTCAAGGAACCCTTTCAGTGTTAAGAAGCCCCAAAGCTTCTCTCTTTTCAGGGCTCTCAATCAACCCTCCCAAGGCAGAAAGAACATCAAACAACCAAGACCCCTGAGAAGGAAGGATGTTACAAATGAGTCCACTTCTGCAGGCTAGGAATGTCTTTCAGGTTCTGCCTCTGCGAGTGATTTTTCCCAATTATTTGGAGGCAAGTGAGAGACTGACAAGAGACAGCAGAGATCACTGCAAGTAATCCAAATGATTTAAAACCAAGATCAAAGACAGTGGCTGTCATCCATCTCAGTCCCTTCCCTTACAGGAGAGATAACTGTTACCTGGTGTCCATGAAAGGACCCAGGAGACAGAAGACCCAGGCCAGGAATAGTGAATCTCTTGTCTCCCTACACAGTCTGCTTTAGTGAGATCCTAGTTCTACCAGCCTCCATTTCTCTTGCTTATAAAATGATATAACTGTAGTATCTACTTCATAGTGCTGTTATGACAATTTAATGATGTAAGACACACAATGATCTTGTAGAACAGTATGATATATGGTATATGCTCAAACTGCAACTATTGTCAATCCCGAACATATCTTGACACATCATGAAAGCTGGTTTCCCCTATTTGTGACTGTGATTTGGTTGCATGTTAAAATGAAGCACCAATGAAATGCCCATAAGAACATGACTTCTGATGTCATTAGATTTGGGTTCAAATACTTGTTTATCACTGGCTACGTGACTTCAACCAAACATCTGATCTAAGCATTGATTTTCTCTTCTCTGGCAAGGCCTATCTCACATGGTAGTTATGAGGACAACATCAGAGACCTACATAGAAACATGCCTCATTTGATAGTTCTGTGTGGATTAGAAACTGGCAAAAGACAAGGATGCTAGCTCAGCATTCACAGAGTTTGACAACAAAAACATTTGGTACACTCTAACTACACAGGGCTAGGTCCCAAAGATACAGAGGTGAGAATCACAGAATCTGGCTCTCAGGGGAGTCTAGGGAGGGAGACACAGAAAACACTCCATTTTCTTTCTGTGGAGTACCCACTACTGTCAAAAAATACTAAGGAGACTAAGGAAGATTCAGTGATATGCTATTCCCAGCCTGATGCATCTTTCTCCAGTTCTTCGTGGGATTCGGTCTTATTCACCCTTCAGCTTCTAAAAGATATTTGCCAAGGCAGCTTCTTTGAATCTCAGGGTGTTATACATATATGGTGGCTTGGTCATCTCGTTGCCTCCTACCTCAGCATGCTAGTGTTTTCAAAGTTGCATGAACTAATTATCTTGGATTACACCGTTCCCACATTTAACATAAGAAGAACAGATGTGTCTCCAAAGCTCATTGTGGACTAATGAACTAATTCCAAGAGGTAGGTTAAGTATTGTGGGATGCTCTGGGGAACTCTATGTCTAAACTGTGGCTGGCAGGAGCTGGAGGCAACTGCATAGTCATTAACACAATTCAATGAGTTAAAGAGCACAGAGCCTAGAAATACATCAGGAGTTATCATTCAGTGGTGAAGTATACGCTTGCCATACACAAAGCCATGAATTCAATCCTCAAACACACACACACACACACACACACACACACACACACACACACACACAGAGAGAGAGAGAGAGAGAGAGAATAAACAGCCAACAATTTTTAGTAAGGATTCCAAACCCATTCAAGGGGAAAAGGTACTCATTCAAACCAATGTTGCAGGGCAATCTGGAGACCCACATATACAAGAATGATATTAAACTTGGCCTTACATCATATACAAAAAATTACCTCAAAATGGATCAAAGAAACACATAAGAATGAAATCTATAAAACCCTTACTAACACATATGGAAAAACCCTCATGATACTAGACTTGGCAATAATTTCTTGGATCTGACACCAACGGCAATGACAACAAAAGAAAATAGATAAATCAAATGGCATTAAATTTAAAACTTTGCACATCAAAGAACACTGTTAGCAGTGTGAAAAAGAAAACCAAGGAATAGGAAAAGACCTGAAATCATATAACTGATATAAACTTAATACCCATAAAATATAAAGAAATGCAATTCAACAACAACAAAATAAAAGAACCCAACTTTAAAATGAGCCAAGAACTTGAACAGATGTTTCTCCACAAGTACCTAAGGATTCATGAAAAGATTAGGGAAATAAATGAAACTGAAAGCCACAATAAGATAGCTTCAAACTGTTAAGATGGCTGTGCTGGCTGGTTTTATGTCAACTTGACCCAAACTAGAGTCATCTGAAAGGAGGGCAACTCAGTTGAGAATATGACTCCATAAGATCTGGCTGGAGGACATTTTCTCAATTAGTGATTGATGGGAGAAGGTCCAGCCCATTGTGGGTGGTGCCAAGTCAGGCTGTTGGTTCTGGGTTCTGTAAGAAAGCAGACTGAGCAAGCCATGAGGAGCAAGCCAGTAAGCAGCACCCTCCATGGCCTCTGCTTTAGCATCTTCCTCCAGGTTCCTGCCCTGATTGAGTTCCTGTCCCAACTTCCTTCAAGGATGAACAGTGATATGGAAGTGAGCCAAATAAAGCCTTTCTCTCCAACTTGCTTTTTCTCATGGTGTGTCATTGGAGCAACAGAAACCCTAACCAAGACAGTGGCTATCATCAAAACAACAGACGACAGAAAATAAGGCCATAGAAATATCAGGATTCTTCTGCAGTAAAAGTGAATACTATGGAAAACAATATGAATATTCCTTAAAGAATTAAAATTAGCATTATCTTATGGTGTAGGAACATCACGTGTGAAACCCTACCCAAAGACTTCAAAGCAGAATCCCAAAGAGATATTTGTGCACCTGTGTTCATGCCAGACTCACTTACAATTTCCAATAGGAGGAAGTTACCTTTGTCCACAAGGGCATGGGTGGATAAACAAAATATAGTAGACTCATTTAATAATTGGATTTCAGTAGCTTTCAAGAAAAGGAGAAAGTTCTAATCCATTTCAACATGTATTTAACTTAAATCCATTATGCTGAATGACAAAAGCAAAAATATTATATGATTTCATATACAAAGACCCTGGAGAAGAAAAACCAATGAAGACAGAAAGTAGAATGGTGTGTTTCAGGACCGATGGAAGAGTGTATGGGGTCACTGCACAAAGTTCCAGTAGGAAAAATTAAAAAGATTCTTCCAGGGATATGTTGGTGGGTGGGTGTACAACCATTCCCTTAGTACTGCTGAACTGTAAGTTAAAATGGTTAACATACTAATTTTATGTTCTTCCCACGTTTTCCTCAATTACAAAAATAAGAGAATCATTCTGCACAGAAAGCAGTTGGTAATGGAGGACAGTTTAAGTGTTCAACTGCACAAATGAAGTCTAAGCTGTGTTCTCCCAGTTCGGCCGGGGTTTTAGCAAGGCTGATGGCAATGACATTACCAGTAGAGGGAACAGGCAAGAACGCAGAGTTCTAGGGAGTGTTTGGAGTTAGGGAAACCACTCAAGTCTGCTTGATTACATGTATTCAACTTAAAGTTCTTTCAAGCAGAACTTTACTTCCTCTTCTTTGGTTACTTTCTCTTCGGGAAAATAGCCTCCATCTGGACTTTCATTAGAACGTTTAGAAATGTTGCTTTGAAGAACCTTTCTCCATCTCCTTGTTTTCAGTCAAAAGGGCTTCAAGACTGGCCAAAAGTTCACACATCCAGTGAGACTAGTCTTCATATCTAAGAGTCCAGCTTGCGGAGCTTAAGTACTTCCAAAACATGGCTCAGAGGAAAGGGGGTTATATGGAAAGGCTTCAGAATGAACTCTGCACAATGTGAGGTACCTAAAACATGATCTGTGATGAACTCTAAGTCCTTGGGGATCCTTCCATAAAAAAACAGAAGGGGTATCGAGGCTGGAATCTAGAAGAGGCCTTATGGCTGTGTGGCTCGAGTTCACAGAGACACAGCCTGTACAAGAGTGACGTGTCTTGCCAGGATCAGGCCTCCAGGTGCATGTGAACATGCCTTCCAGGAAAGCTGACTCAGATGAAAAAAGTAGCTACAAGTTGGAGGAAGACCAGGATGCAAGAAGATGCTCTAAGCTATGGGAGCCTGGGTTTGAACAGAAGCTGAGCCAAGTCTGTTCCTAGTTCTTCTAACTTTATTCTAAAAGATTCAAAGTACCCTGACTCCACATTCAGTCTTCATGCTTCATCTGAAGGTTTTAGTGCACTTCTTTTCTCTGCCCAAAGCAGAGTCATCAGAGGTGACCCTGATCAGTAGCAATGGGAGATACCAAATGAACTTGCCTCATGGACAGTGTCAATGTTTAGAACGCAAGTGGTTTGCAAACCTGGAAACAGATCTCCTCCAGCTGTGGATTCTGGCCCATTTCCATATGGACTCATTTAAGAACAATCTCTCTTAGCCTAGTTCTTGTGGCCTGTTTTCTGGGGTGGGGGGTGGCCTCACACTGGACACTCTGCATCAGCTCCTTCTCTGATGACAACAAAGGAAGGCCCAGGCACAGGACACTTCAAGTGCAGGGCCAGGGCAAGTCTTCACATGAGAGGTGCTTGAAGGGAGGCTGGACCAAAAGTAGAATGAAGGGGGAAGGTTTTCTTTCAAGGTTCATGTACAAAGTTTTCTTGAACAAGTAGCAGGGCTTTAAAAAACAAAAAAACAAAAACCTAGCGATTAATTTTCTAAGCCTAAGGAAAGGCTGAGTGGATCTGAGGAAGTGTGTGGAGGAGATCTATTCAAATTTTTTTTTTGAGGGTTAAAATGTCTTTATTATTTTAATACCAGATTGTTTATGTACATCTATTACTTTTCCTTTTTTTAATTAAATGTTTATTTATTATTTCAAGTTACATCTCCATCACAGTGCCCTCTTTCCACCCTCCCTAGTCCCACCCTCCCATCCTCTACCCCTTCTCCCTTCTACCCTACTCCTCCAGAGTGGGGAGTCCCTACTTATCAGTCCCCAACCCCAGTTCAGCAGTCATATGAGGGTCAAGAGCCTCCTCATGTACTCCGAACCTACATGGCAGCAACACTAGGGCAAAGTGTCTCACTGAAAGGTAACAAAGTCTATGTTCCTGTTCCTTTTTATTGGTTGTAGTATAGTTATCCTGTACTACATGGCTAAAATCCGATTATAAGTGAATAGATGCCATGTGTATCCTTCTGAGTCTGGGTTAGCTCACTCAGGATGAGCTTTTCTAGTTCCATCCATTTGGCTGCAAATTGCATGGTTTCATTGTTTCTGATAGCTGAGTAGTATTCCATTGTGTAGATGTACCACAGTTTTTTTTTAATCCATTCCTCGGTTGAGGGACATCTGGGTTGTTTCTGGTTTCTAGCTGTTACAAATAAGGCTGCTATGAACATAGATGAGGAAACATCCTTGTGGTTTGGTGAGGAATCCTTTGGATGTATACCCAGAAGTGGTATGGCTGGGTTTTGCGGTAGAGCTATTCAAATGTTATAGGGCTGCAGAACAGGGAGAGCTTGGAATCAAGAGATGGCTCAGTAGTTAAGAACACTGGCTAGCACTCTTCCAGAGGTCCTGAGTTCAATTCTCAGCAACCACATGATGGCTCACAACCATCCACAATGTGATCTGATGCCCTCTTCTGGCTGCAGGAATACATGCAGATGTAGCATTCATATACATAAAATAAACAAATTAATTTTAAAAAAAGGAGAGATCAGCACCGCTGTCCTTCACTTTCAACAAACTTCAACCAATTCTCCACTTTCCTTAGGCTTATTTGTCAACTCTCCTTATTCTGACAGTGTGGGTGTTTCTCTTACAAAAGGCTTATGATATGCACCTGTGAATGGCTTTAAGAAAACATTAAAGAAAACAGGATAGAACAAATTCAACATACACATTACAGAGAAACATGTCTGCCCATCTCTGGTGGTCATAGAGTTCTACTGAGCGATCTCTGATAGGTCAGATAGATACCCTAGAATTCTTTCCCATTCTTCTTCCCTGGATGAAGAAGGTCATGGCTTCAACAAAGAAGGTATGATGAAAGTGTTGTCATATGTCCCCCTAGGATTGCCATGCCAGAGCAGCCATGGCTAAGCACTCTGGTCAACAGCCTCAGCTTAGGTCTCAGATGAAAGTGAATCAAATGCCCACCACACAAGAGGGCTATTTATTGCAGCTGCTGTTGTTATTAATGAAGAGGGAAGGAGGGAGGGGAGCGAAGGAGAGAGATAGGATCTTCATTATATTGAATGCATAATATATACTGAAGTTTTGATATTGGTTTCCAATTACACCTTCCAGTAACTATTGAACTATCTCTGGCCCATTTTCTCTTCCTAGAATGTTGATCTTAAGGTCTGCTGATCCTCTTGTTGCAGGCTGTTCATTCCTTCTGCAGAAATATTGCAATGGACAGGTCCACTGAGGTTTCATATGGTCTGGCATCAACCAGCTGCTTCTGCATTTGCTTGAGAGATTCCAAACAAGAACCACCCAGATGAGCTATTGTCCAAATTCCTTATCTTCCATTTTTGAACAAAACACAAAGATTATTTTAAGTTATTGATTTGGGGAGTAATTGGTTGTACAGCAATAGCAACCTATATGTGGTCTGCTGTAGTCTGTGGTTTCAAAGGAAAAGGTCAGGAGACAACTTTGTATGCATATTACAAATTTGCAAGGCAGGGTTGGTAATGGTTTTTCAAAATTCCCAGTCTGTCCTTGATAAATATTATGTTCTTTAAAAAATGTTTTTTAAAGATTTACTTTAAATTTTTTTAAAATAATTTATTTTTTATTTCTTCAAGTTACATCTCAATCACAATCCCCTCCCTACTCGCCCCTCCAGTCCCACCCTTCCACCCTCCTCCCCCTCAACCCCCCTACTTTAAAATTTTTAATGTATATTTGCGTATGTAGTACCTGTGGAGACCAGAGAGGGTAGTATCAGAATCCAAGTAAATGGAGTTAGAGATGGTTGTTACCAACCACGTGGACACTGGGATTTAATCCTGGGTCCTCTGCAAGAGCATCCAGTACTTAGTTAAGAAACTAAGGAGATCAACTATTATGTTCTTAAAAGTTACTTATGCCTTATTCGGATTCCAGGTAGTCAGTCAATGGCCATGGTTAACCATCAGATGGCAGTTCCTCATTATATTTGAATGCTATTATTTACAATAGTTAAATTTCATTTTTTTTTCATTTTTCTATATATATTTTCAAATTTTAGGTGGAAAATACTGACTAAGCACCTATTATATGCTATTATTTTAACTAAACACATTTAATCTTTACATTGATTATACTGGATAGGTATTATCATTGCTAATACCATTTTAAAAGTAAGAAAAGTGAGTGAGAAATTTAGGTAGAGATTGAAATTTAAATGAATATGTACCATGAGTGAATATAATATATATACATAGATGTATGAGTATATTATCATAATTTTAGATGTTGCATTTGAGATTGACTACAGACAATCTATGAGACTCCATCAACTCTGACCCTTTGCTACCTCTTAATTTTATATCATTTTATCCCATTTCTTTCTTTCTCTTTCACACACACAAATGATTCACTGCAACACAAATGAAGTAGTAATAGTAGTAAAATATATGTAATAATGTTATAAGTATTCACCAAAAATCACATATAAATATAAATATGTACCTGTATGGGCTAGGATAAGTGTCTCAATGTATAATGTTTGAAAATTGGATGTGATAAGATTATTTATCCATCATCCCATCTCTTATATATTATGTTATGAAACTGTCATATTAGGTCAAAAAGAAACTTAAGCCTTTTCCTTATTTTTAAACAGCATAATCTGCCTCTTGATAAATCAACAGCTTTCTCTAGGCCAAGTACAAAATAATACTTTCCAATAAAAGGATTTATAAGTCGTGTGGCTAAGACATAGGCAAGACCAAGAGTATAGAGATGTGAATTAACGTGTGGCTCTCTACAGCTAACCAGCTACACCATTGCCACTTGGCTTTGGAAGACAGTTACATGTTTGCTTATTGGCAAGAAAGCACTTGCAGCCACTTGAGAATCTCCTTTTCCAAACGGCCCTGTGGGTGTCACCTAACAACAATGACATGAAGTGTCGATGAGTAATTACTATCCTGTGTCATGATTAAGAATGTGCACCCTAGAGCCAGAATGCCAAAATCCACATCCCATCTCTGCCACTCACTAGCAAGGTGACCTTCGGCAAGGCACTCAGTCTTTACAGGACCCAGTTCCCTCATGATCAAAGTAAGGATGCTCACAGAACCCACCATAGAGCTGCGAAAAGAAACTCAGTAAATCAATGCTATAAAGCACTTAGGGCAGGGCCTGGAACAGGGCACCTACTGTACAAATGTTTGTCAAATAAGTAAATGAAATGTGTTGCCAACAGATATTTCATCCCGTGATCAGACACAACCACTGATGGATAGTCCAGAAATGCAGAATGTGAGGAATGTGTACATGAGGAGAAAACATGGCAGGACTTTTTTGTGCTGATATTGAGGGCTAATACTACAGATGAGGTATTTTTAGGTTATTTTGTGAACTATAATATGAATGGAAAAAGTGAGTTCACTTGAGCGTTAGTGTGTATTGGGGGGAGGGGTGCTAGCTGTGTGTGCAGCAAGAATGAAAGAGTAAAATAATTGTTCCTTTGAGTTAATGCATGTACTGCATGACTTTCTGCAAACATCTATCTGCTATGGTATTGATTACAAGTTACTGCTTGTAACAAAGAGTCACAAAATCTTTGTGGCATGCCTCAATGCATACACGGCTCATGCAGCGGGAATCACTGTAGGGTTACGCTGCTTCTCATGTGGCAAGAGAGAAAGCAGAGGTGCACAAAACTTCTTGTGGCTAAGGCTAAGAAGAATCTTACTGTCACTTCCAGCATAATTAATCAAGCAAGTCAAACACCAACTGGTATCCAAGAGAGGAGAAGTGAATTCTATCAGTTTAATGGCCCAGAACTTCAAGCCACATGACAAAGGAAAAGGCAAAATCAAAACTATGTCAATAATCCAAAATATTTGTCCAAGATTTACTTTATAGATATACATCTAAAAAAATACATCCAAGCGGCTCGAAAGATGGCTCAGCAGTTAAGAGCACTTCCGGCTCTTCCAGAGGATACAAGTTCAGTTTCTAGAACCCTTATCAGGTGGCTCACAACCTTCTGTGACTCCAGTTCCAGGAGATCTAATGCCCTCTTCTAGCTTCTATGGACACACACACACACACACACACACACACACACACACACAGAGAGAGAGAGAGAGAGAGAGAGAGAGAGAGAGAACTTTTAAAATTAATAAATAAATCCCTAAAATGGGTGAGTTGCATTTATATGAATCACTTATAAATGGGCTCTATGCTTGCTTAAAGGTTTGAGAATGCTGATTCCATAATCAACACTAGGAACATGGTTTTTAAGATAAAGCAATATTTTAGAATTTATTATTATTATTGTTATTGGGACACACATGTGCTGTGCCACATGCAGGAGGTCAAGGGACACCTCTGTGGAGTTGGTTCTCTCCTTCCACCTTTCCATGGGTTCCAGGGACTGAGCTCAGGTCATCAGGCTTGTGTTCCAAGTGCTTTACCCACTGTCCCCATAAAACAACACATTTGTTTATAAAACCAGAATGGATTAGGAAATCCTGTGCTCTTAAATCCCAGGCTAAAAAGATTACTTCCCACCTTTGAAATAAATACCAGTATCTGACAGAATGCTAAAAGTATCCCCTGAAACTTCTGGGTTTATATGTAACTGAACCTTAATGACTTGCACAGAACCATTAAACACTGACCCCCATTAATAACAATTTAACATTAGATATGGAGGGCTGGAGAGATGGCTCAGTGGTTGAAAGCAACAGCTCTTGCAGAGGGCCATGGTTCAATTTCCAGCATCCACATGGTGGCTCACAACTGTAACTCTAATCCCAGGAGATTCAAAGCCTTCTTCTGAACTTCAAGGGCACCAGATTGATGGTGTAGTGTTAAGCATTCTAAATGTTAATTAATTGGTCCTGCTTGCTGTCTGTTACTTACAATGACTCTGATTGGTTAAGACAGAGAAAGGTGGGACTTCCTGAGATTAGAACAGGAAGCCTGCACTTTAGACAGAGGATTAATTCATTCCAGCCAGAAGCAGGAAGAAGGAGGAAACACAACATGGGTTAGAAAAAAAGAAACTCACAGCCTGCACTTTAGACAGAGGATTAATTCATTCCAGCCAGAAGCAGGAAGAAGGTGGAAACACAACATGGGTTAGAAAAAAAAGAAACTCACTCCACATGGCCAGGAACATCTGCATAGCATGGAGAATGGCAGTCCAAGGGGACGTATGTATATATGGGGTCATATATGGTTAATAGAATTAAGAGCTAGCTTAGATGGGCTAGGATTGCACAGTTCATGCCAAGGCTTGTTAAAATCCACATGGTGTCTGTGTGTATTCATTTATAATGGCTGCTTAAAGATTAACAGCCCCCAAACCAATTAACAATAATATAAATATTGTTAAACAATTTAATTATTTCTACAAATGGCACCCACTGTAATTTAATTAATTTTTTTTACACCAGACATGCACATGGTACACATATACACTCAGGCAAAACACTCATAACTCATAAAATATTAAATAAATCTATTTAAAAATTAAAAATGGACTTTAAAAAAATAAGGAAAACTTGAAGGGATGAGGGAAATAGATTTACAGCCCAAGTTATCAATCACGAAATCAGGAAACCTTCAGGAAGATATCCCAGAAGAGACTGAAGACTCTATCACTCCCATAGTTCATATGAAAACTAGGATTAGGGTTAAAATATACTATTTCTTATTTATAAACTTATGATGACTCTTATATACCTATGACTAGCAGACTGCATTTGTGTTCTTGGCTGTTATATGCTGTATAGACAATGACAATTTTCAGAACACATAAAGGTCAGCATTTTGGGCTGGACTGTGTCCCCAAAGTTGTATGTTGACGTCTTAGTCTTCAGTTTTGAGGTAGGGGCATTAGGGAAGTGATTAGGTTTAGAGGAGATCATGAAGTTGGAACTACTTCTGTGGATGCCTTGATATTGGACTTGCCAGCTCTCAGAACTGTAAGAACCCAACCACACTTTCTAATCCACTGGGCTAGAACTTTGTTAGGGCAGCTCATGAAGACTGAAGGAATCTCAAGTGTATGAAAGAGATCCTGTGCAAACAGCTTTGTCCCAAGAGTCAGTGGACAAGTTCACCTCATGGACAAGGCCCTTGAAGGTAACATTTAAGACCAGATTTCTCACTAGGGAATGTTGTCATTCTGTATTGGAAAAGCAGCATGGCCACTCTTACTGATCAACAGGAGTAAGCAGAGGTAAAATTATCTTGATGAGGAGAATTCTCCTAAAAGGGAAATTATTTAAATGAACTATTGCCCTCCTGGTGATTGCAAGTTGTTGGATTATGAATTACAATGGCACTTTAGTTTTCTAGGACTGCTGCAACAAATGATGACAGTTTGGTTTAAAACAGGTGTTATTCTCGTACTTGTGGAGGCTATGTAGGTCTGAAATCCAGGTATCAGCAAGCCAGGCTTCCTCAAAGGCTCTGTGGGAAAGCCTGCCTGTCTCTGGTGGTTCCAGACCACCCAGTGGCATATGAATGTGTAACTCCAGCCAATGCTTCTGTCTCTACTTGACTCCCCCCACCCCCACCCCGGACCCCCGTGTGCGTGCGTGTGCCTTTTCTCCTGTCTGCTCTGAGGACCCTGTGTACTGGATTTAGGACCCTGCTGCACAATCCAGAAAGCTCTCAAGACCACTTAACTTATGTCTGAAAAGACCCCATTTCAAAACATAGTCACATTTACAGATTTGGAGTGAACATCTCTTGTACTTTTGATGAGGCAGGAACCATTCAACCCATTGAAACCGAAAAACAAACAAACAAACAGGCTAAAAACTCAGAAAAGACTAAAAATAATGGAAGCTTCAAATGTTTGTGTTAAGGACGAGAAATGTAAAAGATGTCACTGTCTTTTCTAAAGTGCACGTGTGTGCAGTCATGTGTGAGTGTGTTTGTCTCTGTTTACATACACTGGCTTCCTGACACCAGGAAAAACTGACAGAAAGGCCACAGAAGAGCTCTTTATACTTTTTTATATGTTAAATTTATGGCTGCAAGTTTTGTTCTGTCCGGTAGATACCAAATAGTCTATTTTGGTTGTGCCTGGGATCCCAAATAATTAGTATTCTCTTACAGTTGGGTAGAGGCATGCATAATTTCCATATACAGATTTTTTTTTAAAACTAGGGGATGGGAAAGGGAGGTGATAAGAAGTACAGAGTGTCTTTACTTGCTCACAGCTGCCTGGCTGTGAGAGACACCCAATTTTAGGTGATGATAAAATATTCTAATGTACTTCTCTGGCCTGGATGTCTTTGTGGGTCTCTATAGGCCTCCTAAAAAATCATAAAGAAAAATCAAGCTCCCAGCCCCTTATCCCTCTTGTTATGTGAGTGTGAGTTCATTAATTCTCTTTGTTTTTCCTCTTAGAATCTTCTTGTAAGATGGTAAATAAAAATATCTGATTTTATAATCTACTAGGACTTTGTTATTTTCATCTCTACTCACTCTCCCAAAGATATAATTGGTATTGAAAGGTCATGTTCCAATTGCAAGATCTAAAAATCAAGTATCTTAATAGGGAGGCCAGATCCCTTTTCCTAAAATTCAGTGTGAATTTTATTGTATTTGAGAATCTTTTTACAGAACAGTCCATTTTTTTCCTAGCACATTCCCAAAAAAAAAAAAAATTTTTTTTTGCTTTGAGAAATTCTTTAACTTTCATACTTAATACTGCTACTGACACAGTATATAACAGTAATAAAAATTAATAGCTGGAAAAAATTAATTTAAATATGAAGACAAATTTCCCAGAGTAGGGCTCTCTAAGTGTCGTCAGTGCAGGGACTAACCTTCACAGGAGCCCCAGTGGGTGACTCCTGGTGGTGAAGGTTTAGTGTAGCACGGAAATCTGTGTCTGGTCATTTAACTCACATCTCAGAAGGCAGCTCCTTCACTTGCCTGGGCTTCCCCTTGTAAAGGACTGAGTGCTCCCCTAAAGCTGTCCCGGCTGGGTCCAGTGTGGGTTTCTCTGATTTCTATGTTTTAACTGACTACTTCTCATTCTTTCCTTCCATCTCTTAGTCCTACCGTGTGCCATTCATTTTTTTCATTAGCACATGTGAATAAAAGAATGAAGGACAAACCCTACTGAGGACTTAAAGCCTCATTGAAAGTCCTCAGAATTATCCCTGCCAGAAGACTGAAAACTACCCACCACCCCTGTTTTGCCTCCCTTGCCCATCTCAAGAGGCACTGACTGAATCTCTAGCCTGACCAAAACACAACCCGCATAAAAAGAGGTCATGCCTAGCCCAAGAGCCCCTTTCCTTAGAGGACACCCATAATGAGACTCATGTACCCCACTGCTTCAGAGAATACCTGTATCAAGTTTAAATAAAAATCTCCAACGAGATCTTTTCCTCAAGGAACATTTGCACGTTGCTCCTGCACTGCACCAGAAGCAGGTTAAGGGTCCAGCTGAGGGCAGGTGGCCTAGTCCCCGAGCTTCAGCTCTCTGGCATGCGCAGCAGGCTTGATCACTAGCTGCCAGCTGTGCACGACTAGTCACATGCTCATTACCCTGAGATTGTTCTGGTGCTATGGATAATCTCACAATGAAATGTAAGCATGAAAACCCAATGACAACATTTCTTCCCATTGATTAGACCAAGAAACCCGAAAATCATTATCCACTCCTCTCTTGATCTAACTAACATCCAGCATACAGTACAGTCCATCAGCAAATTCTCTACTGCCTATCAAAATACAGACAGAATCTACGCACGTCCTGCTACCTTTGCCGTTATCACCATATAGATCGTCATCATCTCTTGCCTGTTGGGAAATTTTCCCCTGGTCCTCTCTTGTCACCAGCACATACTCTCCTATAGTATATTTTCCTCTCTCTTTTTCTTCCTTTTATTTGTTGTTGTTTATTTTTGAGATTCTAATTTAATTCCTACATTTCTCTCATCCCATTCCTCCCTGCAAACCTTCCCATATACCCCTTCCAGCTCTCCTTCAAATTCATGACCTTTTTTCACTAATTGTTATTGCATGCATTATATATACTTATATATACATGTATATTACTAAATATACCCCATTGAATTCATACAATGTTGCTTATATGTATGTTTCCAGCAAAGCATAAATCAGAGCATACTGTGCTTCTACTCAAAACCAGCCTTCCCCACCTTGCTCAGAGAAATACCACAATGTTTCCACAATGTCTTTCAAAGACTTTACATGACCACCCTGTTTTACCTCCTGTCAACTACTCCATCCTCAGTATCCTACTTACTCTTCTTGAAAACTCATATTCTTCTCAGTCAAGGAGAACTTTTCAGCAATGAGATATAAATCACATTGCTGACTCAGCCTTTCTGAATGGTGGCCTCGTGTCCTTACATGTTAAGAAGGGTCATAGACCCAGTCCCATCTCAGAGCAAAGGATTATGGTTTACTCCAAGGCTTATCGGGGTCGAAGCTAATGGATGGTCCACTGTGTCTGAGTTTGCTAGGAGTAGACTTGACTTGGTCAAGCAAATTAAATGACAGGAACCTGAGAATTAAGCCTACTCAGCCATCAGAAACAAGGAAATCATGCAATTTGCAGCCAAATGGATGGAACTAGAAAAGCTCACCCTGAGTGAGCTAACTCAGACTCAGAAGGATGCACATGGCATCTATTCACTTATAACTAGATTTTAGTCATATAGTACAGGATAACTATCCTACAACCAAACATCAAAAGGAACAGGAACATAGACTTTGTTACCTGTTAGTGGGACACTAGTGGTGCTGCCATGTAGGCCCCCAGTGCATGAGGAAGCTCTTAGCCTTCATATGACTAATGAACTGGAGGGGGCTGATATGTAGGGATACCCCACTCTGAAGGAGTAAGATAGGAGGGAGAGGGGGAAGAGGGTGGGGCTGGGAGGGATAGAAAGAGGGCACTATGATGGATATGTAACTTGAAGTAATAAATAAACATTTTTTAAAAGGCCAAAAACATCTCAAATATATCTGAGGCAACCACAGGACTAGTTTTTAACATCCATGCAAGTTGGTCCTATTTTCCACTAAGGCATCCCCACTATCTGCGGACTTCCAGCCACCCACACTAGAATCACTTTACTCTGGAGAACGACCAGCCTGACATCGGATACAGCTAACTCAGTGGTAAAGCACTCACCCAGCTTGGGCAGAGCCCTAGGTTCAAAATCACTAACAGAGAAAAAATAATAATAATCACCACGGGACCAGAAAGACAGACTCCAAGGACAATCAACTTATCATAGAAATGTTTTTACCAATCAAAGGTATTTAAACCTCTTGGTTGGCGATCAGTAAATCTGTGTCTGTTTTTCATTTAAGTACAACACACTCAGGGCAGACTCTAAAACAAGAGTAGAGCAGCATGCAGGAACTCAAAGGTCTTTTTGCAGGTTCTGTCATTTGACTTTAAGATTTCTGCTTAATAAAGTTTCTGGTTTTTTTTTTTAAGGTAGGAAATTTGTTTACCATCTTAACTTCAGCACAGGCATTCCCTATTACCATGGGCTGCTGCTGTGACAGGCCACATACCCTGCATTGCCAGCCTCATTCCTGTTATGGACTTGTATAATGTTCCAAGCTTCAGACAGTAGAATTCAAACTGAGTCCTTGCCCAAGCCACTGAACTCGGTGGGAAGTGGAATACAGTCATATTTCTACTCTATTCTAAACACTAACAGTAAGTTTAAATTAGCTGCAGTGTCTCGACAGAATCTGAACACCCACTTAGTACCAGCACACTGAAAAATGGAATGCCTTTGCTTGATATGGCTAACGTAATTAACTAGGGGACCTTAGGCTCCCAAGGTTTTTCTGCTGATCTCAGTAAGTTTTCTTCATACTCTCACACTTGAACCAGGGCGTCCTCTCTCATACCAGAACTGAAACTCCCAAGAAGAATATGTCTCAGGTTTTGCTTACTTCATTCTCTCAGAGCTGAGCTGGGATGAATCAGAGAATGTATGCCAGATTGTTCAGGAAAAGTAAGGTTACAGGTACTGATGTTTTTAGCATTTGCTCATGTTCATATGTGAAACAGCCAGGACTTTTTGGACATTTGGTCTGGAATGGCTGCTCTCACCAACATGTGGCAATCACCTGCAGTGGTGGGATTTCTTTTCTTCTTAAAAGCAAAGAGTTCTGCTGTGGAAATGTATCTCCAGCTTGTTAAGTTTACATCACAATTGTTTTTGGTTAGGAGTGACATGCCAAGCTTTGGGAAAGGAAGGCAGTAACAGAGATGTTTTGCAAGGCAGAAAACAGGAAATACCAAGTAGGAGTCTGCCATGTTCAACTGACTTTGAGACACGTTCATTGCTTTTTAACAAATGTCCCTGTTAGGATCAGAACGTAGGAAAACATGGCATACACTGCTCTCGGTGAAGAATTGCCTGGTAATAAACCAGCTCATGAAGCATCTTGTAAACTTGCTTTTGGAACAAACTTCACAAGCAGCTTCATCTAGATTATACCAAGAATCTGAACTGGGTGCCTGGGCCCTGGAATAGCTTGTGCATCTAACTACAGTATTTGTACTTTTGAAAAACTTAAAATGATTCATTGCTTTAAACCAACAGGCTAACCACATAAGCCTATATTCTCCATGAACACAACTGTATAATTGCTCCATTGGTGCCTGAAAGGTAATTTTATTAGCATCTAGATACAATAACAACAAAACAAAAAAAACAAAACCCCACTGCCCCCCTTAACTTAATTTAGAATGTTTTTCACTTGTCAATAGTTGTTCTAGCCTTGTCTTCTTTTGGCCACTCTCCAACACACCACACCTCCTACCTTGCCTGCTGCCATTTGTCTTCTGTATACTTGAGAGGGTCCCCCCTATTTTTGTTGTTGTTGTTTCCTCATTGAGACAGAGCCCCACTATGCAGCCCTGACTGGCCCTGCACTCACTATATAGTTCAGGCTGGCCTTGAACTCACAGAGATCTGTCTGCTTCTGCTTCCCGAGTGCCAGGACTAAAGGCCTGTGCCATCACACCTGAACACTTTTTTTTTTCTTTTATTATGGAATTTCAGTTGAATGTTTAGAAAAATTTTTGTCTGCCAGCCATGAGGTATGTGGAGATTACAGTATTATCCACTGCAAAGATTCATATTTGAAGAACATTTTAGTATTGTTTTCAAAAACATGTTTTATCGACAGACAATATTTAATTTGTTCATTTTAAACAGTTCTTAGTCTCAAAAGCTTAGCCTATGGAAGCATTCTCCCCTTTAAAAAAAAATCACATGGTTTGTGGAGTGGAGGACGATGAAGCTGCTGAGGTAATATTGTTAGGTATATACGAGAAAAGAATAATGAACATTTTTGTCATTGAATAGTGAGGATTACATGGTACTATCCATGTTAAGCCCAAAGAGCAGTGCCTGGCAGTGGCTATATGATGTGGACTGTGATAATGATCATCCTTATCACCTGCCTCAGTATCTGAGGGAAGCCATGCAGAACTGCTTCAGTTCCCATTAACCAGCACCCAAGAGAAGCTTTCCTAAGAACAACGAGAACCGCTTTCACACTCGGGGAGGCATGGTGCAATAGTTTCACATCTTTGCTCTATTTTCTAACCTATTTTGGGGTTTTGTAATTTTTTTAAAAAGTTAATCTGATGAACTCATTACTTGAAAGAAGAAAGCCTTTCGTGGGCCAGGGATACAGCTCATTGGGAGAGTATGCCTAGACTATGCAAGACCCAGAATTCAAGCCCCAGTACCACCCAAACAAGCAAACAAATGAAAGAATCCCAAAAAAGCAGTGACATTTCCAGAACCTACTGTTATCAGTTAAAGAAACAGATCTCTTAGAATCTTTCAGGATTTGATGTCAGGGATTAGAGATGACTTCAAGAAATTAAATTAAATTCACGTCCAAGAGTTTATTTGCTATTCCTGGTCTGGTTTCTGTAGGCCTGTGTAACCCTAATGGGACAGCAAAGAGTCCGGTTTTAAACACAAGGCTGCTGGATGGGCAAAGTGACCTTATGAACCCACCCTGTACTGTGAGATGTACCATGCTCCCAATTACGAAATCAACAGCTGTTTGGGCTTATTAAGTAATTAATAACTAAGTTCAATAATTTAAGGTAAGCAATGAAGCTACTTTATGGAAACAATTGAATATTGGTTTCTTGCATGAGCCATAACAACCAGTCACCAGTACTTAGTTTCACAGTGATGTACCAGAGATTTGGGGGTGGGACTGTGGAGTCACAGAAGAGCATCTTCCAATTTTAATGCATAAGAAGTTTGACAATGAGATTAAAATACTAAAACCACTGTTAATTTTAAGTTGTGGATAAGCATCTACTCTAGCCAGCCACTTTGGAGGAAAATACTATTTTCTCACCAACAGTTAAGTAAGTTTGCTCATAGTGAATACCTACAATGATGTTTTGACACAGGCTTCAGTATTTGCTGAATGAGTGAATGAAACAATGAACCAATCAACCAGTGGGAAAGCAAATGAACTGGTAAATGAATGACATTTTATGAGGTACAGATCTCTGTGAGAACAGAGGGGGAATCATAACCCTTTTCTGTTATATGTGGTTTTCCAGCAAAATATACTCCATGGACATTTAACAAAGAGTTACCAATAAACTAAATTATATAAATTATGTGAGATTAAACTTTACAACTTTAACCACTTATTCAACCGTATTATAAAACATAGCTCCCCTGGGGGAAAAAAGTTAATCTTTTTTAAAGATAAGGGCAAACAAACTGGAGTCTGAAAAAAAGTTATTACATATTTCCTGAGGGAATTACTTAGCTTTCCTTCAGGTAACTGATATTTTCTTATAGATGTGACAGTCTGTAGTCTCACCCCTCTCCTTTCTGCTCTATGACCTTCATAGGCTTTGGCCTTTTGCTCAGACACTTAGCTAAATGAATGAGCATGTGGTAGGGTGGCATTTTTTTAACGTGTGTATTTATTATTATTGTGAGTGCAGATGCATGTACCACGGTGTATGTGTGGAGGTCAGACAACTTGGAGTCAGTCTTTCCTTACACTGTATGGGTTCCAGCAAGTGCCTTTGCCCACTGTGCCATCATGCTAGCCTGGAAAGCCTCAGGATGAGAAGAACTTCGTCTGCCTCTCTCACCAGACAATACTGAAGACCGGATTTAGTTGTGACCACCTACCCACCTTTTCATCTTAGACAGGATCTGTCCTCACACCACTACTAGTTAGGATTATAGTTTCCACCAACCATTCACCAAGTCTCAAAGGATTGTGCACACACACTTTAAATTCTAAACATTTCCAATGCCTTTCTGTTGGGAGGTTTCAAGAATCCTATCCTCTGTACCCGCAATGCCTAGAAGCTCTTGAGGCCCCCACGACTGCTGGACTGCTGTAACTTGTTCTGGGTGCCAAGTCGACCTGCAGGAGTAGGCCTGTCCATAGACCAGTAGCCTAAGCTGCCCTGTGGGATGCTGGCTCTGCAGTGAGTCCCAAACTGTGAGTCCCAAAATGCCTGGAAATTTAGAGTATCCAATTTGATACTTTTTAAGTAGAAAATATTTTCTGACCAAACTTGGTTGAAGATACATGAAAAAAAAATCCATAATAACAAAAGTGATCACGGACTCAGTGGAGAGTCCTAAAGGGCTGTTTCGTTCCAGCTCACTGCCACATGTAGTGGGAGCTGGAGACCAGCTGGCAAAGCCATCAGAGCATACACAGCATTGTTCTGGAAGGTTCCCCCATGCCAGACCTCAAGAGAGGCACTCTTTTCAAAACCTGGTACACTGCCTGTTACTGAACGGCAAAATGAGACAAGTGGCTAAGCTGATTTTTCTCACTCAGGGAGAAAAAAGTGAGAAACGTACAGATGAGTCCATCATTATATTCAGAAAGCTCATCCAAATGTTTCAACTGGGATACATGAACATTTGCTCCTTTTGGAGCTGATCTGTCATTTTCTCAAAGGTGTTGGGTCTATATGACTGCATAGTCTTTTCACCTTTCCCAATAATACACACTGGCAAATGCCTCCCTCACTTACAGGAGGGAATTGTGAAGCCAGAAGGCATTCCCACACACTAGAGAGAACATTTGACTGCCATGACAAAGTGGCAACAAAAACCAGTAGAAGACTCCAGGTGAATGGCATGAACTGGGCAACAGAGGCCAAAATTAATCAAGTTTATCTTTCTGGACACAATCCTAGCCATCGTCATAACCACACAGTATGAGTCTCTATCTTATTCTATCCAAAATGAAGCAGTTGAGTGCTAAGGTACACAGAAAAGGTGAAGAGAAGAAAAGGGGCTAGAGAGATGGCTTGTCAGCTAAGGGCACTAGCTGCACTTGTAGAGACCCAAGTTCAATTTCCAGCATCCACATGGTGGCCCAAAACCTATAAACTGAGTTCCAAGAAACCAGATACCCTCTTCCTGCTTCTGCAGGCACTGCACACACATGGTACACAGACATACATGCAAAAACACATGAAATGGAATAAATAAAATAAAAAGAATAAAGTGTTTTTAAAAAGAGAGAGAAGAGAGTTTTTTGGAGGACCAAACATATCAGAATATATTAAACTGAACCACATTATTCCTTTCTGAAATTAGTTGTGTGTGTGTGTTTCCAGATGACACTGAACAAGCTCAAAAATGAGGCACTTCTTCAAAGGCTGTGCTTAGCTACCAAATGACCAAGAAACCTGGCACAGAATTACTTTTAAGCACTCTCTTGGGCTGTTTATGAAAACTGGCAGTGGAGGTAGTCTCAGGCTCTGAGTTTCCTTCCACTGGGAGCTAATGGACCAAAAGTCCTATGAACCATTATTGTTCCCAATGCCAGGTTGGTTCATAGACCTTGACCCAATTATGTTGAGCACCATCGCTGAACAACCAGAAGGCCAGTGAAAGTTAAACTCTACTCCACATGCTCAAAGAACGTCCTAAGTGTGTACACAATTATTTTTCTTTTGATTAATCAGTCTTGACAGAGGACAAGGTAATCTCTATTGATAGCAGCAGCTATTCCCAGCAGTCTGGACCAACCCATCTTTCGCTATGCTCCCTTCTCACAATGTTTTCCTGTCTGGCTGATTTTCCTCCCTATTTCTGTGGCGATGATTTTTCCACACTCAATAGGGAAGGAAGGAGACTCCCTGGCTTTCCTGTGTGAGGAAGACGCCATTGCCTGAACCGAATCTGCCAATAGGGTGGGGCATGGTTACTCGAACATCCAACTCTTGCCCAGAAACAATGACAACAAAATCACTTGAGGCCTAACGCCTTAGATTCCTCTTCAGACCAAAGAACTTTATTTCCGTTTTCATTTTCTTAAGCTAAAAATGTTATTGAAAACATTTTTCTCAACTAGCTGCTTCAGACACTATATCGTTATTATGAAGCTCCGTACACTTTAAATGGTTCTGAAATCCGGCCAGGACAAAGCAAGTCCTCCACTTTTGTCCTTTGACTTTGCATCTGAAACTCTTGTCCTCCTTTCCCAGCACCAGTTCCAGGCTGTGGGGTGGAAGGGGCCACGTGAAAGTGCATGAAAAGTGAAGCTATGGGTAGGGCCCGCCTCTGAGGCTGCAGGCAGGTTCTTGCTTCGGCCTCAGCCTTCCTTGCTGGGGTAACCAACATCATGGCGAGCCAGGCCTAGACAGGAGGAAGGCCGTACAGTGGGTCCCCTTGAAACATGCTACTACCAAAAAAGGTGCGACAAGAACCAAGTCCCTGCGCATTCTTACTCACAACTGTGGGTAGAGGAGTCCTCCTCCCTTTGGTATTAAATAACAGTTTTGTTTTGTTTAAAAAAAAAAAAAGCTTTTCAGAAATAAAGCAAACACATGGTTAGGACTGGAAATGCTAGCCATTCCAGGTGAGTTGCCCACGGAAATCTGTCTCATTCCTAGTCATAAATAAATAATCTCTTCCCTGGTCTGACTTGCATGCCAGGATCAATATCTCTTAACATCTTACTTATTTTATTACTGCTTTTGGTTTTCTGGGACTGATTGAAAGTTGTTCAGAGGAAATCTTTGGTTTTGCTTAAGTGTCCGTGACATTTAATCATGACTTTCCGTGCAGTTTAATTCCAGCCAGTCAATCAGTTAATCCACTTCGATTGACTCTGGGCTCTCGGTTATCGGCTTGCACTCATTGGGCATCCGCTGGTGCCGGCTCAGCTGCGTGGCCTGTGTGAAGCTCCGTTCACACCTCTCGCACCTGGTGGAGGCAAGAGAGAAAATTGAGACCAGGGAGCGGGGCCTTCCGGGTGATGGGCTTCCTCTCATCCCAGCTAATCAGGACAGACACTCCAAAGTCGCTTCAGATTTTACTGGCACAAGAGGTTTAATTGGGGTGGCTCCTTCCAAGGCCTGGATGCCTGCGATGGGACAAAGCCCCGTCTGATGCAGAACAGAGGGACCTGTCAATAGGCAGGGGGAAGGTGATTTCTCCAGAGAGCCCTGTCCTGTTGCAGCTCTGATCACTGTCAGTTCAAATAGATAAAGAACAAAAAGAGATTTTTAGGAGTGAGCCATCAAAGCAGCAGCTTGTCTGCACTTTTCTGCTCTGCAACCCCAAAGAGAAATTGATGACAAATAGAATGTCACCTGCTGCTAATTTAAAACCCAGAATTCTCCCCCTTGGCAACAGCATCCAGGAAGCTGATCATCTCAGAATTTGGAAACTCGTGGAAGCAATGCCTTAGTTTTTAGGGACTATGGAGATAGGAGTAGGGGATGAAGGTGGGGGAGAGCAGTGGGCCGACGGAGTGGGGTGGGAGGACTAGGTATGGGTGGCTGATATTTTGCTAACACTAACTACAATGTCACAGCCCAAGCAAACTTAAGGTTAAAATAATCTCTAAAATTCGAGTTTGCTGTGGTGAAAATGGGATGACTCAGGAAAAATTGGGAAATCAGGGTGCTGGGGTGGTTAAGATGCTCAACCCTATAGGGAGTACAGTATATAGTATACATATGGGGCCAGATATCTGAGAGAAGAAAGTAGGCATTACACTTCTAGTATCTCTCCTTTACTTAAAGACTGTAATCCTGAGAACCTGAGTCAGTTCCTATCTTCCACAGAACCCACTCCCTAGCATCCTGGTCACTCAATCTACTAAAAATATAACACACACAGTCCTGTGGAGGCTCCGGGGTTTCTGTGCTTCCCATTCCTAATTATGTGCACAAGTACACACACACACACTGTGGCGGCGACCTGCATTATAGAGTGACACCCCCATCACCACTTTACTTGTCTGGGCTATCTCAAGCCTGATCAGACTGGGCAGCCACACTTGCCATCGTTTTTCTATCACTTCCTCAACCCTTAAAGGAAAAGCCACTCAAGAGGAGCTACAATGAATGACCTAAAAAAATCGCCAGCTCTCAGAACCCAGCACTTTTTGAGCAGCAGCACCAGCAACTCGGGGAAAGCCTACTGCCCTGCCACCCACGAGGAAGCCACACATCCTGTTAGTTGGAAAGCACATCTCTTTCGATCCTCTTTAGTAAATCGAGTATAGAATTAGCTAGAGCACATCCATCCAGCTTGGAGATTCTCAAATGCCTGGGGTAGGACTTACAGAAGTGCTCCTCAACCTTCCTAATGCTGTTACCCTTTAATACAGTTCCTCATGTTGTGGTGACTGCCAACCATGAAGTTATTTTCATTGTTACTTCATAACTGTAAGTCTTCTACCATTAGGAATCATAATGTAAATATTTTTTTGGAGATAGAGGTTTTCTGAAGGGTCGCGACCCACAGGTTGAGAAGCACTGCTTTAAAGTTTCCAGGCTCCTGTACCAGCTGAGTGTGTCAGGATGAAGAAGCTGTGTTTCTTTGATTGTCTTTCAGGGAATATTTTCAGCAGCCTGCTCCACTGTTAAAAACTGCATGGTGATCTTGACAAATGTATAATGTCAGGTTTAATGTATCAGACCTATCAGCTCAATGAAAATAACTCAGAAGTATTGATCACCTAATGATTTTTGGTGTATTCATTAACGTCCACGGGCAGCTCATCCCCTCTCCAGAGCTCCTGGTGTGCTGATGACATGTTAGCGAGCTGCTGATTGTTTATTAGAAAACTGATTAGTTTACTGGATTAGTGTGTTAAAATATACTACCTTTCACTTCTTGACAAACTTTCAAATTATTATATTTCTTTTTTTTAATTTTGAAGCTGTAGGATCAATTTCAAAGAGAGTAAAAATGTTTTGAACAATTATGAGGAATGACAATTTACCTGACCATGCCTTCACCCTTCTCATCCAGTATATTAAAATGTGAAGAATTCACACGCAAGAAGCCTGGTGCTTTACATAAGGCTGAAGTATCTCTCTATGTGATACTCAAAGATCCATGCTGGATGAAGACAGCAAGAACAGAGTCACATTTTTCTCCAGGGTTTGCTTAAATGGCTCAATGAGATTTACATGCATAGAGCACTCTGTCACATTCATCAGAAAATCCTCCCTATCTAGGGGTGTGCCAGAAGACTACTCCTTTGCATGTAAAGATCATGTCTAGCCCAATATTCTATCCAAACCAAAATAGGAGAAAAATAGCATGCACACATGGAAAAATGACTTGAATTTAGATCCTACCCTGAGGAATTCCCTCTTGTTGGGAAATATGGATTATAGACATATCTTTGTGGTTTGGGAATGATAAGGATTTCCTGAATTGTAACCTTGCACCTTCCCTTGGCACAGGCACTGATGTCTCAGCCTTGAAGGGAACATCATGGGCACATGTATGTGGAAAGTCTTCCAAACGCTTCCTACAGTTTATGAGGACTAGCCTTGATTTCCCTTTTCAGTTTCACATCCTTCTTTTGTAACTGTGGTGGCTGACTGGACAATATGAATTGGAACATCCCAAGATGAAGTAAAGTTCTATTACTCAGAAAACCTGCAAGAATCTTTCTGTGCATTTGCCATGTGCCATAACATACTTGAAATGGACCAGACTGCCCAGGGCTTCATACATGGTAAATGCTCAATGTGTATTTTCGGATTTGCTTTGATTTTCTCCTATGTCTTATTTAAGTACTGGATGTAGTTGAGAGCTTTCTTTTGTCTCTTTATTCTGAGCCAAGCTCCATTTACTTAAGGCAAAAACATCATGGTGACTATTTTCTCTTGCTTCTAAAAAGTGGAGGAGGTGGGTCCCCTAGGGCAGGTCAGGGCCCGCATGTGCAGCTTCCAAGGCTGATTAGATACTCTACCCTAAACCTTGTGAGAGCTCATTTAGCACAAGACTGGGAGAAGTGAGTCCCCATTGCTAACCCTCCAACATCACCAACTACCTTTCCTGAAATACGGTGCCTGGCCATTGCTGTCACATCAAATGATCTCTTATATCTTCTCGTTTCCCATGACTTCTGTCTCACATAGCAAACTAAAAGCCAAAGCTTTTCCTTAGAAATCCCAAGTATTCAGCCTAGGTTACCTGTTGATAGGTCTACCCAGAATTTTTAGAACACAGGTTCTTTCTGGGGATTGGGTGGAGGTTCCAGCTAATCAGATGTGAGGAAAAGCCTGTAGGAATAGCACCACCACTTGTCCAACAACCTTGGGAGGCCAGCAATCTCCATGTCCTTCCAGTCAAGTTCTAGCAGCAGAGGTGAGAATGATAAAAGGGCTTTCCCTGACACACAGGCTTGGTCTATGTACACCCTGGAGATTTGGAGAAGACCTCATGAATCCAGGGGACAATCGGAGAATGGAGCCACTCTGGTCATTTACTTGGAAGTTTCCTTGGGCTTACAGTTTAGGTTTGTGCATCTTTACAAGATTCTTTTCAGCCTCCACAACATTGTTTAAGCCAATGCCCATTAGCTGAAGTAATAAAATTAACTGTGGTGGTGAAACCATTTTTATTGACTAATCTGTAACAAAAAGTTTTTTTTAATGTTTGTTTTATAAGCTTGTTAAAGGATATCTTCATAATATTTACAAATGTCCATGGGTTGGATATTCATGGGCTGGGTTAGAAGATTCTCAAACTCCCTCGCAATTGTACAATCCTGAAAGACCTTGTATACACTAAAGGATTTAATTTTCCATTTCCTAGATGTTTAAATCTTGCACTTTCAAAATAAGCCTGCACTCAGCTCTCCTCTGAGCATATATATTTGATCATTTTAAATGCCCCAAATATGATAATATAAAGCTATTTTTGCTTAAAAAAATTAAGAAGAAACCAGCCAAAAATAGCCAGATAGCATGTTATCCAACAACCTGGCTGCTTCATGATCTTTTGTTCAGTTGTTTTTCTCAGATGAAAACAGGCACGAACAAAAGAACAATACTGTTGGAAGGGAGAGGAAATGCAATTACTAAATCACTTCAAATATTAATATGATGAATTAAAATTATGTTAAGATGGCAACACTATTGGAAACATGACAAAAACAGGATGTTAAAGAAAAAAATTGAGTGAAGTCAACGAGGTTACACATAAGTAACACCTTAACATTAATAGAAATCTATTTCCCATCTTGACCCTGAAACTGCTTCAATTAATTACTAAAATCTATTTACACTGCAACAAGATAAAAATCAATCTGACTCCTGGCACTGGATCCATTTGGCTACTTTCTCTAATATAAGGGACCAGTGGGGTCCTTAGTCCTCCCAAGTTCTCTCAAAGCGGCACAGTTACCTCCTCCCTCAGAACAGCAGCAAAACCAGAGTCTGTGACCCCTCGGGAATCAGGCCTCAGTGTGATGACAACATCCATCGGGCAGGTCACAAACACCCAAGACAGGGAATTTTTAAGATAGGAACAAGCCAACTGGCCTCTCTCTAGATTAGAGAAAGGTGGCCTCTTTGGACTATTGTAGCCCCCAGGGACAGAGCTTGGTTGGTATATCATAAGATTGTCCCACTTAGCCAGAAGACTTTATATAGTAAACAAGCAGACAGACACAAATTACCACCGTTTTTACTATTAATATAACAAAATGAACCATGAAGGAACATAGTTGAAAATGATGGAGGGGCTGGAAAGATGGCTCAGCAGGTAAAGGTGATTGCCACCACGCCTGGCAACTTGAGTTTGATCTTCAGGACCCACATGCTGGAAGGAGAGAACCAATTCCTACAAATTGTCTTCTGATCTCTACAAATACACCATGACACAAAAATGCCCCACCACACACAAATAATTAGTCAATTGATTAATATTTTTAAAGGGATGTTAGCAATAAAAGACAACACCTTTTATGAGCTCCTCCCTTGGCTGACAGACCAGTGAGAAAGGCAGGTCCCAGACCAACCAGACACTGTTACCATGAGCTATACCTGGCTTCTGGCTGAGCACAGAATGGGAAACATCTTGGCTGAGATTGAGAAAGGAGTTTAGTCTCCTACAGCCAGAATCACTTCCTGTCCTGCTCGAGCTTGTCCTATAGAAGGTGAATATGGCTGGGCATCTGTTTTCTTAAATTTTCTTTCACAAGTAGGGAAAGCTAGTACAGCAAATGAGTAGAAAAGAAAGTAAAGGCACTAAGAGAAAAGAGTTCATTAGTCAAACTATTCTCAGCCCACCAGCCTGATGCGCACAGGTTCTAAGACTTTTCCTGTGGTTTGAATTGCAGGAAATGGGCTCTTCTCCCTTGTATGTCTGGCAAACTCCTGCTGATCCTTTAATATACATGTTAAGCATTGTATCCCACATAGATCTGACTATCCATTTCTTTGATACTCCTCAACACTGTTTATACATCTTATACTTTCCATCCTGTGTTATAATATTGGTTGGTTGGTGGGGCTTCCCCTTAGAATGTGAAGTCTTCAAAGTCAAGATGGAAAGGAGCTGAGTCTCATTCACTTTGTATCTCTTGTGCCTAGCAGGATAACTAATGTAAAAGTAGGCATTTATTTTTATTATATAAATATATATGGGCAGATGGATGGAGGGGTGGATGAACCATTTTGCATAGTTCAAATGTCTACTGCTTTGATGAATGGACTGTATGTTGAAACACAATCTTGCTCAAATGCCTTTACCTCACATTCTCTGTATACTGAAAAAGTCTATATGCCCTTTGTTTTTGTTTTAATTTTCATCAACCTGATGATTTTTAAGCTCCAAAATTTATGCTAAAAAGCCACAGTTATCTGCTATAATAGGTTCACACTCTAATAAATGAGAAGAAACAGTCATTAGAATCCTGAAGGTTCACATTCTCTAAGAGAACTATTCAAGCATCCTAAACTATGACCATTCTCCTTGTAGTTTGCTAATGACCATGAGATCTTTTAGGAGCATGGCTCCTAAATAGAATTCAGATGAACAGACCCACAAGAATTGGAAAGACCACTGAAGTTAGTTACTCACACCTTCTTACTTTACTGATAATAAAACAGGCCCGGACGATCATCTCATGTCTGATATTGTAAACTCTGAGCCAGGACCAGTGTGTAGCTTTCCTGACTTTATCTTCCAAATGTCAGCCACAAAGCCCCAAAGAACCTCTCACAGCCCAGGCATCAACCTTGCAAAGAACCTCTCCCGGCTGGGCTGCGCTGGGCAAGGCATGCTCACGTTTCTGCCACCTCCCAAGATAAGAAAAAGATGGTGGACAACTGGCCAGTACTTACTTGAAGGGCTTTTCTCCAGTGTGGGTCCGGATGTGGTTGTTGAGGGTGGTGGCCCCAGCAAAGGCACGACCACAGTAGCCACACTTGAAAGGCCGGTCACTGGAGTGAGTCACGACATGGTTCCTCAGTTCTGATGGCTGGGAAAAGGACTGGGAGCAGTGGCCACACTGGTAGGGTCTGAAACAAGTAGAGAGCAATTGGTCATGGCTTCCTATGTCAGTCAGCACTGTGAGGGAAGGGGCTGTGACTTTGGTGACATTCAATACTTTTTAAAGACTGGCCTTAGAGTGTTGGTGGCTGAGTTCTGCTACCTGTTGCCACCAGAGCAAAATCCACAGAGCTGCTGAGACACATCAACCCACAAATGATCATTCCCTTCTGGGATTAATCATACTGTTTCAAGAACAGCTGTTTGATCATCCTCATCTCCCCACCGGCAAATACCTGCATACTTCTGTAAAGCTTTACAGACCTAAGCACAGGATTAATTAAGCCAGACAGTACAAAGGAAAATACTTAATTGTCTTTGATAGTTCCATAGTATCCTTCCCTTTTCAAAGTGCTTTAAAATCAATTTTACAGGTTAATCTTAACAGGAATCCACCAAATGGGACAGAGAAAGCAGTTGCTATTATCACATTTCTGGCACAAACAACAGAGGACAAGCTGTCCTCAAAGGATATAGACCATTGATGCCAAGGTCATCGTAGGGTGTTTGAACATTATTCCAAGTGTCAGGGAAATATGTGGGCAAGTGGCCAGGTTGCATGTATACTTTAATAAATACGAAATTGCCTTGGGGTCTACCCAAGATGAACCCAGACCTGTACCACATGTGTTTCTTTGAAAAAGAAATCCTGACTTCTCACCTACCCTAAATATTTATCCACTGAATCCTGTTCTGTTCTTTTTTTTTTTTTTCTAATGTGCATGTTGAGTGTCTGTATTTCTGGAAATGCAGCACATGCGCTCATGGAGGCCAGAAGAGGCTGTCAGATCTCCTGGCCTGGAGATCTGTAACTAGAATTACAGATGGTTGTGAGCTGCCATGTGGGTTGCTAGGAGCCAAACCCATGTCCTCTGCAAAAGTAGCAAGTGCTCTCAACCACTGAGCCATCCCTCTAGCCCCAGGAGTCTTGCTCTTGAATCTTACCTCCTCTGCTGAATCTGGTTGCAAAGAATGACTTATGGAAGCAAGAAATGACAAATGTCACTGTGCTTTCGGGAAGCAAAAGCCAATGGGAGGAAGTTGTGACAAATACTTGATAATTAGCAAGATTATCAGAGCACACTCTTCCCAGCTCATGAGAAGTAAATCAATTTCGGGTTTTCATAAAATAGATTAAAATTCTGTCTTCTCTCCAGAAGTTCTTCTGCTTACTCAAGCAGAATCCAGTGAGTAAGAGGAAACCCGAGCACTTGTCCCTAATCAAGGCTATTTCAAATCATCCCTTGACAGAACTCTAATTTGTTTATCAAATTTTTTGTTGAGGAAATTAATAACCTGCCCCAAAGGATTTTCACTGCAGTCACTAAGCTCTGGTTTGCAGCCCAGACATTGTTGGCTGCATTTAGAAAGCCAATGGTGAAGGCAGACTTAATTGCTGTGCCTTTAACAAATACAGAAGCTCCAATGACCAGACACCAAGCTGAAGGTCTGGGAGACAATGGTGACCGAGCATGTACAACAATTCAATTAAGTGCAAAATAAAGTGTACCCTCTCATTTGTCAACTGAAGTGCTTAATTGTGGCTACTTGCCTCACTGAACACAAATACTATTATTTTACTAGGCTTCAGCACACTGAGCACTGATTGTAGAATTTTTTAGCTTGATTAATAGTCCAGCATTGGTCAATAACTCAATACTATACAATTTTAATTACTTACAGTTAGAAATCTATCTAACTGCTCTCAAACAGATTTCAAAGAAAAACACAGGAGTCCTTGGAAAGGAGTTTATCAATCTTGACAAATTACACATGCATTTTATTATAATTATAAAATAATGCTTTGAAAGCCATTAAAATTGCCTACAGAGGAAAATATCCTCCTGGCAAATCTATTCTTGGCAGTAAATGTTGACCTTAAAAAGAGTTCTCAAAACATAGTTCTCTGGGGATGAAATTTTTTACATGCTACTGAGGATCATAAACAAAATAATATATTAATATAAGCTATATTCACTGACAATTGATTTTTCTAATAGTGAAGGGACCATTAACATTTATTAGCCTCTGGTTATCTATTTTTAATAGCTATCACTATAAACAATAAGCCACTAAATAAAACCAATTAATCTTTCCCTTTTTTTTCTAACTCTTCTGTCAAAAGTTGGGGTGATTTATTTCCTGCAGTCGGAAGTCAATCCACCCTTTTTATGCTAACAGTCACAGTGGCAAAGAAGCACAGAAGAGATGTGAAAGGCAGATGCTGAATGCTGTCATCAAGGGAAAAAGGGGTAAAGCCTTAGAGCATCATGTCTGCCCAATACTTGATAGAAATTCAGCGGCCTCTCTGGAACAGTCTTTAAATGTTGTCGTTTAAGACGTATGTGTGTATAAGAGTACAGATGGATCGGATGGGAACCTCTGGCTGCCATAAAATCCCCTGGAGCTGGAGTTACAGTCAGCTGTGAGCTATCCACTATGGGTGCTGGGAACCAAACTTGGGGTCCTCTCAAAGACCAAGTGCTCTTAAACAGAAGTGCCTGGAATAGGAGAGGTGAGTCCTCTTCAGTCTCTGGCTCTAGTCAACTATGGGATGTGGGCACATCATTCAACTTCACTGATCTCTGTTTTCACACTCACTTGAAAAAGATGACAAATCCCCCTGGATGCTCTTTCACAGACCATTGAATTTTTCTCCTGCTTTGGGGAAAATGACCAATGTTCCCCAAGGAGGCTTGTAAATCACAGCATCACCAGTGTAATGCCATCTTTCATTAGGGTGGCAGCTGGCTCCTCCACACATGAAGAACTCTCACTGTTCTTGCCTTCCCTGTCCCTGTGTCCCTCACCACCTATATAGTCTAAAATATAGACAATCTTAACACTTTGGTAAACACTTGAGAATTTTGGATAACATGAAAATCTTCTACCAAAATGTAGGTACATACCTTGCTTTAGTAAATTTCACAAAGCAATGTTATATCCTTCCACCCTTAGGTACCATACAGTGAGGGGCATCTGCTGACAGTTCATCTTGGCGGAGCCTGGTTCTCTTAAGATGAGGAATTGGATCTTAAGTGGGTTCTTGTTACTATAAGTCTCTCTCAGTCTAGAAACATATGGGAAGTGTAGGAGTCCTAAGTATAAAAGATGTGACAGTACCACACTGTAAGATGTTTTCTCAAATAAAATCAAACAAACAAAACAAAGAGGTTGGGAGAAGAGACAGAGGCAGGCAGATCTCTGTGAGTTCCAGGCTAATCTGTTCTTCATGGTGAGTTCCAGCATATCCAATGACAGCAAAAAATCCACATAAAGTCCATAGTTGGTAGATGATGTTCTTTTGAGCTTTATGTTCTTCTATTTTCAGAGTTTCCTTTTTAAAATGGGTAAAAGAGGCCAGACCTCACATTACAGGCCCATAAATATTGGGAGTCTGATACAGGATTATAAATTCAAGATCTGCCCGTGTTATAGAGCAAGTTCAAGACCAGCCTGGTCAATTTACTGAGACATCGTCTTTAAAAAACAGTAAAATGGCGGAGAATATCAGTCAGTGGTAGGGTACTGCCTTTGCATGAACAAGGCCCTTGTTCAATTCCCAATACTTGGTGAAGGAGGAAGAGAAAATGATCAAAAGATTAATTTAAAGTTGATTGTAATTAAGGATTTGAATACATTAAAAACAGAAACAAGTGGTAAAGATGCCTAGAAAATGTCTTGGGAAATTACAATTTCTTTTGGGACAACTGGTCACAGGAGTTTAGAGTATGGGGACATATTTCTGAGACACATCCTTTCTCTCAAGTCACAACAGGAACTTCAGAACACAGAGTGAGTTACCAACATTTCCCCCTAAATTTTTGGAAGGGGATCATGTATGGGTATGCATGAAGTAGCCTGTGCTCAACCACAGGTGGGGTTGCTCAGGAGCCAGCCGTGTCTTCTTCGAGACAGCTTGTCCCTGGTACCCAGGACTCCCTGATCGGGCAAGGCTGGCTGGTCAGTGAGCTTCAAGGATCCTTCGGTCTTTGCCTCCCCAGATGTGTGTGTGGCATACTCTGTCGCTGGTAGCTCCTCTGCCAGCTTTTTTATGTAGGTGCTAATGATGGAATTCAGGTCCTCATGCTTGTACGGCAAGCACTTTACTACCCAAACCCAAGCACCCCCATTAATTTCCCAATGTCTGGCAAGAAGATAAGGTTAAAGTTATGAAACTTTTGGATAGAATCTATCTTAACACTAAAATTGCATCTCCGTTTAATGTGTCATACCAGAAAAGCACATATGGATAGACATCCGTGGATGTTGTGCTCCACTGGGTCCAGGATCTTACATCATTGCATTCGGGAAGCATATTTCAAAAGCACTTGGTTCTCCTAACTCATGAGGCACAAGTAGCTTCCCATCAGTTTCAAAGCAAATCCAAGGGACTAGCATCTCATAGCGCATAGTTCCATGGGGCTCTGTGGCTGCTGGAGAACTAAAGTGGGGGAGGCAACAGTGGAAACTGAAGATGCATAGCCTGCTCCAGGATCGATAGCTCCGAAGAACAACTGAGCAAAGTGACCTGTGCAACTGAGAAACTGGGTGTTACTTTGCTTGAATCTACATTAACAGAGACTGAAATAGCCTTGGGTGGCTAGCTCCAATACAGGAAAACTCGAGCTTTGGGGGAAAACTAGAAAGTGCAACACACACATTTACAAAATAACTGAGAAGTGGCCAGACTGTGGGTGGATTTACTTAGCATAAATCAATGCTGGTAGATTTTTTCTTTTTCTTTTTTTTTTTAAGCAGAAAGAAAGCAAGGAGACCATTCCATTCATCTCCTGACATTCTCTGTCACTGGTAGCTCCTCTGCCAAAGATTACGCCAGGAAAATGTGCAATTCATTTGCTTTGAGTCTGTAATTGGTTTGGTGTACATAGGAAAAGGATGAAACATTTAACAAAATTAAGTGTGGTTTGGTTTAAAATTATTAATTGTTCTCTGATTATTCTTTTATAGCATGAAAAAATCTCCAGGATAAAAGTTGTTCACTTGGGGCTACGTCCTCTCCTTGCTCCAAGATAGAGAGCCCAAGTGCAAATCTTGCAAGACTTCAGAGGGGCCCTACGTAAGTCACTGCCAGCTGTGTAGAGAAAGAGGCTAGTAAAAAAAGATGAGGGAAGTGTTAGAAGTGTTCAACCAAAGAGTTCACAGAGCACTGAAAAGGGGAAGGAAGATAACCTTTGTACTTGCATGGCAAGGGCCAGATTTCAAGAATATGACCCCTTCTGAGACACTATGATTGTGAACTCCATGCTCCTCCCACCAGACAGAGCCTTTGAAATGCATTTTCCCATCTAGCACCATCCTTTTTGATTATAACCAATGATACTTAAACACAATTGTGAACAGCTGATGGTGTGCCCAGGGGGCTAAAGGCAGACTTTCTCCCACTTGGCACAGCAATCAAAAGACAGAGAGAGATGAAAAGGTGTGCTCATCCGTTCCTGGAGTTCTCTCCCACCCAACCCTACTGAATGTTTGTGCAGCAGAAAAACAGAAGAGAAAGGGGATATCCTCCTCCCAGTACCAGCAAAAGTAAGTCAAGTTGCCCTGGCTCAGGCAATAAGTTTATATAGAATCTCAACTGCTTACAAACTCTATAAATGGAATCTTGGTTGGTCAACATTCCAACAACTTCTTCCCTTTGAATCACCCAGGGGTGTGGGGGAGGAGTTGGTGGTCTGAGAAAAGGAAGATGGAAGATGGCAGGAATGTGTTGGCTTAATATCAACAGAATGAAATCAAGAGAGAGCAACCCATGGCTCTTGGACTTTCATGGATCTGTCTATCCTTTGTTCTGATTCCTATTGTGCCAGGTCAAACTCATTTTTCTCCTGCATTCACTGTGTATAAATCAAAGGTGAAAAATTTCTCCAGCACCACTGGGTATCCATGGGTCTCTCCTTTATTCTTTTGGATAGCACCCCACAGGACAAGGATCACAGATAAAGAACATACATTGTCTTTGATGAAAATCCGAATGTCTGATGTTTCATAGCCAAATACTCTATAGACTGAAAATTTTCTTGGACCTTTGATTCAGGGGCTGTTCCAAATGTGGACCTGTTTACCTTCTGACTTTGTCCTCTGGTCTCTCTTTCTAGAGAGATTTTCCTAAGAGTTTTCCATGAGAGGTAAAATGGTTTCTGTTAAACTATTTTACTATTCAGTTGGTCCTCCTTATATATAGGTTTCTAATCAACAGATTCAACCAATTAAAGATAGAAAACTACTGAAAAAAAAAAGTATGAGCCTGCACGGAATATGTGTAGACTTTTCTTGTCAGTAGTCCTAAACAATACAGAATAAAAAATATTTACATAGTATTTACAACTGTTTGGGGGTATTTTAGAAGTGATTTAAAGATAATTTAAAGCATACAGGAGTATCTGCATGCTTTATTTGCAAATTGCACACCGCTTTATGTAAGGAATTTGAGCATGGATTTTAATATTTGTAGGGGTCCTCCACAAGTATGAGGGACACCTGTCTATGGATGAATGGACACAAACTGTCAAAGACAAATGCCCAGCTAACTGTGGGGCTAGTCGCCAAAGAATATGTCACATTTAGCAGAGGTGAGCCACCACACACACCAACAGGTAAGTTTCCTAACTTAGCAACCACTATGAACAAATGTGACGTCCATATCACATTTGTGGAGTTCTGGACATTTCTTCTCTTTAGCTTTTCCTTGTGTGGTTAGGAATGTTGAAGCGTATCTCCCTATCTCCAAACTTCCTGCTATAAAGATCTATCTCGGGACCTCAGACAGGACAGAACTGTTCAAGTCCTATAGGGTAAAAATAAATTGTTCATCCAGAACAAAGTTAATAAATCAAAGTGACTAGGCATCTCTCTCTATTTCCTCTTCAAAAATCATCTCAGCTTGATGATGTAATTCAACAATCTCCCAATTGTTACTAAGAAACATTGTACTGTATTTTGTTGCCCTTAAAGAGTCTGGTTTTCTTCAAGCTGTGATTCTTTAAATTATTTGTGAGTGTTGTCAACTAAAACCAAAAGAGCTCAGGGAGGAAACAGCAGCTCAGTTCCTAAGTCACATGGCCTTACTCTGGGCATTACCCTTGCTCATTACACCCTATTACTTCACTTCATCTAAGAAGGCCTCCCCCACCTCTCCTGGGTGCCGAGTCCCATGAACCTACCAGAATCTAGGACGGAGGAGGTGGGGGCTCATACCACCTGGGGGTTTTCCAATCCCACTAAACGTGCTTTCCATCATCACCGACTTTAACCATCTTGGAGGTATTTTGTGCATGGAAGTGAATTGTTTAGATAGTTTTCATAGATGTATTATATTGTGGTGCTAGTCTTTTACAGGCCAAACTTTAAAGAGACTTAAACTATCACATATAATTTTCTAGGTATAACTCAAGTCAGAAAAAAATATGCCGTTTTAGTGTCTATTTACCATAATAATATATCTTCATTGCTTTTGTGACATTGAGCATGAAATCATACATGACACTCCAAGATCCAGAAACTTTGTCCTATTTTTAGTTTTACTGTGCATCATTAGTTACTGTGATTACAATAGTCTTTTGCAAGTAATACACTGATAGCATCTGAACTCATTTTTTATAAGGGTTTTTAATGTGTCTTAAAACGATGTATAAGCTAAGAAAGACACATCATAGGAATATATATGCCTGAAAACTTTTAAGAAAAGCCTTTCTGAAAGGAAAGAAAAAAACAAACAAACAAACCAGTTCCAACGTTTATATTTCACCTCCATAGCACTTCTATTGCTGTGCACCTAGACACAGCTGCCTGAGCCCTAAAGTAAATGTTTCCATATTGATTACTTCCAGCAATGCTTGAGGTTAAACAAGAAGCTTCTAGAATGACAGGAGTAAAATGTGTATAGATGCAAATATGTCTAAATATCCTGGAACTGAGATTAGAATGTACCCACCCTGAACCACACCTCCACACTTTTGTCCTTTACTTGGCTTTCTTAAGCTTACTGCTGAGAGGGGAGAGCTGAGTGTATATATTATGAAGCAAAGAGTGCTGTGTCCTCCTTTATTAAAGTTAATCAGGGGCAAAATTAAGAAAACAATTCAGGAATCCTGCTTTCAAATGTCCAACTGGAGCTCCAAAAAAATAATTTTTGACTTTTGTATTCAAAGTGAATTTTTTCCTAGGCTATTCTTAGATATTTTGGTTTTAGTCAAGTTCTCATAGGATGTGAGGGAGAGAAAAAACACAAGCAGCCTTCTTATTGAATTAATTTGATCTTTGTCTTTTGCGCTCCCAGCTATCAAGACTGTCAAATAAACCAGTTTTGATTCATAAATAATAGTTCCATTATATCTACTGGGCCACTCGTCAGAGTACCTGAAATTTTAATTCACTTGTTCAGCTAAATTTCATCCTCAGTTCATGGCCATAAAATTCGGTATTGACAAACTTTCAAACCAACTTTGACTCCGAGGTATCTAGTCAACATTTTTCTTCTGTGTGGATATTAGTTTATTGAATAAGTGGCATCTGTTTTCCTCCACATCACTAGCCGAGTGGGTATTTCCTTTTGACAGGTTTGCAGGATTTATGGGTTTGCATGCTCTGAAGAAAAATAGTACTAAGCAAAAAATTCCAATTCATTACCTCTTAGTACTTAATTAAGTTCATACTCACGGCACACTGGAGGTGAACTCTGAAATGGCAATGACAGCCGCCCGGCAGCCAGCTATATTATCTTTGGAAGACAGAGGGGATTCTGATTATCCTGACCTCATTTTCCACCCCTGATATTCATAAATGTTCCTTCTCTTTTGCTCCCTTTTAAACTTGGACGTAACTGTTTGGATAGCGAGCGTGGATGCCTCTCAATAGCCACCAACCACAAATAATGGAGGCACAGCCGAGGCCTAAAATAACTCTGGGACCTTCCAGCCTACTGCAGCAAGGCACCTCTCAGCAGCGGCTTTCCCCCAAGGTCCTGCGGGAAGGCAAGCCCTGGGCCTCACCTGTCGGGGTTCTGCGTGCACACGTGCATCTGGAGGAGGATGCGCTGCGTGAAAGTCTTAAAGCATTGGCCGCACTTCCAGAGATGCCAGTCGCTGAACTCTGAGTGCAGCTGGCTGGTGGATGTTGGGCTTGCCAGGACCCGCTGATTCTTCACGTTGATTTGGTTAAATCCTGCCTCGATGGGCCCAGATTTATCCAAGAGGGAGAAGTTCCTGCTGCAGGGAGTCTGTGGGAAAACCACGGAGCGCTGTTGCCCTGAGGGAGCAAGCTTGCTGCTTTTGTTGAAGGGCTGCAGGGCGTCTTGTCGGCACATGGCTTCCATTACAGTGGAAGGGACATTCACTACAACAGTGAGAGTTTGAGAAGGTCAGTTTCACTAGCCTTTAAAGGAACACAATAACACACACTTCAAAACATCCCTATAAACACGTGAAATTGTGTTTTCCTAGCCCCCAAATTAGCATACTAAGATCATTTGAGGGGGAATATCAGACTTATAATAACTCATCCAATGGCAGTTTATTAAGCAACTCATACGTGCTCAGGACTGTTGTTGTATGGCCTTGCCTTCGACATGCACACAATTACAGCTTAGGACATATGGGACTCCACACTGTACCCTGCTTAGAGACCTTCAGATACGATAGAGGGGAGTACAGGGTGCCCAGAAATGGTGAATCCCACTGTGTTAGGTAGAGAACGACAAGGCCTCCCACCAGGCATTTCCAAAACAGGACATGTATTCACCATGGAACTGATTGAAGAGCTAAGAGGAGGAGAGCTAACTGGAGACATAAGAAGCCTGGCCTGTTAGTGGATAGCAAAGGGGACAGCTGCCCCAGCACATGTGGGATTCTGGCCATTGTGGGAATAGTGTTGGGGAGAGAGAAAATGACAGACCTCGGGTACCTTAAATTTACTTTAAAAGTATTTAAGGCCCAGGTTATAGACACAGGCTGGTTTTGAGTAGAGGAGGGGTGGGGCTTGAGAGGGGTGTGACTAACAGATGGACAGAGGAAGTGGGAGGCAACAGCTTTGGTGCTTCAAAGCTCCTGAGGCTTTGAAATTAGGAAGGCCTAGGCTCCCATCTTGACTCTGGCTTTCATTAAAGATGGCGATCATAGGCAACTTACTCAATCCTTTGTGCCTTGTTTCCCCTTAGGTAAAATATGGACAGTGGTAGCAATACTTGTAAAAATAATAAATACCTGGTGTAATGATTGAGATGGCCTAGATTCTAACTCCACCCTTTCCTAAGATTGCGACTGAGAGGAAGGAGCATCGTCCAAACCCATGATGTAGTCCTCGGGAAAACAGGAAATGGTCACTCCAAGGCCTGAGTGATGTGATGCATCAATGGCTTTTAGGAACGAGGTCAACACCCAACAGCATTGGAGCTATGGGGGCCTGGTCTCCTCATCTTTCAGCCTCCTCTTTGGAAGCTAGGTGTGACATCAAAGAATTCATTGTTCATGGCCTGATGTCAGCAAGCAGTCACCAATCTTATTGTTGGATGAAGAGACAAGACTGGACTGAGGGAGATTGTCTTTGCTGGGTGGTAAAGTGGAACAGAAGGAAGACCCATAAAATAAGAAGTTTCTTCATGGGAGAAATCTAAATATTTAAAATTTATTGTTCTTTTTAATTTTTATTTTGTTTTTGACAAGCTATTACTCAGTAGCCTAGGCTGGCCTCAAACTCATGGTGATCTGCCTGCCTTGGCCTCTCGGGTACTAGGATTTCAGATGTGAGCCACCACTCCTGGCTTCTTCTTAAAATACCTTACTGTGTTCACAATATTTATCAACTATTAACTGGTCATTCTGTGGGTCTAAAAGCAACTAGAATCTATGCAAAAGGCTTAAAGTTTTTACAAGTAACTACTATGTCCAAAAATAAATAAAGTATTGGTCATTTCAGGAGGCAAGCAGATTAAGTTGAGTGGTAGTATGTGCCTTTGATTTTAGCACTTGGCAAGCAGAGGAAAAAGCAGAGACAGGTGGATCTCTGTGAGTTCTAGGCCAGTCTGATCTATATAGCAAGTTCTAGGCCAGCCAGGGAAACACAGTGAAAGACCATGTCACAAGATATGGAAAATTTTGAAGATGATTAGCAAAAAGGTGGGTGATGGCAAGAAACAAAGCCATGCATGCTATAGTTACTGACGTGGCTATTAACCACTGCCTCAGAACTAGGGTAGGAAATGAACTGGGAAGTCTCTCATGTCTTATCATAACCCTGGCTAAGCTCCCTTCAAACATGGGCACCTGCAACTCTAAAAGACAGTGTAGAGGTGTGGGAACCAGGAAGCTCTGTAAGGACACAGGCGGGTCACACGTGTGGGTACAGGGGTGCCGGCGTACTACCCAAGGTTCTTCTGCAGAATCACATGATCAACAAACCTAACACAGGGAACACACATGTCTATCATGACTGAAGCATAGCCCCTCTCACCCAGGGAGGAAAGACCCTAGAGCATCGTTCACTGGCTACTCTACATTAGCTCTACAGAGGACAATGCTTAAAAATCAAATGAGTCTCAGAAGGGCCTGACTATAGTTTTTAAAGTCACCCAAGTGCCTCTGAAGTGAAGTCAGAGAGGAGGATCACTGACCTAAGCCAACCCTCCCTCATTACAAGTGGTAAAACAGTAGCCCAGCAAGACACAGCTTGCCAAGACACATTAGTTAAGGGCAGACCTAGGCTGCAAGATCTAGCTTTCTGAGTTCCAGCAAATTTAATTTTTGATTCATAGCTATACCTCTCTGCTCATAAGCTGTGTTTCACACAGAGAAAGGCCACTTTATAGGTAGTACAGCACTTTGTGTATATGCCATATACATGAAACTATATATGCTACATATATGTGTGTGCCTGTGTTCAGATTATGTATAACCTGTATTTCATATATAAAAGTCATGTATCATTTGACCTTCTGAGGCAAAAGTTATGTAATCAATATGAAGTTTGTAGACATTCTTTCAGACTTAAAAACTTTCTCTGTGCTACCTCTTTTAAGGGCAGACTCTAAATAAGGGGAAATGCTTTGCCACTTTTAATAAAACATAAAAACAGGAGGGTTGTCAGAGGTCGGAGTGGAGCCCATTTGTTTGACATTTTCATCACTAATTCAGGAAGAGAAAACCACAAGTCTCCAGGCAACAGTGAGCACTTGTGAGCCGGGATACTCAGGAGGAACGCCGAATGGGAAGATGGTAGAATGACAAGGCTGTCGGCACGCAGGAAAGGGTGCAAACCCTGCCCCAGCTTTTTAGTGTTTTTAATCCTTAAGGACTCGCAATCTTTATATAGAAAGAAACATATTCATGGGCCAATGAATTTTTATAAGTTTAATAATGTCAAGATTAAAAATTCAAATGTATATACCTAAAAATTTGTATTATAATCAGAGATATCTGGGTCTGCATGAATAGAGTGTAATGAGCAGCATTTGGGTAGTAAAAATGAAGAGATGAAGTAAAACTATTCTCCATTTTATTTCTTTCCTTTTTTGGATACTATAAAACAACCATAAAAGGCTTCCCAGCTGTAGGTAACAACATACTCTCTATTCTGCCCTAAGTTTGGTCCTCTGTTGTGTTTATAAAGTAATTCAGTCTTCCTAAATGAAACCGAGCAAATGATTTACAGACAGAGGTAGTAGGCATGACAACTTTTCACAAAAGCGATCATATTTGAGGTCCAGCTGTTCTGTGGAGTCCCTCACAGTCCCACAGAACCCTCGATGTGCAGATGTTTGTCTGGAAAGCAGAACGTTTCAGAAAACATTCTCCCAAATGCCAGCCTCACCGGCCACACCGATGAAAAACACTAACTACTAAACAAGGGAGTTTATCAACTAGAGAACAGGAGACAGACCAGAAGCACTATCTCACAGAAACCCAAGAGGCAATTCAGAGGAGGCCTGAAGACAGAGAAATAACATAGCCTTCTGCATTCAGGGACACTGAGCTAGACAGTCTCCTCAGTTTATGAAGACAAAGACAAGAGAAACGGGGTGCAGTCTAAAGCCTGGAGGGATGGATTCAAGGAAAAAGGTTAACTCATCACATCGAGATAGTTAAACACTGAGGAGGGTGGGGAGTTCAGGACGCACAAAGTCAAGTCTTTCTTTACCTCACCTGCAAATTATTTCCTGAGCATCTACTACATACTTAACTGGTGGGCATGTAGGAGGACAGGAACGCTCACTGTCCCTCCCACTGTGACATTTTGACAGATATGAAGCCAGTATTTCTACAGGCTTTTACAGGGCTTCAGTTCTTCAGTTCTATTGTTAATTGAATCATTACAATTGTAAGGCACTGATGTCCATCGTCAAGACTCCTACCAATTTGAGAGAGCTCGAATGCGAAAACATGTTCACTTTAGATGTGACAAAGTACAGGACTGCAAGAAAAAGGATGCCAGGAAGTGGGACACATGAACCCGGGCACAGAGGGGAGGGAGGCAGCCGAGGGAACAAGCACAAGCCCGTGTGTGTCCTGTGACCAGGAAGGAACTGAGCACTAAAGGAATCTAAAATGTGCCAATACAACAAGAAAGGGGGAAATTCAGGCTTCACCTGAGGCTGGAGAGAAAGGCAGCTATTGCCAGCACCCGTGGGAGCTGCATAGAGACTGGAAACACAGTGGGGTGCTGGCAGGCTGGTTAACACTCAAGGCCAGGAGTCTGTAGTCCACTGAGGACAGCTTAGCAAGGCTAATGATCTTTGAGTCTGGGGAGTCTAATGTCTTTGTTTAGGTTTCATTTTGCTTTTGGGGCTGGATCTCATGAGATGGGCCTGGCTGGCCTGGAACTTGTGATCCTCCTGCCTCTGTCCCCTGAGTACTGGGATAACAGACATGTGTCACCACAGCCAGCTGGATTCTAGTTAAAACACAGAGTTTGGGAATGTAGCTCAGTTGGCAGTGTGCTTTCCTAGCATAAGCAAATCCTTAGGTTTAATCCTCAACACTCCATAAAACTAGGTATGGTGGCACATGTCTATTCCCAGCACTGGGGGATAAATGCAGGAGAATGAGAAGTTCAAGGTCACCCTCAGCTTCATAGCAAGTTTGGACAGCTGGGGCTAAATGAGACCCTATCTGAAAATAAGTTAATCAGTATGTGAGCTGGAGACTACATGTGGCTCATAGTATCCCATATTAAAAAGCTGGTTATTTAACAAAAGGGTTGCTGTAAGTCAAAGAGTTTTGAACCTCAAGGAGACCATACATTTGCTTTAAGGATACTTGTGCAGAAGGCGGAAAGGGGGCCATACATGGTGGTGTATACTTATAATCCTAGTGACTTGGGATGCTGAGGCAAGACAAACAGTGATTTAAGGCCACCAAAGGCTATCTTGAAAAGGGGGAGAGGGGCAGGATAGAGGGAGAGGTTGAGTGGAGGACATATAAAAACCAGAGAAAGAAAAGGATGCCTTAGATGCCTGAAGGGACAAACATATTTCTAGACGAAGAGCTAAACAACATCCCTCATTATCTCTTTGCTGGAAACTTGTATGCCCATAGCACTTTCTGGACTTTGATCTAGGAGCCCAATCTGTTGATAAAACAAGGGGATAAACTGGAACAGTAAACTGAGCAAATATGACCTCTTTTCTGGCTGTGATGTCAACAAAGAGGCCGCTCCATGGTGCAGCCCCGAGTGGACTGTGAAACCCTGATCAGGTTGGTGGTGATAGAGATGGGAACACATAGGGAATACACCGGTGCATGGGTGACTGCCAAGGTTTCTACAAAGTGCAGTTGGATGGCTGGAAGTGAGCGATATTAAACTGGAGGGTGGGGGACAGATCGTGAGAGTGAACATAACAGCTTTAGTTACAACACTCTGAGGGTGAGATTCCTGTGAGGGATAGAAGTGAAGAGGCTGAGGAGACAACTGAATATTTGAGGCCGTGAGTCACAGAAGTCTAGATTGAAAATACAGACCCAAGACTACCTGGGAAACAGACTCTGGAAGGGAAATTTGGAGATCAATGTGCAGGCCCCTTCTTAACTTTTAGGCTAAGGTCAAGGGCGGAGTTCTGTGGGAGAGAGGTTCACTGGGGAGTCTTGTGAGAATCAACATGTGTTAGAGAGTAACCAAGCAAAGTAGGATAGGGACGACTGAAGACTGATTAGCTGTGGGGTGGAATGTCCTCAGGGTTGTCCTGCTCTATGGAAACAGCCAGGCCTTTATGCCTCCACAGCAATCATCCACTGCGTGTGGACTATAGTCCAGTTCAGTGTGGGCCATGGTCAAGGGTGCAGTGGTTCTCATATGCTGATGTAGGTGCTGGAAAAAAAAAGCCCACTTGAGGGATGTCCATCTCCCACAGGTCCAGGAACCAGGTGAGTGAGGGATGAATCTATATAGCAAAATGTGCTAGAGTGGCACACACTCCCAAGAGCCAATAAAGCGACCTCTCTCCAGCCTTTCCTCCTCTTCATTCACAGAGAATATACTTCCAGTGGGTTGCTACAGGATTTCAACTTGTAGGAGAGTGGGAGGGCAGGGAGGGAGGAAAGGAGGGAGGAAGGAAGAGAGTGTATTCATGCATGCACAAGATAGGGGACAAACTTGGCTCTCATTCTCAGGTGCCTTTCACATTGTTTTCTCACCTCAGGGTCATTTGTTGCTCTGGAGCTTACAAATTCAGCTAGACCAGCAGGCCAGCAGGTCCCACGGGCCCATTTGTCTCTACCTCTCTAGGTCTGAGATGATAAGTATGTACTACCATGCCCAGTTTTTTTATGTGGGGGTCCACAGGCCCTCATGTTTGCACAAAACTTGAGACATGTCTCCAGCCTTCAGCTAATTTTTTTTTTTTTTTTGCTTTAGGTTCTTGACCCAGAGCTTTCATGTCTGGCAGGTAGGATAAAAACCAATGCCTACACCAATCTGTAGTATAGCAAGGTGTATACTGTTTTTACAGTATTTCAAGATGGCCAGTTTCTTGACCCCTTGGCTTAGAGTTAACATTCTTCTAGTCTCCATTCAGAAACAGGGGAGTGCCTTCCTATACTCAGCCTTGTGTGAGGAGTCCAATCCCAGCGTCTCTCTACACATCGGGGTGGCACTCTGACTTCTACTTGTCTTATCCCACCTAACACCCCTCAGCTCGGGGACTGACTCTGCTGTGGCTCCCCCAAGCAGTGCCTTCGTTGAGTTTTAAGTTGTACACTAATGAATCTTCTTCCGTCCTCCAAAACTCAGATTGCGGCCTGAGTGCTTGCACAGCATCACCGTGCTTCCTTTTCGGACTTGCACACACAGCTACTACTGTTGGATTAGAGGGTATCATTTAATATCCTAAAGGTCATGTGGATAAAGGATTGAGAAGGGCACTCCTTAGGCTGGACCCAGTTTCCTGTTGTTGGTAGAATGCTGGTGGGGTGAGAGGCCCTGTAGAGAGGTGGCCCTTTTTATTTGCTGTTCTTTAAAAATCAAAAGGAGCAGACCTCCTCAAGGCAGGGTCTAATCCAGTGCAACTCCTGCATGGCTGTCATGTCTCACATTCTGCCACCTCAGCTTCAAATGCTGAGGCAGAACAAGCAACGGGAAGACGTGTTTAACATTTATTCCTGGGCTTTTTTTTTTTTTTTTTAATTTCCTCTGAAAAGAATATGAACACACTCCGGGTCTTTACACTCTGCAGGAGCTAATCCCCCAATGGAAGCTCAGGCAACCTTACTCCTTCTTACGGATGTGATCTGTCGATACAAGTATTCCTTCAGGCTCTTTGAAAGGCCCACAGTGGATAGAGGGGCTCTCTCTTTTGGAGCACTCTTACATTTTTAACTATAGTTTTAAAAAAGAAAACAACACAGGAATTGCTTTCCAGAGCCCAGATGCCTGTGTGGAGCACTGTCTCCTCTTCAAGTGTAGGCAGCTTTTGCTGGCATGTCGGGGCAGTGTGTGTACCCAGGGTCTCACTGCTACCTGCCACTGACAGAGGGGGCTCTTACTAAGCCCCAGGTCCCACCACACACGATCTATGAGAAGAGTGTGTGCTGAAAGAAGCATGGGAAGAAAAAGATGTTTTTATAACTGAAAAGTGCTTAATAAGTACCATTCACTAACTAAAATCACATTTTCCTTGAATAATTTTGTCTGGTATCAGTTTCATTAACAAAGGAAAATCTGTCTGTAATAATATTTAACCTCTTCACATAATTGTGATACAATGTCCATTTCTATCCAGTCGTGGGTGTCTGTGGATTTGTGTGTGTATGGGTGTATGCAGTGTGTGTGTGAATGTGTGTGTTTGTGTGTGGTATGTTGTGTATGGGGTGTGTGTGTGTGTGTGTGTGTGTGTGTGTGTGTGTGTGTGTGGTGTTTGTGGTATATTGTGTATGTGGTGTGTGTATATGGGTGTGTGCAGTGTGTGTGAATGTGTGTGGTATGTTGTGTATGGTGTGTATGTGGTGTGTGTGTGTGTTGCATGTGGTATGTGTGGTGTGTGTGTGTGTGTGTGAGAGAGAGAGAGAGAGAGAGAGAGAGAGAGAGAGAGAGAAGGGAGGACAACTTTCAGGAGTTAGCTTCTCCCCTTCCACCATGTAGGTCCTGGGATGTATGTAGAGATCATCAGACTCTGTGGTGCCTTTACCTGCTGAGGCCTCTACCTGGCCCAACACATGTAATCCTTTACATTACACACAGCACTATAAGGAAGAACATTTGATTATTAGTGATTCTTTGATCTCAAGAAGCTCTTTTTTAAATCTAATTTATTTTGTGGCCAGCAAGGTGGGGTAAAAAATCATTGCTGATCCATGGAGATGATTTAAATTACTCAGGGTAAGGAAGGCTACCTGTTAAGTTCCCTGCCATGCCCCTTTACATATCTGCATGCCTAAATCACAGGAATATTTTCTTAGCACAGAATAAGCAATAGTCACCACAAAGCAGTCCCAGGCCACTCTGATCAAATGGGACGAGACTGTCTCAGAATTACAACTGAAGTCATATTTCTCCCCTTACTATCTGATGAAGCCCTCTGCTGGTTTCTTGGGTGGCCAATCACATGACAGATGCACGACCTTGAGACAGGAAGTGAACTAAAATTCCCATAACACTCTAGGTGGAAAAAGGCATTGTCACCCTTAAGCCTTTTAGACAATGAATTAATTCCCTTTAAACTTCCCTCAATCCTTACTGAGAACTCCAAACTGAACCCAAAAGGGGCAATTTAGCTTTCCTACGAAAGCCACAACCTGAACACTGTTGTGGGTTCCAGGAGTGAAACGGCATAACGTGCCCGGGCAGAGTTTGTTTGATACTCTAGTCGGCATCCTCTGGGATGTTTCATACAGGTGGAACTGCAGGGAAAAGGGCTGAAAACAAACCGGGTGTTGTTCCAGGGAGCACATTTCTAATGGTGCTATGGCTCTGGATCTGAAAACCATTTGGTATACTCAGACCGCTTGCCAGGTGGCTGTGAATGGACAGCAAAATGGCCTATCTCAAACCCCAGGCACCCCCGTGCATATAACAGCTGGTGAGGTGAGAGCAATATATGAACTAATTCTAATCCAGAGATCCCGGTAGACATGGCAGTTCCTACATGGTCATCCCGTGGTTTCCATTCGGACTTCTAAACTCAGGAAATAGTCACTCCTTAGTCTAGAAGATCCAGAGTCACCCTTGATACCTTTACACAGTACCTAAAATGTCAGAAAATGCTGTTGGCCTGACTTTCAAAATGTACCTAGTATTCAGTTACTTCTCACCACGTCCACATTGGTCCAAACCACCATCATTTCTCCCCTGGTTTCCCTAAGAGCACTTGAGGTCTACCTCACTGTTCACATTGTAATGTGTTCTCAAAAGACAGAGTAATCTTACTACAATTTCAGTCAGAGCTTCTTACTGCTCCTCCAAACTCCATGCCAGCCCCATCACCAAGCTCACAGAGTAAAAGCTAATACATGTCCAAGGTCCAGATACATGTCCCCCATCCACCCACATTTGACTTATATCCTGCTCTGACACTCACTCCACCTTATCCAGGCCAACTTCTTGGATGGTCTTCCACATGCAAGGAACACTTCCATCATGTGGCCTTTAGGGGTTTAGTTCAACTGCCTGCAATGCTCTTCTCTAGAGCAGCATGGGTCTCATTCTCTCACCTTCTTAAATCTTTGGTCAAAGGCCAGCTTGCCAGTGGGAGCTACTTCAGACCATTCCCCGAATCCATAGACCCAAGCTCCTAGCACCCTTGTCCTTTTTCTGTTTTCGTAACACAGCACATCACCACCTGACCAACATTTAATTATATATATACAGCACCCTGTCCCTGGACATAAGCTCCAAGAGTGTAGGATTTCTGCACTTGCAGTACCTAGCAAAGATACTGGCCCACAGTAGATAATTGATACTTAAGAATTAATGACTGTTTGAACCATGAGCTGTACATCAAACCCTTCATATGCTTACTCCTACATACTTCTCAACACAAAACATAGCATCTTCAGAGTCCAGAGCAGGTTGCATTCAAGGAGGAAATAAGCTCACAGGATTTCCCAAATCCTTTTGCTCAAACTCCACATGTTAGGAGCTGAGTTTGTGTCAGAGTTCTAGCACATGGAAAGCCCAAGCCAGTAGCCCAGACGCTCTTCAAGTTCTTGCAGTGAGGGATGTGGACATGGAGTCCTCCTAAGGAAGGGAAAACATACTGGTCTGCATGCTTTCATCTGCTCTAATGCCAACCCCACAACCACGTCTAAGACAGAGATTGTCATCTTTGGAAACAGACACACCCTCTAACAAGGTATTGCCGGCCAAAAGGACACTTTCCAGGAGAAATTCAGCAAGTAAGGAGAACGCCCAGATTCATGTCTTCATTTGAGCTTGGTTTGAAATAGAGAAGTTGAGAGTAGTGTGCTCTTTAAAGATTGTCTGTTTCACAGGCAAAAAGGAAAAGATCAGCATTGTGTGAACAGCACTGAGGGCATTTGGGGGATGAGTGTGTGAGAGTGGAGACGGAAGTAGGAAAAGACTGCTTCTTCCAAGGCAAAGGTCTCCACCCATCGACAAATCCATCTGTTGTTTCTTTTTCCTTCTAGCGTATCAAATTACCATTTCACAGATGAACCAGTTATGAGACAGGAAAATCCAGCATCATTGAGGCTAGTGTTTTCCCCGATGCACATTGGGATTGCCTAAATCTGTCGCAAATACGGATATCACCTTAACCATATACCAAGCATCAATAACAATCTGAAGTAAGTTCCTGTAGAAATTTCTGCAAGTTCACATCAGCCTAAATATTCTATTATTGTTTGAAAGGTAATGGTTGGCATAATAACAATGATAGAACAGAATTTTGTGGTTCTAGACATTGTTTTAAGCAAGAAAATTTAGAAAGACACAAACTTAGTCATGTACCTATAGTGTTAGCTCACATTATCCTAATGACTATTCTAACCCACACGTACTTGGCTGCAGAGGTACTGTCTTGATGGAGCAATGTTGCTTTGTTATTTTTGTTTAGAGTATGGCTCCAACAACACTGCCTCCCTTCAGAGCAGAAACTCTGGCATGTTCCCTCTTAAAGTGGCAGGCAGACACAGCAGCAGGTGCTCTGTGGAGAGCAGCTGACTTCACATTTCTTTTTCTCAACAATTCTTTAAAACGCTGGCAAAGGCTTTGAAATGGTGAACAGGGAAAGAGCTGGCCAGGAAAGGAAACAGTTGAAGAATAACCCATGCATGTTTGCATTATGTATCACAGCAAACCATATTTCAGAAGTTTCAAAAAGCATTCTTTAAAAGTTCTCTTTGTAACAGGTACGTTTTTGTGTGAATTCATAGCTAAAATAGATTCTTACAGTTTTCATCCTGGGCAATGCATTGTAAAGGGATCCCAAAGAAAGACGTATAGCTGTCATTGTACCACACCAGAAGCTCGGTGCCCCTGGGAATATCTATACAGGCTCGGTAGAATATATTCGACCTATTTAAAACAAAAGAAAACCCAACTTAGTAAGGTGTAATGCTCATATGTCCCACCACATTTTTATTGCCCCCAAAATACTCTGCCCAGCTCCACCTAAACAGTTTATAATAAATCCACACCCACCTTATTATCCCCAGCAATCGAGGAGAGCCTGTAACTCAGTATGATAAACAACGTATAGTTTATTTCCACAGTGCCCCTCCTTAGAGGGTCCTAAAGAGACAGAAATCTGGCCCAGGAGACAGCAGGAAAAGTTCATTTAAAAACAATTCCATTTTACACTAATGAGAAAATTCTTCCTGGTGGCAAACTGCAGAGGCAGTGAGTGTTGCCCCAACCTCATATGTAGATTAATACTATTAACTTCTGATTTGAAGAAAAAGCACTAGGTGTATTCTGGTACCTTGGCATTGGAAGTTCCCAACTTCATAATAAAATGAAACAGCTTGGTGATATAAGGACTGAAAGAGCTAAAATCCCTCCAATCTGCTTCCTTTCCCCCCTAAAGTTTGATATAGGAGAAGAAAAAGGCCCTCTTGTGTGAAATGGATAGAAATTCAATAAATACAAGAGGAGCACTTTACTTGGTCTGAAAGATTACACCCTGGATGATGGAGTGAAGGTACCAAGAAAGAAACATCTTTTATAACAGCAGCTTTGGTGCCATTAAGAAAAATCTACAGATTTTTAAAAGAATGAGGGTGCTGAGACTGGCTTCCTCAATGAAGGATTGTTACAAATATTAGCCTCAAGTTCCAGATAAAAGTGTGTAGGGTTGGTGAGCCTTAAATTTTGCCTTTCTGTAAGGAATTGGCTGCAACAGCATAATTTGTTCCTTGTAGAACAGTGCAGACATAAGGACAGTCATTCTTTACATTTTTCAAGGCAGTGAGATATGCACTTGTCAACATATTTTGTCACCACAAAGTGGCTCTTGGCAATAGGATCATAAAGATCAATAAAAAAAGTGCAGATTCTCAATATTTTACTTACAGCTGCAAAATTTTCATTTATCTTGTTATTTTCCTTACTTACTGCCATTCTGTCTCATGAGGGCACTGCTAGCTAAGCAGAACGTTTTTCCCCAACATTCTATGAATATCTGACAAAAACTCCAGCCACTTGTCCAGCCCTTGCTGCCCTTCCTGCCTTGGCATCTCTCAGAGCTGTGCATTTTATTAATTCTTTCCACTGCTGCATAAAATAAAATAAAAAAATCAAAACTGGAACTGAGTTATAAATCACTGACATCTCCTAACTTGAGAAAAATTGAGCGTACTTTGTACTTCACCCTTGTAACATTTCATCTCTGGGTTTGCCTTCCCTTAATATAAACACAGCGCCCGGCAAATGAATGTGCTAAAACCAAATGACACACTTTGCTGCTGAAAGACCAGAACTGTTTTCAAGCAATGGGTGGTCTTCTGAGGCACAGTGTAGGCCGAAAGGAGGGGGGATGTGTAAGCGTACACCGTTCCTTACAAGCACCCAGAGCTTCCAAAGCTTGCAGAAATCCCGGCATGTTGAAGCACATCAAAGGGATTTTTCCCTTTTCAGATAATATTTCCTTTGCTGACATGTATTTAGTATTGTGGTTGGATGACTCATAAAGATAGCTTCCCAGCGCAGTTAAAGCAGAACACATGCCAACAAACATTATTGTCAGCCTCAAAATAAAAACAAAACGTTCAGCTAAGGGTCAATCAATCAAGGGCGCTTTGAAGAAAATTCCATTTAGATATTACAAATCATAACAGAATGAATTTAAACCAGCTGACTTTTTGTGAAGAGGACATTCATGTACAATAAAAATTAGACTGGCTCTTCAGGGTCCAACTTTTCTATTTTCTTACTTTTGGACGTGGTCACTAGTGATGGATGTAGTTTTTTAAGTTGTGTTTTTGTAGCTCATTGTATAAAGATCTGCAGTAATCCAAAACAGATCGGCTGAGAGAGCTCGTAGCTTCAGTGCCCTCATGAAAGGAGAGTTGTAAAATCCACTTAATATTGACAGATAGGTAATGACTTACTCACACCCTTTTCCTCTAAGGGGTTTCTTGTCCCAAATTTAGAGTTTGCCTCAAGAGCTCCCTTGGTATTTATTCCATTAGTGGCCAAACTATCTCCTGCCGACAGAACAAACACAATCTTTGCTAATTGTGTAGCTCAGGGTTCCCTAGAAACTTCCTGATAGCAAAGGTGTGCTGCCATGCCTGCACTGGTATTACCAAACAGACTCTATTTCATGTAAACCCTTACTTAATAAAACTGCATGGGAAACACAGGCAATGAGTCAGACACTGCCCAAGCATGTTCCTTTTAGAACTGGAGACCTTCAGAAAGCAAGCCAGATTTGTACATTCTTTAAGCTATGAAGAAAAAAATTAAAAAAAAAATTTTAAGGGAAAATAAATAGCCCCAGGCAGAACTCCAAGTTGCCGAGCACAAGGCTCTTGGCTTTGATGTGTCTGTGGTGCCCAATAAAGCTAAACAGTTGCTTCTGACTCTGAAAGGAACACGGCTGTTTATAACTGAGCTCATATATTTATAAGGCACATGTTTTCGAGGGATTCTAAGAGAAGGCGGCTTAGTGGTGGGGCTTTTTTCCTGTTTGATTTGTTTGTACCTTCTCATCTTGACTCCAGCCTTCCTTAGGAGGTGGGGGTAGGGAGGTGAGTGTAGCAGGTGCATTGAGAAGTGGAGGCATGGTGCTCCAAGACTCCATCTCTGTGAGGCTCTGGGAAGTTCAGATGCCTCTCCTTGGATCTGTCCCTCTTTTGGGCTCTGTCCATTCATCTTAGGAGACTGTAGTGGCTTCTTAGAACATAGCTGAACTCATCAAAAGGCCAGACCCAGATGTTCTGGAACCTTTTGGGACAGCAGGAGAGGTCACTGTGGCTCAGTCCTGCTGCTGAACATGGCCGGTCTTGAAAGATTGGGTTCTGAGTTTTCTGGACCTTTGTGCAAATGAAACTTATTCTGTTCAAGAGACAGACTGATGGAGACTGGAAGGAACAGATCTGGAACTGTGTCTCCGGGCTTCCATTTATGTGTGTGTGTGTGTGTGTGTGTGTGTGTGTGTGTGTGTAGAAGAGCTTCAGCCTATATACAGAGTCAGAGAGGGCGTGTGCTAGCATCTTTACTTCTGAATGTCCATGAAACACTGCCACCGGAACCAAGGCAGTTTCAGAAACCCAGCAAAGAACAACGGATCCATACAGGGTTCTGAAGGTTGTTTTTCAACCATTTGCAACAAACCTGAGTTTGTATGTGCTAGCCAAAGGGCTCCAGCAGTAAATCAAGACATACTTTACCTGTACTGAACTACTGTTAGATTCTGTTCTCCACAGTGCCTTGCACACCGGATGTACCTCATCCAGCTCGACTTACTAGGCTCCCCACCATCAATAAAGTGCTGAAGTGTCCCATCTTGATCATATATCTAGAGAAGAGGTCAGAAGGTTAAGTAGTTAGAACGAATCATCAGCAATCACTTTCCCTGCTTCCCTTGGTGTCTTTCCATGTCAACCGCAGAGATTCATGGTCCTCGGGTTTCCTAGTGCCTATTTATTGGTGGTTGTGGAAACTCAGACAGGGTAGCAGGAAAATATGTTTTGGTGAGGCAAGTCGATCACATTCTTTCTTATCAAGCCAATCTTCCCTGTATTAAACATAGTTGTGGTATCTCAAGGATGTGACTATATTTCCCAAAGAATATTTAACCTATTTTGACAGGCTAGTCTTAAATAATGAGCTGCTGGATAAACAAAGCAAGCTGTAAGGAGAGGCACACTGGCATGACCGCAACAAGCACATAAAAGGCCCTCGGCCTCTAGCATGCAACTGTTCAAAACATCCGAGGAAGGCAGTCACTGTCTATCCACCGAGCTGGGCGATCCCGAGCAGAAGGCAGCTGGGAGGCTGCTGAACTGTAGAAGACTAGTAAAAAAACAGATGCTAGGATGACATAAAGGGACTGTCCCTTCACGGGAGATGTCAGTCTCTAAAGCCCTTCAGGGAGGAGACATCCCAAAACATTCCCAGAAAGAGAAAGAGGAAAACAGCTATCTCATATGGAGTTTATATTTCTCAACCAAACTCACTCTCATCATTATTGCCTTAGGTTAACCGTAGCAGATTCCTCAAGATAGGAAAAAGAAAAGAAAATCTACTTCAAACCAGACAAGGACCAAAAAAATAAAAAAATAAATAAAATCCTTATTCGAGCATCTTGCTAGACACATGGTAAATGCTGAAAGGGGATACACTTGTGCCCCCTCCAGAAACTACTTTATGTGACCTGGTGTCCAGGAGCAGGGGATGAGGCAGTTACATATCCAATAGTAATTCTCTAAGGTTTCCCCAGGTGTTGAGGCAGCCAGAAAACACAAGGAAATTTAATAGTTTCTTGAAGGTCTGGGGAGATAGTTGAGTTGGTAATGTGCTTCCTGCAGAAACATGGCAACCCAAGTTCAATCTCTAACACCCACGTAAAAGGCTGGGCATGGTGGCGCATACTTGTAATCCTACCACTGGGAAGGCAGAGGCAGGCAAGGTGGATCGCTGGGGTCTTGATGGCCTATCAGCCTGCCCTAATGATAAGTTCCAGGTTCCAGTAAGAGACTCTGTATCACCAACAAGGGAAATGGTTCCTAGACAACACCTGAGGTTAACCTCTGGGTTCCACACCCATATGTACTCACAGACACCTGAACACACACAAAAATCTGTACATATACATATGCATACATACACATCCACATACACACAAATAGTGTCTTAGGAGTTCAGACTTTAGAAGGACAATGGAAGAACTAAGTATATTTTGAATAGGTTAGTACAGCCTTCTGGGAGCTGCTGGGGAGTTCTCCAAAGCATCCTAAGAATCCACACCTCTTTTTCTGAGAACAAATCTTCCAGAGAAAATCTCACTGTATGGCTACTCATATTAATTCTGACCAGTGTTTCTATTCTCAAGGCCCGTAAACTTTGTGTAAGAGTTTCTCTTTTACTTTCCCCTGTCATTTTAAAGCATCTGAATACTCTTCCCCCTCTTCTTGATGTTCTATCTCCTCCCCCACCCTTTCCACTACCTCCACCAGTAAAAGGCAGGCAAACATTGATCTAATAAAGACAATCACCTGAAAATTTAGGACTCATAGCCATACCAAGACACTCATAGCTGATAATCAACTCAACCTGAAAAGAAGGGATAAATCCCCAGATTGTGTTACAGATGAGGCAAACACTTCTTCCAGTTCCTTGCTTTGGGACGATGGCAAACGGAAACATGTTACATGGCAACTCTAATCTGCTCCGAAGCAAGCTAAAGACAGGCATCACATTTAGATTGAACTAGTTGTTTTTGTTGTTGCATCATTTTTTTTGTTGTTGTCCTTCTGCTTTTTTTTAAAGACAGTCAATTAACATTCAACTCTCACACCTGAGACTGCTGTCAACAACCAGAGAGATTGAGCAGAACTCTCCTGTCCCCTTAACACCACTATTGATAATTAATGGAATACAAATTTTTGAAGAAATAGTTTTACCCTTTCTCTAGAAAGACACCTTGCATAAAGGCTGCTGGTAATTATCACTACAAAGGGTGGACAACATCCCCCCCTTACTGCTCTCAGCCAAGACCCCTCAGCAGCAAGTGAGGATCTGGGTAGAAACAGATTTCCTGTTATCAATGTGTTTCAGCATCAATCTCTGTAAATAAATATGTCCACAAAGAAACCCACAATTTTTGCTGCCTATCTGCCTTGAAAAAGTAGGTCACCATTTGTCAGGAAGTATATTCAAAAGAACATATGGCATGAGGCCAGGTTTTCCAGGCTTTGGCCAATACTGATTGTAATATTTCACATACAACTGTGATGACCCTGTATACCTTTTCCACTCTCATAACTGCCTGCCTAAGGCTGAAAAAACTCAACTGGCCTTGACTCTGCTCTCAGACATCTGACATACAGCCACCACCAGGCCCATGCAAATGTCCCTCCTAATGACTTTCAGATACACTGACCTCCCTCCCTCCACAGTTAACATTAGCTCAAATGAACTAGTGGAAATGAGGCAACAGCCCCTTGACTCACCTTCCTTACAGGATCTAAGATATTATCTAAACTGTAGCCAGTGTGATCCTTAAAACACAGATCTAGCTGTGGGCACAACACCTTTGGGGGGGGGGAACCTTCACAAATGTTATGCGTTTCAGGCATGTGTGGGATTTCCTCAAGGGGCTTAGCTTACTACCCTGAAATGAGCAACATCTCCTGCTGTGGTTGTTGACTCTGAGTTTTTTTTTTTTTTATAGTGAAAATAGTTTTATTATAAGTTTTTTTTTAATAATTTATTTTTTATTTCTTCAAGTTACATCTCAATCACAATCCCCTCCCTACTCCCCCCCTCCAGTCCCACCCTTCCACCCTCC
>CAJQZJ010033788.1:244328-259753 GCA_907164525.1 Lophiomys imhausi
TGTGTGTGTGTGTGTGTGTGTGTGTGTGTGTGTGTGTGTGTGTGTGTTTAAGGCAGATTTTGAAACAATAAATAAATTTATTATATGTGAGAAAGTGTGAATTTTGGAAACTAAACCATGGAAGAAATTTGATTCTACATTCTCTTGCACTTGGCAAAAAGCAAAGCCCAGGTCTTCACCAAACTGGGAAAGGGATTATTATTTTGTTAAAGTAATCCCACAGCTGATAGCAGCGTGAACTGATGGGATTTTCACATTACCCCAGCAATGTACCAAACATTTCTGCCCTTAGGTAACATGGCGAAGCTAATGTAATGATTACAAAGCCCTGCTGAAATCCCTATATGGCTCCTCCAATGTGTCTTTTTTTTTTTTCTTTTTGCTGTTCTTTTTTTTTAAATATTTATTACTTCAGGTTACATCTCCATATCAGGGTCCTCTTTCTACCCCTCCTAGTCCTACCTTCTCACCCTCTACCTCCTATCCCTTCCATCACACTCCTCTGGAGTGGAGTGTCCCTACATAACAGTCCCCGCCCCAGTTTAGCAGTCATATGAGGGCCAAGAGCCTCCTCATACCCTGGGAGCCTACAAGGCAGCATCACTAGGGCAAAGTGTCTCATTGATAGGAAACAAAGTTTATTTTCCTGTTCCCCTTGGTCCATTAGTTGTAGTATAGTTATCCTGTACTATATGGCTAAAATCCAATTATAAGTGAATAGATGCCATGTGCATCCTTCTGAGTCTGGGTTAGCTCATTCAGGATGAGCTTCTCTAGTTCCATCCATTTGGCTGCAAATTGCATGATTTCCTTGTTTCTGATGGCTGAGTAGTATTCCATGTGTAGACGTACCAAAGTTTTTTAATCCATTACTCGGTTGAAGGACATCTGGGTTGTATCCAGTTTCTAGCTATTACAAATAAGGCTGCTATCTACATAGATGAGGAAACTTTCTTGTGATTTGGTAAGGAATCACTTGGATGTATACCCAGAAGTGGTATGGCTGAGTCTTGAGGTAGAGTTATTCCAAGGTTTCTAAGATATCACCAGACTGATTTCCATACTGGTTGTACAAGCTTGCACTCCCACCAGCAATGGAAGAGTGTTTACTACTTAAGCCTTATTGTAGCGGAAACATTTGACTAATTGGAAGACACCATTTAGAGCTTGGTGAAATTTGTTACTGATTCCACACTTTAGCATGGTGGCTACTGAGGAATAAGGTTTCCAAGAAGTATCTTGGGCCAAAGTATAGTACAAATGGCTGCATTCAATCAGAACCATCACAAGTGTATACAAAGCACTAAGTAGGGAGATTCCAGGCATGGCGGTGGATGCCTTCAACCCCAGCACTGACTGGCAGAGGCAGACTGACCGGTCTGAGTTCAAGGCCAGCTTGCTCTACGTAGAAAATGCCAGAACAGCCAGGACTACATAGAGAGACCCTGTCTCAAACAAAACAAAGCAAAACAAAACAAAAAAATAAATAAGTCAGGGGACCACCTTTCTATCTCTAGATACACACACACACACACACACACACACACACACACACAAGCACACACCCTGTGCCCTAGAGCTCAACCCTGCTCTTGTTTCTAAGAATTCTGTGAAGACTCAAGAGTATTTGTCCCAGTGAAATAATAGTTTCCTATGGTTTTACTTCTTTTCAAAGCAGACCACTGCTTTATTTCTTTGCTGAAATGTGTCATTCTTTAAATTATTATGTTTTTCTAAGTCTACAACATTCTTTTCATAACCACACCAATAAAGTATAATTGTCAGACATACTTTATTAAGGGGAAGGTGACTGTCTGTGGAGGACAAAAAACATTTCCAGACCTTAAGTAATGGAAGAGAAATTCCTTACATCAAGTTGAGCCAGTGCCAAGTATGCCCTCAATTCCCATTGGACACTATTCTGCTCTGGATCATAGGACAATGGCAGACATTGCACTGGCTCTTGGATGCAGGGCACTCAAGAAAGGTAAAAGAGCCCTGGACTGCTCTAAATCAGCCATGATCCCCACAGAGTATCCTTTCCGGTTACTGCCATCGTCACATAACTGCTTTGAGGTGGAACTTGATGGAATTCCAAGTTAGTCCCACAGAAGGACAGAAGGAGAACTGTGAGTAGCATTGGGTGGCTTCAGTGAGCCTTTGTCCTTGAAGATGTTGTATAGCTTCACAGAGGATCTGAAGAAACACATTATAGGCTATCAGTCTCTGACTCAGGAGGTCAACGTAAGAGCTGATGCCACTCATCTTGATTCATGAAGATCCAGGAAACCAGGTATCAAGGACAGAAGGTGACAGTACTAATAATGGTGAGTCTCAGATCTAGACCTTCCACCTCCTGACTAGAATCCTTTGAATAGACATTTGGTAAGCAGCCACCATGAGCCAGATTCTGTACTGGAGAGAATGCATTAAAAGCATAGGTGCGACTTCCACCTATCTGTCAAGTAACTTATAACACAATAGGACAGAGGTTTTCATGATGCAAATCAAGACATTTCTTCTAGTACCCAAATTCATAAGCTTTCCCATCTAATCTTTCTTTCCATCCTACTCAGAATGGGTTCATAGGTAATTTTGCAAAAGGGGCATCAGTACTTAAAGAGGGAATACTGGTTATTCAAACCCATCTAAACTACGAACGTAGAGTTAAACAAACATTTGGTCAAAATCTGCCAGAATATCACATCAATGAGGAAAAATAAAATAAAATCCGTTTATTATTTGTAGTGTTCAGCACCATGGGATGCCTGGTGTTCAGAAAATACTAGTAGTTTGATTGCTTGGTTGGTTGGTTGATTCAGTGTATGAATGGGTGAGTGGGTAGGCGAATGGTTGGATGTTTTGATGGGTAAATGAAAGGATAGAATGCCTGGTAATGACTCATGTGCTAAACACTAAACCAGTTCTTTCTGTTCTTTGAGTGGACCATTACATTTAAGATGAATATCCAATCAGAAAAAGTCAAAGGATACAATAATTGCTCTTTAAAATATGCTTTCTCTCACTGGCTAAATTTTACATGTCCTTTAAGGGCCTCAGGAGTTTTTAAAAAGTTGAGCTAAGTGAAGTATCTGAATGTTGAATTCAATTCATAGAATCCAAAGACTGCTCAAAGTAAAGCAGATGCTTGCCCCTCTCCCAACACCTGTTCTTCCTAACCCTCTAGGTCCCAAACTGTCCCTTATTAAGGATAACTGCTCCTATTCCTAGTCTTCCTTTGCAATGGTTTTTCATCCTTCTGTCTCTCTTTTGCACCCCGTGATCCCACGAATTAGGGGGATAGTGGTAGGTATGGCTATTCCAACAGTGAATGTAGATCAAAGAACTACTCCTGAAGTTAAAATTCTCATTTGGAACTTTAAGTGGAGCTTGAGAGGGAGCAGTGAATTTTTAGAAGAATTCAAGTGCTGATATCACCCGTCACAAAGAGAAGACAATCACCACTGTTGGCACCTTTCCTATAGGACAATGCTGGATAGATCTTTGGGGCAGTCCAGGGGACAACTGCTAGCTGTGCCGCTGAAGCCCCAGGAGAGGAGAACAGCCTCCTTCTGAAATAGGAAGCAAAGGGAGAAGGCAGGGGCTTCTGGAGAAGGGACAACTCCAGCTCTTCCTCCAACAAGCCTTTTGCAGCAACTCTAATGGGAGGCAGTGGCGCTTTTAGCCCCACTTTCATTAAGAGTCTTAAATTGAGTACTTTGAAGCTATTTCCAAATGAGGTTACACATACAATCACAGAAGACAGGATTCAAAGAAAGAGGCTCACTTTGCACAACTCTGAACTTGGGCTCTACAACTGGACCACACTGCCTGAAGTGAATCATAAATTAACATTTTTATAAATCCTGTAATTAACTTATGAATGGTGCAATTATATGTTTCTAGTATTAAAGGCATTAAGTTGTTAAAGGTAAACATTTAAAGTATACCACTGTTTTTGTAACCCTCTTTTGGCATCTTTTCATCTTTCAATATATCAAGAGCCTTGAAATATGGAAGTGGCCCAGGCCTCTAAGCAACCCTGGTTTGGACTTGATAATAAAGCTCTTTTCACAGAGTCAGGCTGGAGGGCTGGCAAGTATACTGGCAGCACCAGGGCACTGAGCTTCTACAGAGAGTCTGCCCTGTGTTTCTGGACAGGCATTTGAGTCCACATGGTATGATTCCCTGGGAACTGAACCAAGAGATCCTGTAAACCTCAATATCTAAGGCTCAAAGTTTGCCAGTCATTTGGTTAGGAAAGGTTATGACTAATGTCAACCTCCCCCAAAAAGTGACCACCTAATTACCATGTGTCTATAAAATCAGCTTCCTAATCTTTAGGCCCGACTTAGGACTCTCTCTTTCCACAGGAAGCATCTGTGGGCAGAAAGGAGAGAATGGAATGGAATCTCTTACACTGGGTCCGTAGAGAGACTCTGGGCAAGGCTGAAAGCACCTTGAAATCCTGAGAAAATGATGAATGTTCATGAGTAATCTTCTGGGAGGAAGGTTCATAGTTTTTATTAGAGTCTCAAGAGGGGTGTGTGCATATACACACACAGGAGTTAAAAGGGACTGCCAAATCCCACACTTCCAAATAGAAAGAGAGCAGTGAAAGGAGAAATAGAAAAGAGAACTCTGTGGATGAGCGAGAATTCTTAGGGTATTTTTGAGGACATTCTTTTCAAAGGTTGATGGGATCTCTCTCTCTCTCTCTCTCTCTCTCTCTCTCTCTGTGGATCCTGAGTTTCCTGTGGGTTTTCCCCTTGTACTTTGATTTCATATTTGATTGCAATCATATTCTGATGTGTTCTTCTTGCCTAAATCTCTGACTATATTTTTAGGACCACTAAGGATGCAAATTGGAATAGAACCTTCAGGTTGGCTATTTTGTAAGGCAGATATTTTCAGGGTAGAAACATGTGAGCCCAGATTACACTGTGTGGCTCAAGGTTTGAGTTTTATAAACATGTAGCACCATCTATTGCTAGATTTAGTGAGTAAGTGGTCATTACTAAACCAGAAGTCCCTTTCAGTTTTGAGCAAACTTATTTTTCCAACTGAAATGGAAACATATAATTTAAACTATTAGTCAATGCAAAAGAGTTACTTTTAGTAATATTTAAGAATCATTTGTTACTAGGGACTGAAGAGATGACTCAGCAGTTAAGAGCACTTACTGTTTTTGTAGATTAGGGTTCACTTACCAGCACCCACATGGCAACTCACAACTGCCTCTAACTCCAGTTCCAGGAGATCTGGTGCCCTCTTCTTTTGGTTCTTTATGTACATGATGCATATATACACACTCAGACACACACATACACATACATGCAAATAAATACTTTTAAATAAAATAATTTGTTATTCATAAATTAAGATTCTTTATCATCTCTGGCTTGTGCCCTTACATTTCATAATAAGTGAGTTAGATGATCTATAGATTAATAATTATATATACATATGTAAATAAAGAGTTCAAATGTAGTTAACTTATAATGGGGCCACAATGCCCCTCCCAGACACCATAGCACAACAGATAAAAAGTCCAGTGCCAGGAATGGGTTATCTCTTTTGATGTTGTTGGGGATTGATGTCCTATGATGCCCCATCCCCAAACATTACAGGCTATTGCCAGAGCTCTTGGTTAACCTTCAGAGCGTCACAGTAAGAATCTACTGCTAAAAATGCCATAGATCTGATTCACAGAACAAGGAGAAATCAAGCAGTTACTCAGATGGAGGCTTCACCTCTATTGGCTAATTTTGGCAGTGCTGCGGAAGGTGCTATGAGCACTACCGGAGGAGAAAAAGAAACGCCAACCCTACTCAGCTTGAACCCTGACGACCTCAATGACTGGCCTGGCAAGACATGCTCACTGGTGCAAGAGTGACATGAACATCTTAAGAGTAACCAACCACTTTGTGCTAGGATTTAAGGCTTACTTCATACCTATCAGCATTACCAGGGGCAAGTACCTGTGGCTAGACAGGTTATAGGCCCTGGAGAAAAACATATTGCTATTACTCTATTAAACTTACTTCTAGTAAGTTTATGGATATGCTATATCCATAAATTAATGCTTCTCTCAACCCTTATCAAAGAAGCTTCTTTTTGCAGTAGATAGCAACTAGCACAGAGACACACAACTCATCAAGGTTCAGACAATAAGAGACTACAGAATGTTTGTCCCTAAACAGGACACTTATATCATCCCCCTCCCTTCCAAGGCTCAGGGATCACTGCAGAGACAGGGGTAAATGACTATAATGAAACTGTTGTAGGACATAGTAGGACAGTTCACACATGAATTCACTGAAGTTGAGACAGCATTTCATAAGACCTGGGCAGGTTCAGGACAGATCAAATTCCAACATGAAGAGAGGCGGTGGAGATGAAGTCCCACTCTTAGTTAAGGGGCTATTGGGGGGAGGGAGGGAAGAGAGAGGGAGAGAGGGAGAGAGAGAGGGAGAGAGAGAGAGATTTTTTTAAGGATGCAGCCCTGATAGGCTAACTACCCTCCAGTGAAGAACAAACATCCAGGAGTATATGGGCTATACAAACTATTCTTGATGTCAAAAGTAAAAAGAAAAAAGAACAAAGTTCAGTGGGTAGGGAAGAGTGGATGCACCTAGGAAGTATAGAGAAGGGGTGAATATAATCAAAATGCATTATGTGAAATTCTCAAAGAAATAACAAAAGGAAAAAAACATTAAAAGTCTGAACCTTTAAGAAAAAAGAATCTAGCCAGGTGTGGTGGCGCACACCTTTAATCCCAGCACTTGGGAGGCAGAGGCAGGCAGATCACTGTGAGTTCGAGACCAGCCTGGTCTACAGAGTGAGTCCAGGGCAGCCAGAGCTGTTACACAGAGAAACCCTGTCTCGAAAAACCAAAAAAAAAAAAAAAAAAAAAAGAAAGAAAGAAAGAAAAGAAAAAAGAATCTCCAAGGTGAGCATTCCTTGCATTTAGAAGGTTGAATCAGGAGGCAAGCCTGGACTAAAATGGGACCTTACCCTCAACCCACCACCACCACCACCTCACCTCCACTCAAATAATTCTAAACATTAATCTGACTCTGGCAGCACTGACCTGGGGAGTTACTAAGTTGCTTCACCTGAGTCTTCGTGTCCTGCAGTGATTTGCATCCTCTGATAGGCTGGGTCCTATGACCCTACGACTGGCTGACCAAGAGAGCGCACTGGTGTGGAATGTAGGTATTTTACTGCTGAACCCACAGTAAAGATCACAATGCAGCCATTTCAAGTACACAAAAAGATTTCAATGCCCATTCGGGGAGAGGTAGCATGATGGGATCGAAGCAATGCAATCATCTATTAGATCTATGCAAAGTTCATTAAAAGTTAGACCTTCCAGTCGACACAGTACAAGTAGCTCAAGAATAAACTCTTTAAAAAGTTGTAGTTTTTTTTTTAAATCCCATGTAATTGAAAGTGAATTCAATCATACAGACCTGTGATCTCTACACTGCCATTTGAACTAAAGGGATCCAGACAGCCTCTGTCTAAGCAGTTATGAACAGTATCATTCCCAGCCAAACACTTAGCTTATTTGTAAGGCGAGGCTGCTTATCTGCCAGCTTCAGGGGTTTCTGAGGGGATGAAATGAGATCATCCATGTACGAGCCTAACACGGAATCAGTACTCAGTAAACAACACACTGCCATGGTTTTTGATTGGAGGATTCTGATTTTCCCTTTCTCAGTTTTCCTTCTACTCCAATATTTCTGAAAAACAAGATAAAACTGCGCAGAAGAAGACGGCACAAAGTTTGGACCCTCAGCTATCTTGTGAGAAGCAGAATTGAGTAGAGCGGAGTCAAGTCTCAGCTGTGTGACATCAGACAAGTGATTCGAGCTCTCCAAAAAAAGGACAGTGACAGTCCCTGGGTGTAAAGAATGAAGAGAAATATGACATACAATAGGCTAAGAACAGTGTCTACCATTCAACTACAAAAGAGGATTCCTAAAAATTATTTTCTCTGTAGTTCAATGACCCTGTTGCTATAAATATTAAAAGTGCCTTTCACAAATCACAACAAATTCTGAAAGTCTCTATATAATTGCTTCATTGCATAACGAATTAGACTATAAACGCCTAGGAGACATTCTCTTCAGTGGTGCAGTCACTGGCAAGCTGCCCATGTGCCAGTAATAACTCCTGACCTCTGCTTATGCAAAGAGCTCTTACTCAGCTCAGTGTGTCTCACACAAAATGAAGACATGGAAGTGGAAGGAGACTTGTCCCTACAAGAAGAAAGAGTTCATTGAGAGGGAGACAGGAGAAGGCAATGGGGGTGAATGTTAAAAATGTACTATATGTACGTGTGAAACTGCCATATACAATTATGAAATATTTTTAAAATTAAAACAAATTCACACTTGAAAACATGTGTCTTGTTGACTTGCTTTGAAGTTAAAATAATGTTCTACTGCCACACTGTCATAACAACTAGACTTTCACATATCCACCTTAAAGAAAAATTCTGAGATCAGGACATAACTACCCAAAATTTATTTATCAAAAAATAGTTTTATTAGCGCCGGGCGGTGGTGGCGCACGCCTTTAATCCCAGCACTTGGGAGGCAGAGGCAGGCGGATCTTTGTGAGTTCGAGGCCAGCCTGGTCTACAAAGCGAGTCCAGGACAGCCAGAGATATTCAGAGAAACCCTGTCAAAAAAAACCAAAAAAAAAAAAAAAAAAAAAAGTTTTATTAAACTTCACAGAATTTTATATCTCTCAATTTGTTTTTACAATCACGATTGCAACAATTACCAGACTTCACTCTAAAAGAATAACTGACTTCATTTAAAAACTTTTAGCTTAAAATCCGAGTTTCAGTTTAAATGAGGAATGTCTGATGAGAAATAGGCCCATATACAAAGTTAGAAATGATAGTGCCTATGATGATTATTTATTCAAGAATTAACATCTTCCCTTCTCCTAAACTGTTAGCCATTTTCCAGAGCCAAGTCACTGACTTCAAAGATTTTCATTCTCACTCATAACCACTGCTCAGACCTTGGTAAAATTTTCATCAGAGTCCCACTAAGAAAAGAGCTCTTACTTTTAAAAAAAAGTAGGAATTTTCTATGACTGATCTCTGAATTTCTTTTGTAATAAATTAAATACACATCAAAATATAGATGACATAATTAAAACTCACAAACAGAATTTTCCCTTTTAAAATGGAATAATTTTGCCCTGCTGAGATACTCCATAAATCTTGGCCAGTTTGAACATTCTTGCTTTCAAGGATGTAATGCAACCATCAGAGCTGTTACATCATGTAAATAAATTTCAAAGATGGTATTAATATAAAAAGTATATCACATTACCCTAAAAATTTAATATACTGTTATGGCAATAACCAGATCATTTTCCCAAACAAATATATATTCCATCATGTCATTTTGAACTTTTTCTGACCCTTTTTTTTTTTTTTTTGAAGAAAGAAAACTACAATTGAGACCAAATGTTTTATGAAAGAAAATATAGACTGGCTGATTTGGCCAAGTACAGACATTTTCAGATTAAAGGTGTTATTATAACTTAAAACTTAGCCCAGTTTTTGTAAGCCACAAAACTGAGATACACTAAGGAGGACTACGGGCTTGTGAGAGTGCTTATGGTGTTTCTTAATGGTGTAGTATAAACTGTGGCTACCAGCTACAGTTTCTGTTTTTTAAATCAAATTTAAAGTTGACTAAAACTTTGAATAAGGGATACAATTGCATTAGCATAATTTCACAAACAAATTGGAAAAAGAATGCTTACAGGAGTCTACCCTTGGCCCATGTTCCAAGACCTTGAGTGGACACCTCAAGCCACACACAGTTCTAAACCCTACATACAGCATGTTTTTTTTTCTCTATACATACATACACACCTATAATAAAGTCTGTAAACTAAGCACAGGAAAGAATAAACAAGAAAGAGATAAACAATACAACAGAGCAAATACCATAGTAAAATAACACAAAGTTATACGACCATAGTCGTCTCTTTCTCAGTCTGTGTCTCTCTGTTTCTCTGTCTCTGTCTCTGGCTTTGTCTGTCTCTCACTCTCTCTGGGCTCCGTATCAGAAAGTGTGGATCAAGCAAGTAGTCTAACACATACCAAATGGAATACACTCATGCACTTTCCTTTTTGTCACCGCTCTGCAAATACCCCAGCCCACCCCACATGTTCCTCTTTCCTTTTCTTTCTTTCTTTTAATGATGTTTTCATTTTTATTTTATATGCATTGGCATTTTGCCTGTATACAAGTCTCTGTAAAGGTGTCATATCTCCTGGAACTGGAGTCACAGGCAATGGTGAGCTGGGATATGAACCCGGGTTCTCCGTTAAGAGCAGCCTGTGGTCTTAACCACTGAGCCATCTCTCCAGCCTCATGTTTTTCTTTCTTATTTCATTCTATTTCATCTTAGTTCCAGATTCTCAGACTTCTTTCATTTCTGACTTGTAACCAACCCAAAGTTCTCAAATCCTTAGTTTCAGGCAATGGTTAGAGCAGTCAATGAAATCAAAACAGCAGGCACAGTGAGCCTACAGAAATTGTCACCAGGTAGAACAGCCTGGACACAGTGAGGGAACCCTGCATCCCCAAGGACCGATTCTCCAAAGTCACTTTTAGGAACGGCCAGAGAGACTCTGAACCACGCCACACATAGCTCTCTCTGGAACTCAGTATTCCAAACTACAAACAACTATGCATGCACAGAGTATGAAAACTGAACTCAACTTTAACACATATACATTATAAAATGCATCCTTCTGAATATACTCATGTTATCAAATCATAGACTACATAAAATAAAATACAATAAAATGGCCAGGCATAGTGGTATATACCTTTAATCCTAGTACTTGGGAGGTAGAGGCAGATGGATTTCTCTCTCTCTCTGACTTTCTGGTCAGCCTGGTCTACATAGTGAATTCCAGGACAGCCAGGGCTACGTAGTGAGGTGGGGTAGGTGGTCATATTCCTCATACAGAACTCATCAAGCAATTCCATATTATACTTTAATTCAAAGCTTACTTCAGCTACCTTAGACCTGTTTGGAAGTCTGATATAGTTCTAGTTTTACTTACTTTATCAAGAAAAAAAAACCTGAAAATTTAACGTTGGAGTTTTCATTTATTTAAAATAATGACCTAGTGTTTTAAAGGAAATATGGGGGAATAGGGTATTAGCAAGGGTTAGGAGGGGTATGTTATTTCCCTCCTCCAGACCAGCTGATATTTACAGTGGCTTCCTTCCATGCCTTTTGAAGCAAGCAGGAAAAAACAACTACAACACATCCAAAAGTTGTTATCTGCTTCACATAAACAGTGAACATTCTCTGATGACATGATACACTACGAATGTGGTACGTGAAAACCCAAATTTATGAAAGAAAAGTGATTTTGCTTCGCAACAGGCTTCACTGGTTTCTCTTTAAGGAAAATGCACAGCCCTTCTCTAATGCAGGACTCAAAGAAAAGAAACTTAAATTACATTTTAAAAATGCTGCTGCTGTGTGAAAGAAGGCCTACCTGTGTGCTCACCCAGATAAGGAGAAGTGATAGGCACTTAATCTCGGCTGAAAGCAAATGGCTGACTGCTCACACGCATGTGATAAGATAGCCCTCTATCAGAACTGCTCCTGACATTTTGGTTTTCATATCTCCTTCTCCTTCCAAAGTACCTTTCACACTTTCCTCAGCACAATCTACTGCTTCCCTCTGCAATTAGGATTCCAGCACAGTCCGTCATAGGGTCAGCCAATACTTGCTTCGGCACTTCTTAAAAGAAGAAGAGGAGGAGGAGGAGGAGGAGGAGGAGGAGGAGGAGGAGGAGGAGGAGAAAAAGAAAAAGTCCTCAGACCTAAGTCCTTTTTCAACTTTTGGTCACAAAGCCATGAGTGAAAAATACCCTACATCACAGAAATCAAGTGGACTTTACACAACTTTGGCCTCTGTTGGTATCCGAAAGGGAGCGGTTGAGGTCACAGTGTGCAGGGTTTCCCACATCTCAGCATGAGCACCCATGGATCCTGCTCTTTACAACACGCAGTCCATCGCAGGCTTAATACTATTCTTTTTATGGCTCTAAACTGATCTATTAATGCGACCCAGACCCAACAAAGTCAGCAATGTTTGTAAAATATCAGTCTGTAATACCAGATACACTTAGGAAACATTTTTCTTCATACCACTGAGAAGTGATTAGAAGAATGCTACACTTTGGGAAATGCTGGCTTAGGATACAAGAGGACGTACCATGCTGGTTCCTGAGCCAACTCTGCCCTTCTGTGCCCCAGAGTGAGTCATTTTAAGTCCTAGAGATTTCTTTCTTTGTTGGTTCCTAAACAATTTTTTTTTTTTTTTTTAGATAACCTTGGAAGTCTCTAAATTCTAAAAAAAAAAAAAAAAAAAAAAAAATCAATGACCCCAGAACTCCAGAATCAGACTCAGGACCTGCATTTGTAAAGTTCCAATTCGGTTCTTCAGTTTAGTATTCCACACCCTACTGTCCTACCATAGCAAAAAGAGTCTATTATGCTCCTAGGCTTGGCAATGGACATACACCAGAAGTGACAGCAAACACATTTCTAGTGACTATTATCCTCCTACCAGGAGGATGTGCCATCAGCTCACATGCTCACAACCATCCACTGACCATCACAGGTGATAAACTGAGGCATGAGGTGACATAGCTTGTAAAAGATTATGGGGACAGGGAACTGACATGTCTGGGAGGCAAACCTTTCAGTGAGGGGGCTGGCCAACAGAGAGTGAGCCTCTGCCACCAAAACACACTTCAGATTTGAGGGGCTTCTCAGTTCCTGAGGTTTCTGTGCATACATACCTCAAACTGCCAAGAGTGAGCAGTGGGAATGAGAGAACAAAACAAACATTAACTAGTGATGAGAAGGGCCCACTAGTTGGAGAGCAATAAGGAAACCAAAGCAAAAGGTGTGTCAAGGTATTCAGCCTGAGTGAGATCAGCATTAAATCCCTTCTTAACACTAGGCCAGACATAAAAATCATACAACCCTGTTACTGAACTTTTTAATTATTATTTAATATTTATTTATTAACAATATTCATTTATAACAAATATTAACAATTTCTTAACTATTAACCCTACAAATTCCTATAACCCTTTTAACCCAACCATCCTATTGATATTTATTTTCCTAACCTTTTAGAAGGATACAGTCTCTGGGGCAGGTCCTCAGTGGTCAGGAACACAGTCTTTGTTGTAGATTCTTTAATGCAATTAGCAGTCCTTTTTCTGGATCTCTGATGTAGATTCATTCGTCAGGGTAAGTTGGCTATCACAGTCTCACCTTAAATAAGACTTAATGTTTTCTTCTCTCCGGGAGACCCCAGCCCCTTCGCATCAGCAACTCTGCAGCTCTGCCTCAGAGTCCTTAAAGCCAGGCACAGTTTCCTTTAGGCCACTGTTCAGACAGATCAGACCCCTCTAGGCAAAAGCTGAGCCACAGGGTTTAGTCCTTGGCCTTTTGCTGTCTTGCTCAGGCTTTCTTTGCTCACCAGCTTCTTTCTGCCTCAGGGAGAGCTGGCCATCTGGCCAGCACTTTTTCAGCAGGACTCTCGGAGCTCTCTAGCATTGGGGGCCTCTTTTTTTTTGGGGGGGGGGCTCCATGCACTGTCCTTAAATAGGAACTCTATTTCAGCTTAATTTGGGCTCCACCCACTTAGCAGCTGAAAACAATGCCAGGCCAGATACTTTTTTTTTTTTTTTTTTTTTATGTATACAGTATTTGCTCTACATATATGCCCGGGCACCAGATCTCAATGTAGATGGTTGTGAGCCACCATGTGGTTGCTGGGAATTGAACTCAGGACCTTTGGAAGAACAGCCAGTGCTCTTAACCTCTGAGCCATCTCTCCAGCCCAGATACTTTGTTTCTTAAGTCCATTAAGTCTTTCCTGTTTTTCCTGACTTCAACCTTGTTTTTCAGTCCATTAAGTCTTTCCTGTTATCCTGACTTCAACCTTGTTTTTCCACAAGCTGATAAACTAATCGCTCACAGTCAAGTTGATCTTCATGCCCCGAATTAAGAGACTGTATCAGAAACCCCTATATATTTTCTAAATCTAATTTAATTAGTCTAACTCCCTGCACAATCCAAATAATACTGACAGATTCTGCCCTTGAAAGTAGGGGGAGGGAGCTAACATTAAGAAGAGAAAGTAAGGCCAAAAGGCTTCAAAATGAAGTCAAACAACTTTAAAAAACAAAACAAACAAACAAAAAACCCTGTGATCTCTGAGATGGACTGGTTGTTTTCATTCTTTCTACAAAAGAAAAGAAATAACAACAAGGACTACTTTTCCTGGCCTCTTGGGTACCTATTTTGTGAAAGAGTCTACTGGGTGAATAATACTGTATATCCCCGGGGGTCTAAGTCAATATGAACTCTATAAACACATGAAATAGCCAGGGCAGAAATAAAATAGCAGTGGTATGGGTCATCATGGAACATGCCAAAGAACACAGCCCACGCTGTGGCCTTAGGATCATTGTCTTAAAACTCACAAATAGAATGATTTTCAAATGAAGATAATAGTCTGACTCCAGAGTGCGATAGAGACAAACTATAATCTTGTAATTGAAATTTTCCTTCCAAACCCTCACGCTAAATGCACTCACAGGGGCCTCTGTGAAGCTGTATGCACCCAGCACAGGAGTGAGAGTTGGCCTACCAAGAAAGTTTCATTTTTATGGTGAGATCTTAGAGTCTGAGACCATCTGCAAACATAATTTTAATACTTTAATTTCCTTTACTTTAATAACAGTGAAAAACTAATAATTTTTAAAAATAGCCCAAGGCAATGTGACAGTTAACAAAACAAACTAATGAAATGTTAGAACAATTACGTTGATCTTTGCTGTCCAAGCGGCTTGGTCTGGTTATTTTAATATTTGTGTATCGAGAATAAATATGTGTGTGAGGGATGTCTATGAATAGATTCTTAGGAATTTAGAAATTCATCCAAAATTCGGCAGTTTTAGATGACTTAATGAGTTTGATAATGGGATACAGAAACTTTAATTCTTAAATCATTTGTTTTATTTCAAAGCAGTCAGGGTTGATTAATCAGTTTTAGTAATGGCGGAGAGGGTTTGGATGCAATTCCTGAAGCTCTGGGCCAGGGAGCTGGTGGGTGGGGTGCAGGAGAGTATGTTTCGTTAGCAGCTAGAGATTTCTTGAGATTTCTGTGAAGCCTGCCCTAATGTTTTATTTGACCGGTGGGTCGTTGGCTGAGAGGAAGCCCTTCACAGAGTGTAGCCATCCTGGAAGAACTGTCTCGCAGCCTGTAATGCTTTTCTGTGGGATTGTGTGTGTGTGTGTGTGTGTGTGTGTGTGTGTGTGTGTGTGTGTGT
>CAJQZJ010033788.1:259763-288492 GCA_907164525.1 Lophiomys imhausi
GTGTGTGTGTGTGTGTGTGTGTGTGTGTGTGTGTGTGTGTGTGTGTGAACAGCCTTGGTTTTTGCAGTAGGGTACGTCTTGTGAGCTGCAGGATGCCTTAAAGATTTTCCACTACCTCTTGTCTGAGTAGTTGGTTTCTTGATCTTCATCTGAAAAGACTCTAAACTGTTTTCTTTTGTAAAGCAGTCTTTTTTTTCTATTTTTTTTTAAAGATTTATTTATTATGTATACAGTGTTCTGTCTGCAGGTATATCTGCAGGCCAGAAGAGGGCACCAGATTTCATTGTGGATGGTTGTGAGCCACCATGTGCTTGCTGGGAATTGAACTCATGACCTCTGGAAGAGCAGCCAGTGCTCTTAACCGCTGAGCCACCTCTCCAGCCTCTAAACTGTTTTCAAAGCACCCAGGCAAAAGCAGCTTTGCTCCTGCTTTGGAAGATAACACTTTGTATCTGCATAAGACTTCTTGTTTTCAAAATACTATGTTTTCTAGTATATGCCAACCTTCTCAGAATTGCTAATTCTAAGATAGCCATGGCATTTAAAATAAAGGAAAACGGGGAGATAATGTGACTTGAACTAGTTAAGGAGTGCAGAGATCATGAAATTTTCGTTAAAGAATTCTCTTCTTTGCTTCATGGATTATTTTGACAAGACCTGTTTGTCCTTAAAGCCTGTGGAACCTCTGTCCACTCGTGCAGGGAAAGGATCTTTGCACCAATGTGACTGGCTGCTTAAATCGAGATATCTTACATGACAACCATGCACACCTCTGCCTGTGGACCAGTAACTTGAGATGATCCATTGATTGAAATGTTAATTTCTAGGAATTAAACCACAAACAGCTCAGCAGGAATCCTACCAGAAAATCATGGGTGGCTAAGTTAAATTATTTTCTCTGCTTACACTTATTCTTGCTTTCTTTCATTCAACTAATCCACTATTTGACAGACATGAAAAAGCATACTCAAATATGCTCATAAGCTATATCTGTGCTATAATTTAACATATACAAAAGTCTACATGCATCTGAATAGATGATGGAGATCTTAACATCCAAACCCATGTGCTCGTATCAACTTATAATTGATTACAGGTGCTACCTCACCTTTCTGTTTCACTTTTCTCTTGAAATTGCATGTGCCCTCCTGGCTTTATTTATTTATTTTTTTATACACACCAGCAGTTCTAGACCTGTGGGTGGCGTCCCCTTTGCGGGTCAAACAACCTTTTCACAGGGGTCTCCTAAGACCATTGCAAAACACAGATATTTACATCATAATGTAGCAAAATGACAGTTATGAGGTAGCAATGAAAATAATTTTATGGTTGGGGGTTACCGCAACATGAGGAACTGTATGAAAGGGTCACAACATTAGGAAGGTTGAGAACCACTGCTTTAAGTGGTAACTGTTAACACTAAAAAGAAGGTAGGTACCATCCCAGCTAAGGCTCTCTGTAGACAGTGTTATGTTAGTACTTAGAAGTATGTAGAACGGTGGTTCTCAACCCCTATAATGCTGAGGCACTTTAATTCAGTTCCTCATGTTTTGGTGACACCCCCCCACACACACCATTATTTTCATTGCTACTTCATGACTGTAATTTTGCTACTGTTATTAATTGTAATGTAAATATCTATGTTTACGGGATGTTCTTAGGCCACCCCTGTGAAAGGATCCTTCGACTTCCACAGGGGTCGTGACCCACAGGTTGAGAACCACTGATTTAAAGCCTTGAATAAACAGAACACTGCTGTTAAGAACATGAGAACAGAGGCTAGGGACTGAGCTCAGTCTAAGAGCAAGGGCTCCACAAGCACCAAGCTCTGAGTTCAATCCTTAGCACCACAAACATAGAATAAAATACAATCTTTAAAGGATAGCACATTAAAAAGATATGAATTTTAAAAAGAGACCCAAATGGAGTGGTAAAATCAGGCAGGGAGAATATTATGTAAATCCCACACTTATGTCAGATACATTTTGAGTTTTTACAAGGAGAAAAAGTACAACTTGGCTAACAATTAGAGGAAGATATTTAGAAAAGGGACAAAGCGATTTGGAGTTGGCTGGGACTATTTACAAAGAAGTAACCCAAAGGTTTGTAAACTGATTCTTAACTGGGTTGGTTAAAAGAGAGTAATTAATAAATGACAAGACAGAATGAAAAGTTCATTGTGTCATTTGATAAACCACCCAAGAAGTTAAATCAATGCTTTTCTATTTAATTTCACTATTTGTTTTTCCATTTGAGCTGCCAATTTTCTAACAAGTTGCAGAAGGAAGTGTTCTCTTTCTCTCCCTCTCTCTCTCTTCTCTCTTCTCTGTCTCTCCTACCTCCTCTGATTGACAAATATCACAGATTTTTGTTTCAAATCAATTGAACTTTCTCCAGGTGATCCTCGCATTTGTCATGAGACTGTGGTCAAACCATTATTTCCTCAAGGCTCTGTAGCCAGCCCCCCTTCATTAGCCCCTTTGACAAGAACACCATAACAATTCACATCACCCTTGACCTTCAGGGTGTATATCATCTTGTCAACATATAAACAAACACACTATTGGCTGTATTTTAATAGATTCTGTAAATATCAAGATCCAATTTATCAAAAGGTTCAACCTGAGTGACAGCTCTGAATTTCCACCTTGTATTTGCAATGCTAATTCTGACTTTTAATTTGAAAAGGATATTTGAGTTGTGGTATGTTCTTCTGTCTCTGGATTGTTTTCTGGGGAGTGTGTGTGTGTGTGTGTGTGTGTGTGTGTGTGTGTGTGTGTGTTTTACCAGAAAGCATAGGAATCTACCAGAATGATATTTTCCTTTATATGATAGAAGCTTTGACTGTGGTTCTGTTTCAAAGAATGCTAGAGCTATACAACAGTAACTGTGCCCAGCTAGAGGACAAACACATAGGACTTTATTCTCTCTCTCTCTCTCTCTCTCTCTCTCTCTCTCTCTCTCTCTCTCTCCTGCCCATCTTTTGTTTCTTTTTCTGACCTGCTGAGATCATGTTTGGGGACCCACACATGCCAGGAAAGCATTCTGCCCTGTTAAGTTACCACCACCAGCCCCATAAGAAAATGGGCTAGGTGGTGGTGGCTCATGCTTTTAATCCTACCACTCAGGAAGCAGAGGCAGGCAGATCTGTGGTTCAAGGCCAGCCTGATCTACAGAGTGAGTTCCAAGACAGCCAGGGTTACACTGAGGAACCCTGTTTCCAAAAACACAAATAATAATAATAAGAAGAGAGAGAAAGGACTATAGGATAACTTACAGTTCCTTTATAAGATAACCTACTACTGGCCCCTTACTTGGCAAAACAGGTCAACCACTAAGCAGAAAAAGTGATTACATTTAGAAGCATTCAAAGCTTCCTGAATTGTCAACACGCTCTGAGACACTTTCCAGAGATGGTGCTGTGTCCTGCCCTTGTGAAAAGCAGTAAAAGGTGCTTACAAAAAACCTACGATACAAAAATCTCTCTTTGACAACTTAGGAACAGGAAACAAATACAGAGAGAAACAACTCACAAGACGTTTTGTTAACTAAACAGAGGAATTCGTTTATCCTTTTTATGTGAAATTTGAACCAGCAAAATCTCTAATTTTCGAAGTTTCAGGATGATTTCTCATATCCATGCATTCTGTGCACTAATTGATGAGCTTTAACTCTGAAAAAAAAAAAAAACACAGTGTACAAATTCATCTCCAGGAGTGAACAAAAGGAATTGGGGGTCTCTCTCTCTCTCTCTCTCTCTAGGAACACTTTAAAATATGTCATCAAGAAGAGAAATGTTATCAAAAAGGGACATAATTCAGAATAAGATCCACCCAGGTCGGGAATAATGACAGAAGTTAATACATCATCTGCTGTTACACACATAAGACCAGCCACTGCATTGTGTGTTTCATGTATGTTAACTCATCCCCTACTCCCACCCCAGGAATCATAGAAATTATTCTGTGACACTCTCCTTTGTCTTTGCATCACAGAAAGCTAACCACCTAACCCAAAGACATGCTTTTAGTAGGGGACAGGGCTGTTGAAATACAACCTCAGCCATCGTAGCTACAAAATATCTAGCACAGGACAAAGCATGGAGCAAGCATGCAGTTCCAATTAACTGTATCATCACTGTGTGTTCAGCAAACATCGGGCAAATATGGGATGTGAGTTAGCCACTCATCTCAAGTTGAGTCTACTCAATCTACTACTACATATACTCAAGTTTACGAATATACTATATCATAATATATGAATATAGCAAAATAAATATATCCTCTTGAGGTCTTAGCTTTTAAAAATATATTTTATAGAAATAGTTAAATTCCCCTCAAAAGACTGATTCTAGGCTAAGATGAAAAATACAAGCTATATATATATATATATTGCTTGTATTATTCATATGCAATATATATAGAGCTCATCTGACCTGTGGTGAATGTTGCTAATGTTGACTAATAACAATAATGTTTAATGTAATGAAAACACCATAGTAGCAGCCGAGAACGTGCTGTTTGGAATAAATACATAACTGCATCTTTGCCAAATTCTCAGACAAATTCCTCAGAGTCAAGAACTTCTGATTGGCTCTTATTTGGCTCCAATGTAACTTTTAAATCTATTAATGGCATAAAAATTTAATGGAAGAGACAGACTTTGTAGAACTTTAAACTCATGGAGATAGATAGATAATAGAATATTAATATCAGTTGCCAAATATGTATGAACTGGACATTGGGAATGTATGGTATACCGTATAATTTTCATAATTGTGGCCTAATTATTCAAAAAAAGAATTATGAGTTCTGGGAGAAGGGGGAGAGGGTGGGAAGGTAGGGACAGGAGGGGTGGAGGGAGGGGACTCTGATGGAGATGTAACTTGAAGTAATAAACAAAGATTAAAAAAAGAAAGAAATCTCTTTAAAAATGTCAAAATTTAGCCGGGCGGTGGTGGTGCACGCCTTTAATCCCAGCACTTGGGAGGCAGAGGCAGGCGGATCTTTGCGAGTTCGAGGCCAGCCTGGTCTACAAAGTGAGTCCAGGACAGCCAGGGCTACACAGAGAAACCCTGTCTCGAAAAACCAAAAAAAAAAAAAATGTCAAAATTTAAGTTATCAGAAAAATAGACCCCTCTCTACCTGGTTTTAGTCAAAAGTAATACATGCTCTTCTGCGTGTATAAAGAAATGAGCCAGGCACAATGGTGCACACCTTTAATCCCAGCATTTGGGAGGCAGAGACAGGTGGATCTCTGAGCTTGAGGCCAGCCTGCTCTACACAGCAAGTTCCAGGCCAGCTACATGAAAAAGAAGAGGAGGAGGAAGAGGAAGAGGAGGGGAAAGAGGAGGAGGAGAAACCTATTTCCCATGCCTGAGGATTTCCTGATTCTCCAAGATGTCTCAGGACTGAGGCGAGCAAGATGGCTCACTGGCTAAAGACATTGCTGCCAAACCTGATGGTGGGAGTTTGGTTTTCCCAGATTCCACATTGGTAGAAGTTGTCCTCTGACCTCTACACATGTTCCCTGGCATGCCTGAACCCACACTATGCACACAATAAATAAATAGATTAATTAAATAATTAAAATGCTAATGTGTCAGAGGTAACTACTATGAAAAAAGGTACAAAGAAAGGAGAGTATGTTTGGGAAGGAAAGACTGGAATTTCTGATTCTCCCTTGCTTATGACTAAGTGGGATAGAATTTCATGTTCTTGGGGGTTTTTTTTTAATACAATACAGAGAAGGAAACACGGAGACCCTATTATATAATAGGCAGTGTACTATTGAAATTTATAACATTTAAGAGAGATTTGCTCATTACATCCCCAAGCAGCTCTTCCCCCATGAAGATTCTCTTTGTGTATAGGACTGACCAGGAGCTGGGTACTTAGCAAAGCTACATAGTAACCTTTTTTCTGATGTTCCCAAACTCCTACTTGTCTGTAATGCAAGGTGTCACGCATATCCTGTAATTCACTGGGTTAAGGATGGGTGAGCAGATTGAAACGACACTCCCGGACATTATTATTGAATCTGGAATCCAGGTGTGTATTTGCTGATGAATTCATACAAGTCTACATGACTTCATAGGGGGCACATCGACATTTCCTTCCTCTGTATGCCTCACCCCAACATTTGGAGAATAGTCCCTTACCTCCCAAAGAACAGCTCCAAGGAGAAATGAGAACTTATTCTCGGCCTGTTGTTTCCCTTCCTTTACCCCCTCACCCGTCAGCTTCTGTGGGAGCCAAAGTTATGCTGGAGGCTATTGTTTATGTAAAATAACAAGCCACAAGTTTGTTATTTTAAACTCCCCTAAACAAGTTTGGTTAGCCCAAGTGCACCGGATGTGCTTGACCACGTGTAGGCGGGAGGTACGAAGGCAAGAAGTACCTCAGGATATATGCTTCCTCCTGGTTGGACCTGGTGGAAATGAATACATAGCCGAGTGGATTTGGCTTTATAAGCCTCTGCAATGAGTGCCATTTTCTGGGAAGCCCAGAATGGACATAGCCAAAGCCTGCCATCCTGTCCAGTACTTAGCTAAAATTTGCTTCAAATTGGCTCAAAATATGTGGTAGTGGTCTCATTCTCGACTGGCAAATTTAGCGTTTCCCCTACTGTTTCCAATGAACAGGAAAATAAGAAAAGAAGTATTGGAATTGGGGTGATCTTTTTCTAAACTTTGAAGCCATGCTTTCCTGTTAGATTTACTGCTACTTCATTTGCCCCAAAGCAACTAGGACAACAAACTTTTACCCTACAGAAGCAGGGCGAGTCGTTTCAGCATCGATATGTAATCCCAGCCCTTGAGAGGCCGAGGCAGGACGGTTTCAGGAGCTCCAAATCAGTCTGAGCTACAGAGGAAGTTCCAGGCCATTCTGACTACACAATTAGACCCTGTCTCTAACTAAGTGAATAGTTAGTTAGAGGGAGGTCAGGAGGGGCTGAGAGGAGTAAAGGAAACCACTCAGGGAAACCACAATTAGAATATATTGTATGAAAAAAAATCTGTTTTCAATAAAAGGGAAAAAATAGTGGCCAACCCTGATAATTGACACTGAGGTTATCTTCTGGCCTATGCACGTGCGTGCACACAAACACAAGTGCACACACAGAAGAATTAAACTACTTTTGATTTTAGGTGTAGGTGCTAGTAGCTAACACAGGGGTTCTCAACCTGTGGGATGCAACCCCTTGGAGGGTCAGAACAACCCTTTCACAGGGGTTGCCTAAGACCATTAGGAAAACACAGATATTTACATGAAGATTCACAACAATAGCAAAATGCAAAATTATAGCAATGAAGTAGCAACGGAAATGATTTTATGGTTGGCGTCACCACAATATAGTAAACAGTATTAAAGGGTCGAAGTATTTGGAGGGTTGAGAACCGCTGTGCTAACAGATTATTTTCATGACTAGCTGAGCCCAGAGAAAATGCTCCTCTTAAACAGTACTGGCCATTTCCAGGAGTCCTGACACCTCTACTGCTACAGTGTCACTACACTAATTTCACAGGGGGAGAGTGTGTCACACTTAACAACTTAAGGTCGCAGTTTCAGACTTTTGAGCGTTTGCTCACCTGTTTTGACAAGCAAATTGTAGTGATTATCCCACGTGTGACATAGTCCGTGGTGTCCTGGTGGCAGCCCTGAATCTCTCTGCTTGTGCCGGCTAGTCTCAAGTCAATTTGACACAAACTAGAATCATCTGAAAGGAGGCGACCTCAACAGAGGAAACGCCTCTGTGCCATCCAGCTGTAGGGCATTTTCTTAATTAGTGATCAATGGAGGAGGGCCCCGTCCATTGTAGGTGGTCCCATCCCTGGGCTGATCGTACAGGGTTCTATAAGAATGCAGGCCGAGGCGGCCATGGGAAGGAAGCCAGTGAGCAGCATCCCTCCATGGCCTCTGCATCAGCTCCTGCCTCCAGGTTCCTGCCCTGCTTGACTTCCTGTCCTGACTTCCTCCCATGATGAACAGCAGCTTGCTTTCGGTCACAGTGTTTAACTGCAGCAATAAAACCCTAACTAAGTCACTACCCAACCCCATCTCAGATAACTAAAGAACTCTGAGCCTGGTTAGGCATGAATGACTCAGAGCCAAAATACATTTGTAAGAATTCCTTCCAGGGTGCTTCTCATCCCCAGATATTGTCTGCTGCACCAACTTAGTCCCTACGTTCTCCATATTAAGTTGTGAGTAATTATGACCCTAAAGTAACATCTCTCCAATCATAAATGAATGATCACCTACCCTTCACCCGTACCCATGAGCCCAACAGAGTAAACCCACAGCTAAATCAGTCTAGACAGAGTTCGTTTATAAGTTGTTCTCCAAGATCTTTGAGAAAGAACATTGTGCACTTCCTCTCCAGAGCTCACACATCGGACTCAGCATCTTGTGGAGCATGAAAGTCTTTCTCTGCAGGGAGGTCACTTTAGGAAACTGCCTCTTCTTCCCATGTCTGACACAAGAGACTCTTGTTTTCCCACCTTTCAACTCTATCCCACAGAAATCACAAAGCAGGAAAAAAAATAATAATTCTATTCCAATGACTGGGTAACTTTTTTCCAAAACCAAGAGTATTCTTATAGCTTGCAATCTGCCTTAGACTGATCAAGCCCACAAGAGTAAGATGGAGGGGGGAGGGGCCATGTCAAGCCAACGTTGCATTTCTGGCAACTGGTTCACCGTATATTTCATTTCAAAGGCCTAATTATGTCTGCATAAATAAACTGTGCTACGCAGCTTGATGCATGGCCATTTGTCATATTAAAACAATGGCACCCAAAGTAAATCCCCATTAACATTGTTTAACTTTTATGCTTTGGGGGTGTTTTGCTACTCAAATGATTAAAAAATGGAGTGATTTATGACACTGCAATTTAAATGAGGCAACAAAACAAATGGAGTGTGAGTCACCATGACTTCAAATGTACTAGGAGCCCTATTCTATGAGGGTGTGTGTTTATATAGCTTCCAAAGGGTACTGGGAGATTTTGAATGAGATGCAGTATTTTTTTTTTTAAGTTTTATAAGTCATCCATACCCAGTCTCCAGGTAAACTGTGGCATCAAAGCTTTAGGGTACACAAAATGTAGATGGAGAATAAAATTTTCCCAAGCCTAGTTGCTCCATCATGAACCTGTTTTTTATTCTTTCCACTTTCTTACTTTTAGAAAACTCTTTAGTGTGTCTTTATTTTATATGGAGGAAAAATATGGGGTTTGAAGACCACTCCTTCCACAGGTCAGGGCTCAGTCTCTTAAAGTAAAACACCTTACACAGGCCAATGAATTAACAAGTGACAGAATTGGCCGACTTTCCAGATATTTCTGGTCTTAACCATAAATTTGTGGATGTAGAAACATTTGGTTTTCACTCCTGTCCAGCTTGTCTACTTTGCTCCCAGGAAGATCCATGTTCCTTCCTAACTAACCCTGACCCTCCTAAATGAGGGCAGTGGGATACTGCAGCTCTGAAAGACCAGAATCCCTCCACTGAATGCCAGCTCCAAGCTGGACTGTTGTTATAAAGAGCAAACTTGGATCAGTACAGTTATCCATGGAGCAGTGAGATTTTTTTTTTTTTTTTTTGCTGCAGCCTTGAGAAGCAAACTTCCTGTGTCTGTTCAATAAAAATACTTGGAGGTCTTTTAAAACAAAGCACCATATGAAGTGTGTCTAAACAGCACAAGAGTAAACTGAAATTTGGCCACATTCAGTCTGCCAGTGTGAGTGAGTAAAGCGAACTTAAGATAAAATCGTTTCCACTGGAGTCCGAGTTATCCTGCTGGCCATCTACACTGAAATAATTATTTAGAAAATCACCAGATCGGCTCTTCCTGTTGGGCTACGTAAACAGTGACTTCTGGTGTGGTTGTTCTATTGCACGGCAGTCACAGCAGGAGACAAATGCTTGCACAGCTCACCTTCCATGGAAAGCCAGTCACCCAGCCCGGCAGTTTGCAAGGTCTAGCCTGCCCTCCACCAGATGGAAATTAAGCAGTGATGTGCTCCTCTCTGGCCCTCATCCTGTTGCTCCGAGCTTTGTTTAAAGGCAACAATCTACTCCAAGCCATGCATTTCTTATATATTTTAAACTATTCAAATACTCCAGAACTCCTTTTCCCCACCCAAATCTCAGCTCTCTCTGCTTCTCCACATTATTCCTTGTTTAGCCTCCCTGTAGTGAGAACCCATACAACTCCTAGCTGATAAACGGAAGTGCACCAGTGCAACTGTAACAGCCAAGAAGAAACCGAAGGCATATCTAAGGTTCTGTATCAAGTAAGACTCACATTTCAAACATTCCCAGGGTAGTCCGAGAGCCTGCCTGAGAAGCAGGGAATCCTATGTCTGTTCTCAGTATCAGTACACATGCAGAAAGACACAAAGAGCAATAAAAGCAAGAATAAGCAATCAATTTAAAGCTTTCATTTCTGCAAACTTGAATCCTACAGATGCTAAAGATAACTGACAAATTTGCTTAGAATTTATAGTAAAGCCTTCCCATGAAATACAGCTTCCTCTAGAATCTGGGTATTTCATTACCTCTGCTACAATACTTGATATAAAAGTGATCAGATAGCTTGACAGACAGATAAGTAGATAGATATCTCAACAGGCAGCCACATGGTTCTGAGCACTTCAGTCCCTCTGATGAGAGCCCAGGGTTCTCAATGGACTACAGGTAGCTTCACAGACCTCCCAAGGTATTTCCCTAACACAAGGCAAAAAGAGACAAACAGGAAATCACCAGTAATGATAGCCCTCAAAAGCATACATAAGATAATCTGCTAGAAACAAGTAATACAGGAGAGGAAAGAGCACATAGGCAGTTTACCACAGAAAGAGGCCACAGTGTAGAAAGGGGATTGGGAAGCAAATACTTTCTCATGCAGTTGGGAAGGAGGTTGATACAGTTCTGAAGGTAAGGAGGCTGAATTAAAAGCTTTTAAAATGTAAAGTATTTTGACTCAGGGTCATAAAAAAATTATAGCAATAAAATAGTTATGGATATATATTTAAAAATCTGTAAGGACTTTCATAGCATAGAAAAAGATTAAATGTGTCAAATACCCCTAAGGAATATATATATATATATATATATGATGCCAGGCAGCTATTAAAGTGTTTTTTTTATCACAGCATGCTGGGCATTAAAAATCATAAACTCATAAGATTTTTAAAGCTGGTTTTTAAGGAACTGTAATGCCATTGGAGAAGAATGAAATATGGGCAGAACAGGTTATTATGGGTTCTTTTTTTTTTTCTTCTTCTCCATATATTTTTAGTTTTCTATAACAGTTATCTTCTGAAACCAAGAAAAAAATTTCAAAGAGGAGTCAAGTAACCACAGGTATGACCCAACAGACTGAGGGAATGAAATAGACAATGTACATCAGAAAGCCATAAAATATCCTGCAGCCGAGGATAAGGAAGGGAAGTAAAGCCACACAGAAGCAGGGAGCTTTTCACGTGAGTCATCAGTCCGAGAAGAGGAAAGACTCACACTGCTAAAACCCAGTGGACGAAGGGTTCAACACTTGTAAAATGAGTAACTGGGCAACTAGAGATAGTTATATTTAGAAAATTTCATTCATTGTCTAAAAAATAAATAAAATAAAATAAAGAATTCCAAAGGTGTTTTAATTTTGCCTATTTGTTTTTTTTTTTTTTTTTGTGACTAGGTCTCACACTGTAGCTCAGGTTAGCCTGAAATTCTATGTAGCACTGGCTGTCCTGGATCTTAAAATCCCTATCCATCTCTTGAGTTCTAGAGTTACAGATACAGGGCTCATATTTGTTCCTCCACCTAGAAATTTCCAAGCTCTTCTGTTCATCGGAACCCCCCATAGAGTTTTCTAAACTGTAGATCATCTGACCAAATCCTGGTGACTCAGAATCAGTAGATTAGAGGTGAGAATCAAGGGTATTTATTAAACACACACACACACACACACACACACACACACACACACACACACACAAGAAAATTCTCCCAATGGACTGTCACACATTAAAAGAGATGCAAAAGATAAACAAACCAACTATAAAAAAAAAAAAACAGGTGGGGAAAGATGAGGGCACATTGAAATTGGATATTAATAAATGGTTGTCCAAATTATCAGGTGATTATGTGGGGAATTTTATTTGTGTTTTTGAGTTAGTATCTTTCAGAGATACACACTGAAATACCTGTAGGTGAATTGTCTTGTTGACTGTGATTTAAATTAAGATATTTCAATAAAGCAGGGTATTGTGGCATATATCTGCAATCCTAATAGGTGGAGTGACAGTGACGTATGAACAACAAGGGACCAGTGAGGTAGTTTAGTGGGTAAAGGCTCTTTTCCGGAAAGCCTGACAGACTGAGTTCAATCCCTGGCTCACCTGGTGGAACAAAAGAACCAATTCTGCGAAGTCCGCATGCACACTGAAGCCATGATTACATCCTTTGGGGTCTGTTTGAAATTTCTTTAAAACTTCGAGAAGGGGGCTTGGCCTTTAGTGACTTGAGAGCTGAGGCCTGATGAATCCAAGAACCTCAGCTTTCAGGGCTGGAGGTACCTCAGCAGCAGAGTGCATATTCTGCCTCTGTGAGACCCCAGGCTTGATTCTCAGAGCCCCACCCCCAACACATTCATTTTTTATCCTGAAAAACAGAAGGGCCCTAAAGCAACTTTTCAAAGCCCTCTCTTACAGAAATTCAAGAATGTTACAGTTTTAGAAGGAAAATGTGATCCATATTTAATAAACACCTATCTATATATACTAATCACTTTGAATAACCCTATAAGAGAGATAATAGATAATCCATAACAGAAAGAAATCGAATTCATAGTTCCAAAGAGCTGAACAACATGTACAAAATTTCTCACTAGTCAAAAATTATTTAATACCTAGTTGTTAAAGTCTAGCAATAAGGAAATAGTTAAGTAATTCTGACTTATCTATTTGGTGAATAATACAGTAAATATAGTTATTGCAAAAATCATTAATTATACCAGGATAAGTATAGGTAATACTTTTAGGCAAAAACTATTTTTAACATAATAGAAATGCATACCTAAAATTTTTTAGGAAAAAAATATTAAAACCTTAAGAGTTTTTCTCCAGCTCATAAGCTGTGACAATTTAAGTTTTCTTTTATGTATTCTCTCAATGGATAGTGAACACTAACTGCTTGCTTAGGGAGGGAAAATAAACCCTTAATTTAGTAAAGAAACTCAGTACTGTCTACTAGTCAGTTCTGTCCTCTGGGTGGAGACTGGGGCTGAGCGGGGTCCACAGGTTGGAGCAGAACTTTTCATTATGGTCTCTCCAGTTCCACAGGAGGACCATGTTAGGTAACCATGTCAAAACAACACAAGTTGGATGCAACGCATTCCAGCACCAAGAATATTCTTAAATTATGCACATTGGTTTCTCTTTAAAGTTCTCCATTTCCATCTTCTCAAAATATGTATCCATCCCCAAACTTCAACTTTATAAGATATACTCAAGATGTTTTGGGAGGGCAAAGTGAATTGAGGATAAATAAATAAATAAACACTCATCACAAAATGAAAAATACTCAAAGTGGGCCAATAACTTGACAAAATGTCCATGGGAGGGCAAAACACTGAAACACACAGTGAGGAGTGAGGAAGCACATTTTAAGACATTTTAAAAACTCAAACCCTTTACGTGAGAATATGCTGAGATATAAACCAAAATACAATTTTTTTTTTTAATTTTTTTTTTTTTTTTGGTTTTTCGAGACAGGGTTTCTCTGAATATCTCTGGCTGTCCTGGACTCGCTTTGTAGACCAGGCTGGCCTTGAACTCACAAAGATCCGCCTGCCTCTGCCTCCCAAGTGCTGGGATTAAAGGCGTGCGCCACCACGCCCGGCTCAATTTTTTTAGTCATGTTTAAAACTGAGGTGTTTTAATTTAGTAGCATTTAACCATGGACATAACTGAACCATGGATGTATTTGAATCTACAATGGCTCCTCTTGGCTTGCCTGCTCAGATTCCTTTCCGTTGGTTAATTTCCAAACAAGAGCTATTACTGCTAGTTCTAAAGGGATGGATCTTCTGAGATGGGGTTCTCTGACACTGCTGACATTGTAGTTCTAAAAACAGAAAATTATAGATTATCAGAGAAAGAAGTTTAGAAGTATGAGCTTGGAGTCTGAAGCATGTCTTGTGAGGCCACCCAAAAAGACAGCTTTCCTAGTAGTCCCAGCACTGTGGCTCTAATCTCCAGCCCACAGGCAGACACATTCCACTAATTCCAAGAGGGGGCAGGGCCAGGCATCACCATCGAAAGCTTCTGGTTGCTGTAGTAGTGCGCAATGGTTCTAAAGAGTAGGACAGTCCCCAGGAGGAAAGACCAAACTTGCCTTGATGGGCACTTGAGATCCACTGCTCTGTGCCATCTTTCCCTTCAGTTCCTTCTTCATCCTTTTGGAGACTGCCAATCTTCAGCCCAGGGTCTTCTCTCTGGAAGTGGAGTATGAACGTGCCTCATCCAACCCTGAGCTCCTACACAGGTAGACTCTGAGTTTTTGTGTGTTTGATTCTTCCATCTTCTTGCATAGCTCAAAGCCATTTGCTGAAGGACTAGACCAGTGGATCTCAACTTTCCTAATGATGCAACCCTTTAACACATTTCCTCATGTGGTGATGATCCCCAGCCATAAAATTATTTTCATTGGTACTCCATAACTGTAATTTTGCTACTATAATGAATTGTAAATACCTGGGGTTTGATGGTCTTTGAGGATCGGGACCATCGGGTTGAGTATCACTGGACAAGGTAAAGGGAGAGACACTTGGATATTGACTTGAGCAAGAGGCAAGCATTGTCACAAAACCTAAGCTGCTCAAGACTTTACAACTAACTGCATGGCCTCACCACTGGAAAAAGAGAAAAGAAAAGAAAGAGTAAAAGAAGGAAAGAGGGGGGAAGGGGAAAAGGGAGGTGTTAAAGAGAAAAATAAAGTCCACAGAATAACTTACAACACAAACACTGTCTGTTATACAGCAATGCCTGCTTTACTTTGGAGCATTTTTTTTTCTACTCCGACTTACTGCCTGGCTACTACAGGACCATCAAATGAGATGGCTACATTCCACACCCAAGGCATTACAATAATCAAATGCTCTGGAAGTCCCATGTGCTTTGGCAAACAGTTTGTATAAGATTAACACCCATGGGGATTGGAGGACAGATTTGTAGGATTGGTTCTCTCTTCACATCACTACATGGATTTCAGGGATTGAACTCGAGTCACTAGGCTTGCAAAGTAAGGACCTCTGCCTCCTGAGATGTCTCTTTGACCCCCAAGTCAACTTCTAAGGACAATCTTACCCATCATCCTTCTGGCTTCTGCACTCGCCGCTCAGCTTATTTTGAATTCCATCTCTCCTGTTAGTTTCTCTGTCATGTTCACTAACCTGGAAATACCACATTGCATACTAACTTCCAAAGGCTTGAAATGACTCTGTTCTCCAACTGGCCCTTCATTCACCTCTTTAGTTGTCCTCTACACCCCCACACTCAGGTGTTCTATTACGCTTATAGAAGATGTTTAACATATATAAGATAGCAAATCTCTTTTTTAAGTAATTGACAACTTCCTTATAAATTATAAGCACTACCCGGGCACAGACTGTGTCTCCAGACTCTTCTTCATCCCACATAGATTAGGCGCATAAAGAAGCATCCCAAGTAGAGGCTGATAACTAAACTCATGGCCCATCTAAGCATGTTGTGAGCCTCTCCCAAGCTGGAACTGCCTCGGTTGACACTTCACACACCTCCACAATTTCTGACCTAGTTCTTGCTCTGATGCTATCACACACCCAAAGGAAACATTGCTTGGGATGGCGTCTTTATCCCTGCGTGATGGCACTCCACAGTCGCCTCTAATGAAACCCCTTACTTCTTCAGCCTCAGCAAGATTAAGTAGAGCGCTCATCACTAGAGAGCTACAAATGCCAGAAAACACCAATGGTGACCTCTGACCAAACAGGAAAGGAAACAGGGACAAGGAAAAGAAGTCCATCATACCTCCTGGTCATTATCTACTGCTTCTGAAGTATCTCTAAAGCGTCCACTTTAAACTTTCCAGACACCAACTTGCCATGTTCTGAAGTTAAAAAACACAAAATTTTCCATCAGGCCAGGCCACTAAACAGGGTTCTCAGATGCAGAAGCCACTGTTGTCCCACTTTAGCTAGGAGGTGGGGAAAAGGCCAAACGCCGAAGGTACCTCAAATGACCTCTTTGCCTTTCTCGGGTAAGCCAGCTGTGGCTGTGACTGCATTAGCCCTGAGCTCCCTAGCAGAGATAGCTGGGGGTATGGATGAGTTTGCCTTCTTCTCCCCAGCTCCAGGACCCTTCCTAGGAGCTCTAAGAATTACCATTGCATAACTCTAAAGTTACTCTGGACTCGGATCCAAATTTAAATGGACTGTTAGGTTGCTGGGCAGCCATGGAGGCCCTCTGGGAAAAGTCATCAGAGCCAGAGCCCTCTTGGGCTCCAGGGATCCCTGGCAGGGTGGCAAGCCCCAGTTGTGTGCAGTTGCCTGGCAGGAGGTAGGTCAAGAGGCTTGCGGCAGGACCTGGTAGCTGGAGAGCTGATTTATTCGAGGTACGGAACACAGGAATTTGCCAGCTACAAAGAAGTGAAATAAATTAGGAAGAACAAGGAAATTACTGGCTAGGAGACAGAGTTATTATGGTAAGCTGATTTCACTGTCCAAAAATTTAGCCTGCATTTATTCTCAAAATTATCCAAATATTTCAACAATTATCTGTGTATATGGTTGTTGTCTGGACATTTCCTGACTGTTCCTCTCTAGTCTTTCTTATAGTGTGAAAATTATTTGCTGTTGAAACCATTTCCTAAGTTCCATCATAAGCCGCAAAGCCTAGCCTATCTGTCCTTGCCAGTCCCAAAAGGTCTGAACTTGGACAAGACTTTTCAGCTGGCCTAAAGCAAATGTCCTGTAACAGGAAAAAAATAATAATAATTTTTTTTTACTTGTGGTACATAATTGAATTTGAGTTGTATAGTTATCCCCTCCATTAGCCACTGTGGATAGTGATCCAAATGTGTTTTATAAAGATATTTCTGTTTTCTTTGATAACTCCAGACCCGGAACACCAGATGTGGTATGGGCAACTTTCTTGCCTTGAAACCACTATAGTATTACCATTGACTGTGCATACTTTTTTGCACACCGTTGTCTTTCTGTTTTGTTCACTTTGGAAAACAAAGCACATAATAACAAGGGCATGAGTCATTCACATGGAGGTGACTTATAATTCAAATTAAATTAACTGTAAATGCAAGCAATTTGAAAAAAAAATTAAGGCCTTATGTTCAGTGTTGTCACAACATTTGTTAGGGATTTCATCACTGTGTGGAGGCGTTTAGTTCCAGGCTAACATTTGGACAGATGGAAAAGCAACCCTGGAGCATGTAGGTCAAAGGAGTCGGTTCAACTCCATGTTACCCTGTGAGGGCAAGCTGAGCAGACAGCTTCTCTAGACCACAGCTTCCCCATCTCAGTCCCACCAGCAGGACAGAGCACTCCTTGATCCAGAAGCCACACAGAAATAAGACCAGCCCACAAAGCCGGTTGTGAAATCTCTTGTAAGCTGAAAGGTGGTGGGTAAATGTTCACTGTTGTTCCTACTACCATTAGTGTAAAGGGAGTTTATCTGTGTGTTTTCTCCTGCAGATATTTTGGCAAGCCTGATTCAGTACACTCACGATGTCAAATGATAAGGGATTTTTTTTTTTTTTTTGAAGGAGGGAGAAAGGGGTAAAAAGGAAGAAAGAATGGAGGGGGGGCTAATGTAAATGTTCAATTATTTGTTAAGTAATTATGTAAGCTACATTTAGGGTACACAGAATATAATTATGTTCACAAATGTTCACAAAGAATTTTCAATATAAGGAAAAATGTTTGGATTCTAAGAAACAAAAAGCATGTCTTCATCTGTATCTATAAAGAAAATATTAACTTCAATCAGAAAGAATTATAACAAAATAATTGTAGCTCATTTCTCTTTTTAACATACATTTCTATATGTTCCAAATTCCCTTTAATAAATGATTCACCTTTTTGCCATAAAAAGAATTAACATAAATATTTTTTAAAATAACAAAAGAAATACTATGAGAACTGACAACAGCATGTTCAGGTGTGTGTCCATGACTAATGAAACATGCAAGTGTGGCCAGCCTGGCTCACTGGGAGCTGGACAAGTAAAGGGGATTTTGGTAGAACATTTAGGTTAGAGATTGAGCCTCCCTTCCTCTAGGAGAGGGTTTGGTATAGGTCTCATCCAGAATATATAATGACTTTAAGCTCACAGGCGCCAGCATATTTAGGAGTGGCTACATTATTCAGAGGTCACATTCCTCAGTACCTGGTTTGCAAGGGACCAAAACAATACCTACTCCCATGACTGTCAGAGGAGGAGGCGTCCCACCTAACTACACAGTCGTTGGCCCACATTCAACCGACCAACTCATGCACACAAAGGTTTTCAGAATAAGAGATGCCTCTGTGTCCCATGAAAGTTCTGCCCCGACTCCTTCCCCTACAGAGCTTTAATAGTCCTGTGGATTTAAACAACAGCTATGCACACTTGCAACTGCTAATTTACTTCCCCAGCCAGGTCCTGTGCTCTGAGGTCTCCCGCCGCAGCATCTACCCTTGCCCTACCACAAAACATTCTACAAACCACATCCCAGTGGCCTTTTGAAAACAAGTCAACACATGTCAGCACCCCACTCAAAACCTACTTCAGTACAAATGAAATGCAAAGTCTTTGCTATCTAATTTATCAGATCCTGGCTTCCTCAATCTCTCGCCTCTCACCAACCTCCTCCAGACTCACCTGGCTCTAAACACACGGGTTTCCCTGGATACTTATAAGGGTTATTCCTTCTTATATCAACTCTCTCCTTGTCACCTTAATTTTAAATACAGGCAAATTTAGGAAGTAAAAAAAAGTATGTGTCAAGTATGAGTCTACCAAAAGACCCAAGGCTGCCAACAATAGCAGGGCATAAAACAGAACCTTGGCATTGTCAAGGTCATAGTTGAAGAGAAAAGAATGTAGAGTGGGTAAAACCTAGAGTCCCTGAGCAGGGAGACTCTTAAAAAGTAAAAGGCGTGAACTTTACTGACCATAAGAAGAAGGAGGAGCATTCTTAGTGAAGAAGTGCCTAAGTAAAATCACTGCAGTGCAAATCAGTAAGACCCTGGGAAAGAACAGGAGGCTCTGAATTAGCTCAAGCGAGAGAAGGAAGGGAGGGGACAGAGTAAGTGTTTCAAAGATAAGGGAGCCCAGTGACCAGCTAGCCCTACCTCCTTCCTCACAGTCTCCATTCTCCCTGGATTTGCCATGTGTGACTTCCAGATCCTATCCTCCCTCCTTCCCAACTGGTCATGGCAGAAAGCTGGCCACTCTTCCTCTAGAGCCCCATAACGCTCCTCCATACACACTCACTGCCCTATCCCTTCCTCAGATTTCAGAGAATATCATTTGGAATGTATTGTCCTGAAACACAAAGTGGACTAACTATGCCAAGCACCTTGTGGAGGTGAAGGGTTCTCTGTGAATTTCACAATGGGATGCTGTCTAAGAAATCAATGCAATTTTCCACCAAGAAAGGAGAGCTCATATCCAGAGACAGAGATTAGCATCAGTGAGATGGTGAATCCTGTGGCAGAAACCGTGGCCCCAAAGCTTCATGGTAGTTTAAGTTAGACAGTGAAAGCAGCAAAAAAAAAAACAAAAAAAAAAATCAAGGTCTCTACTGTGGTTAAGGAAAAACTCTGTCCTTTGGTCCATCTAACCTTCAGCAGATCACTTCACTTCCGAGCATTTGCCTGGGAATTTTGTTATCTGAAAAATGACTACAGTAGTCCTTAACTCATTGGGTTATTCTGAGGATTGATTAAGGTAACCCTTCTAGGTCTAGGAATATAACTTAGTTGGTAGACCACTTAACAACCATGTACAAAGCCTTGGGCTTGAGCTCTAGCATAACAAATAAATACCTGTAAGTCCCTTAGCAGAGTCCCTGGCATATGGTTTTAGATAAAGCATATTAATCCTTAGAACTGCTTTCAGAACAAAAGTATTTATCAAGTGAGCTCTGCATGGCCTGGTGGTGGTGGCACACACCTTTAATCCCAGAACTAGGGAGGTAGAGGCAGGTGGATCTCTGAGTTAGAGGTCAGCCTGGTTTACAGAGTGAGTTCCAGGGTCAGGCGTACACAGAGAAACCCTGTCTCAAGAAACCAAAAATTTAAATTAAACTAAATTTAAATTTAAAAAGTGACCCTGTGTTAAGTATACTTAGCTGTTACTGTTACAAATGCCTTTAAAAAGTCATGACATTAACTTAAAAATTTTAGGCTCATGAGCTGCAAGGACTGTAAAATAAAGAAGAAACGATGCCTGTTTTAGAAACTCTAAGACGGGGCAGTTTGTAAACAACAATATCAGGACAAATGGAGATGTCCCACAAGATTTTGAGGATAGAGGATTTAAGCAGCTTAAGTGGCTGGGTGTGATAGAACATGCTTTTAACATCACCACTGGGAGGTATAGGCAGAGGGATCTCTGAGTTCAAGGCCAGCCTGGTCTACTTAGTGAATTCCAAGCCAGCCAGAGCTACAGAGAGAGACCCTGCTGCAAAGAAAAGGAGGAAGGAAAGGGAAAGAAGAAAAGCAGGAGTGAGGATAGAGCAGATCACCTTCACAATGAATGAACAAAACAGTGAGGACTTGTGAGTTCTCTGGGTGTGAGAATGTAAAGTGAGAACAGGCCATGCCCTCAGACTATCCCTAGGCAGGGGTCTAGGCAGGGGTAGCAACAGGAGACAAAGGAAGAAGTCAGGGGGGAAAACAGTCAACCAGTAGATAAAGTTGGCATATAAAAAACTTACAGACTGCAAATCTCAAGGAGCATATGGTCTCTCTATATGATACAGGACTGCACAGAAGGCAGGAGAAGTAGAAAGGATAGTGTAACTGGATGAGCCACTGCTGGGAGCTGAGGGGTGTAATGCATCCTGCATACGTTACACAGTCAGACCCAGAAAGAGCTGAACACACCGAAAGCCTTCCAGGGGCACCTCCTCCCTCAGCACACCTTGATTACTTAGGAGTTAATTACACTCTGAAGACAACACAGTGTAACCATAGCTACCATTCCGGCTACTTCCTTATGGGCTATAGCCATGTAGAGATCCAAAACACAGAAAAGACGAAAACCATGAGAGTTAGTCTGACTTCATTAGATGTTCTGTAATCTTTGCACCTATCATTTTCCATCTGTCTCTCCACCTACCTACTACATCTGGGGGTGGGAGAAGGTGGTGAGGGAGACTAAGAATGTCCAAAGCAGGGTAGCCACAGTGTAAAGGGATAAAGAAGAGAAGGACTAGAATGTACCCAGGATAGGACTAGACCAGATGTGGAATTAAAGCAGGAGAAAGGCTGGCAAGAGGGTATGAGAATCCCAAAGACAAGAAGCAAACAGGAAAGGTGATTGATCATCACTGGGCATAGAAAGATCGAGTCTGGCATTTTGATTTTTAATCATAGTACTAGAACGCCTGTTCGAAAACTCAAATTCCTGGTTCCTACTCAAGAGTCAGAAACACTTGGTTCCCAGACTGAATGGTGCTTGACCCCCTGCTCCTGGGGATTCTTATATCCACTAGGCTCCAGTGCAGCGATTCTCAACCTGTAGGTCACGACACATTTGGGGGTTGAACAACCCTTTCACGGGGGTCCCCTATCAGATATCCTGCATATCAAATATTTGCATTACAATTCATAACAGTGGCAACATTACAGTTGTGAAATAGCAACAGAAACAATTTTATTGTCAGGAAGGGGGGGTCACCACAACGTGAGGAACTGAATTAAAGGGTCACAGCAGTAAGAAGGGTGAGACCCACTCCTTTAGGGACTAGGGTATGAGAAGTTCCAAGGTGTGGTAAAGTCACCAGAAGCTTACATTAAACTTACTATTGTTACCAGATGTCAAAAGTATGGTTAGTTAGTGGTTGTCTTGGTTTGGTTGTTACTGTTGTGAAGAGACACCATGGCCATGGCAACTCTTCTAAAAGAAAACATTTAATTGGGGCTGGCTTGGAGTTTCAGGGGTTTAGTCCATTATTGTCAGAGTGAGAAGCATGGTGGTATACAGGCAGACATGGTGCTGGAAGAGGAGCTGAGAGTTCTACATCTTGATCTGCAGGCAGAAGAAGGAGACCGTGTGCCACACTGGCTGTGGCTTAAGCAAAGGAGACTTCAAAGTCAAGCCCCCACAGTGCCACACTCCCTTCAACAAACCCACACCTACTCCAGCAAGGCCACACTTCCTAATGGTGCTGTTTCCTATGGGCCAAGCATTCAAACACCCGAGTCGATGGTGGCCAAACCTATTCAGACCACCACAGTAGTCTCCACATACTATACATTGTTTCTTTCATTGTTTTAAAGTCTAGGTCTTTGTACCTTACCTAGCCTAGGTTTGTCTTGAACTTAAAAGTCTTCCTGCCTCAGGAAATGCTGGAATTACAGGTGTGTGTCACCACACTTGGCTCCACATGTTTCATTACTATTACTAGTAGTAGTAGTAGTAGTAGTAGTAGTAGTAGTAGTAGTAGTAGTATGTGTGTGTGTGTGTGTGTGTGTGTGAGAGAGAGAGAGAGAGCATGTGCCCCTGCACATGTCAAGGCCAGAGGTCAAACTCGGGTATCATTCCTCTGGAGCTTGGTGTCTTCTTGCTTTTTCAGACATACTTGGGGCTCTCTGAATAGTCTAGGCTGGCCACCTATTGAGGCCCCCCAAATCCTCCCATCCACCTCCCCAGCACCGGAATTACAGGAGTGCACTACCAAATCTGGCTTTTTACATGGGTGCTGCAGGATCAAATTCAGGTACCCAAGCTTGTGTGGCAAGATTCTGTGGGCTGAGTTACCGCTCCAGCCCCTACTTGAGTGTTTGTGAGACAGTATCTTTCTTCATAGCTCTGACTGGCCCAGAATTTATTATGCAGACCATGCTGATATTGAATTTGTGGCAATCCTCCCACCTCTGCCTCTCAAGTGTATGATGACAAGTATATGCTAGATTATTGTACTTAATATTTCTTTGCTAATAGTTTTGCCAAAGGTTAGCCAACCAGCTGGGTTTGGTGGCACGTGCTTTTCATCCCAGGTGGACCTATGTGAGTTCTACGCCAGTCTGGTTTACAGAGCCAGTTCCACTGCCTCAAAAAACAAAACAATCAAACAAACAAACAAAAAATTAGTCAATTATCTGAGACTCAGAATAGAAACCCAACCCACAGAACTCAGATAGTGCTACAAGTAGCTGGGCTTGTGGATCAGAGTTGAGGCTAGACTACTTGAGGTATTTTTAAATTACACTGTGTGTGTGTGTGTGTGTGTGAGAGAGAGAGAGAGAGAGAGAGAGAGAGAGAGAGAGAGAGAATAAGCGAATATGTGTGCACATGTGCAATGGTCAGAGGAAAACTTCTGGGAGTTGGTTCTCTCCTTCCAGCATGTAGGTCCCAGGGACAGAACTCAAGGGTTTTGACCTGCTAAGTCATCTTGTGGGCCCAGCTGAGACCTATTTTGACTGTCTGTTTAGTTTGCCATCAAAGTAAAAACTCCATGTGCTATAATAGAAATGATTGGTATTACATACATATATCTTAGAAAAATATTGATTTTACTCTAACTTACTGCTCTCTATAATTTGCATTGGCATTTATAGTTTTTATTCTGAATTTCTAGCTGCAGATTGTCACTTGGAGTTCTTTTTACCTAGGGTCAACACTGATCAGATCTGTACCATGTGCTAATGGACCCATATTCACAGATATAAATTGGCACAGATATTTTTACAGGTGGAGGCAAATGTGCCACTGGGATGATCTGCTGTTATGTAATATTTATTGACAAGCAACAGTGTGCTGGGTATGAAGATGTATTCAGAACTCAATATCAGTGTCAAGCCACTCTAATGAATTGTCGCTGATCTGAGGTCCATGGTCATGAGGCCTTTGCATCTTGATATTTTCTTGTGATTCTTCAAGATGTCACAAAGACATTCCCCACTGCAGTTCATATTCAAGCTAGCTCGTTGCTGGGAGGACACTAACTTATTGAAACAATGTATGTCTAGAATGTTCTCTCTGTTGCCAATATCTGAAGCCTCGTTACCCCTCACTAGGAGTGTAGCTGTAAACATGAGTTCATTTCCTTTTGGTAAGAGGGTAGGGACATAAATGTCTGTGATGTACTAACTTATAGTCAGGTGGGAGAAATAGGGTCTAGTGTGCTTCGCATGACTGGATAGCTTCCATCAGCAGTTCTCAACCTTCCTAATGCTGTGACCCTTTAATACAGTTCCTCATGCTACTGTGACCCCCAACCATAAAAATATTTTGTTGTTACTTCATAGCTGTAATTTTGCCAGAAAATATCTGATATGCAGGATATCTGATATGTGAGCCTCAAAGGGGTTGCAACTCACAGGTTGAGAACCACTGGCTTAGATGATCATATTGAACTGTATACTCCAAAACAACTGGAAACATTAAGCATTCTTAATATGGAATGTAAATGATAAAAGTTTGAGGCCATAGATATACCCTGATTTTAACATTATACAATGTACACATATATCTAAACATCACATGATACACCAAAATATGGATACTAATATGTATTAAATTTTTAAAATAAAAAATATATAAAATAAAAAGGACAAAGGCCATCTAGTAATTTAAAAAATATCTACATGTGTTGGAGAGATGGCTCAGAGGTTAAGAGCACTGGCTGCTCTTCCAGAGGTCCTGAGTTCAATTCTCAGCATCCACATGATGGCTCATAACCATTTATAATGAGAGCTGGTGCCCTTTTGTGGCCTACAGACATACATACATCAATACAGAACATTGTATACATAATAAATAAATAAATATTTTTTAAAAAATATGGTATACCATATTTTTTTAAATGTGGTATATCTCTTTAGTACTTAATACTTTACTTGTGAGCAAGCTAGAACATTGCCTTGAAGTATTATTTAAACCTGGTTTTGTTGTAAGTAATTAAGTCCAAGACACATATTGTGGTCTAGTGTATACAATCGTTTGTTTTCACAGATAAATAATAAAGTTCTTTAGAAAACTTTATTGGTGTACATTCACTGTATATAGTGATGGCTTTATAAGCACATTTTCATTCAAAGGTACCATACTTTGACCCTGTGGTCCTGCCAGGACCAAACTATTTTATATTCACGTAGAGTATACAAGAGTCAAACTCTACTACTAAAATACAACTCAAAGTGGGAGAAAGTTCTGCAATTTTTGCACAAAAGTCATATTTTCTCATTAATCTGCACTGCACTCTCAGCTATTATACTAATTGACACGCACAGAGAGAGCTTAAGTAGTTTCTCTAACATATAGCTATATAAATTCAACTCTTCATATTTTAAAAAGCATCTCAAAGCACATTGATGCCTTTTGTTGTGGCGGTGATGGTTATTAACCCCTTCCTGTACAGGAAACAGATTCTCTCCTTCTTGGAGAAACACTGCAGTCTCCTTACAGGCCTGAAGAGGCCTCCGGTTTTATTAAGGACTTGTGCTATAGAACATATTTAAATATCAGAAGTGTTGCTGTGATATCAAAGGGTGAGCTGGAGATGAGACTTCAAATCTAAATCTGCTCACTGTAAACCAAATCTAAACATTTGCTGAAGCGCCTATGAGAACAGTCCCACTGTGTGCTTCTATAAAATGTTGCTTGCAGTATCAAGGACACAGATGTGAACATCTCTTTCCAAATCAGTGATTCCATAAAATAAATGTGTAGTCTAGCACTTAGTCCTCCTGCACAGGCCATTATGAAAGCCGTCAGCGCTGAGTGTTGTTTTTATATGATTTGAATTCTTATGATGTGCATTAATTACTTTTAACACAAAAATCCATTTACACTATCTTAAAATATGAGACTTTCCATTTTGTAGATATCAGAGTGAAACATATTACAATAAGCTGAAGTTCAGTGTTTTCCTTAGTAGTGTCTTTCCTAAATAGTGTGATTGTTTTTAGATCTTTCTCTGTTTGTAGATACTTTATATCACAGGTTCTAACCTAGAATCTAGAGTTTAGGAGCTGCCTACGGTTCTGTTGTCTTCATGGATAGACAGAGGACTCACTGTCCCTCTTCGATACACGTAACTGTTCCCAAGTGGGCTAACAAGCTTTAGGTGCTTTACAAGATGCTGAAAACATGCCTTGATTGCATTTAATTTGATTCCAATTAAGAAGCACTTAAGAAGTTTCTACTGAACTTGATTACGCTGAGCGTTTCTGAAGAACACACTTCATTATTTGAGGCAGCTTTAATTGAAAATTATCACAGAGTGAAAAACACTGTTCATTTTAATAAAATGGGCTTAATCCCAAGACGTTATTTCACAATTGCATACTGTAGATATGGTTTATTAAATAATAGTTCCGGGGCCCTGGGAGAATCATTTAAAATACTGAGTGCCTCATTCACAGTTCACCTGAGACAGGGCAGGTCACATTGCTTTTTAAATACTTAACAGAAACCAGAAATGCCATGGGGGAAATTTTATTTAAATCAAAATAAAGACAGAAAGCCAGAGCACAAGAGTGAAGATACCGCCTTCTCACCAAAGTTGTAAGCTGTGAATTTTCCAGCTTACTGAAATGAAAATGAACTTCTAACTTAGCAAGCAACAATAGCCAAATAAACAGAAGATGCCACCAATTTCCTCAACTGTTTGAAATGTAACATTGCTCCTTTTTAAATAAAGGACTACTTTGACATCAAAATTTTACACAGTCATAATCAGGACAAAAATCAAGCCGTATGTCCAACAGTGTCAGATTTTTTTTTCAAAAGTTATTATTTTACAGGCCTTGGTTTGTGTTAATGTTTCAAAAGAGAAAAATGATGATTAAAAGCAAATGTCCTAAAGTCAGTTACTCTGTATGAAGCCTAACCACACAGCTAGCTAGCTTCCATTGGGTGGAGCCCTGCAGACACATTTGGCTTGAGCATCACTGAAACTTCAAGAATAAAAGCAACTTGTGGTTTGTGGTTAGTGATTAAGCACCAGTGAACCTGTGTGTGCTCTCGTATAGAAAAATCTGCTGCATTCTAAGCATTTCTCACACTTTGTAACAACATCTTTATTATGCCTCTCAGAATTAATTGACCTAAAACCCAGTGACTCTACGATATATCTATTGGATAATTAGAAGTCTGAGGGCCAAAAAATAAAACCCATTATTGATGTTCAGCTCTTTAGTCAAACAAATACTTTACAGCTGTAATTTGCAAAAAAAAAAAAAATTTTTTTTCCTTTGAAATGGGCATCATATCAGAGATTCGTGCTGTTGATCTGATTCATACCAGCAGTTTCAGTGCCCTCTCTGGAACAGACTAAAATCTAAAAATAATGCTGTGAAGTCAGGAGGCTGAGGTAAGAGGGATGCGTGTTGGGCGAGGCTAAACTACACAGTGTGATGGCTGACTTGTAAACATACTCTGTAACCGTGAAAAGAACCTGTACTTTCTCTCAGAACCTAGGTGGGTCTCTTCTGGAGACAAATGAAGCTTCCTAACGCTAAGCTTCTTAGTAAATCTGCCTGACCTTGAAAGCAGGGACCTCAGGGTGGGGGCGCGGTGACCTACTTTAGTGATCAGTAACTATGGATATCAGACAATGCACTGGTTGTCAATGATCATTGCTAAAATCTGTCTATACCACACTGGAACAATCAATTTTGTAAATGATTGCAATAATCAAGGAAATTGCCTAATTTATAAATCCTTGCATAGGGCATTTTAATGGATTCCTCCATTTTAATGCTGATACCGTCAGAGCTCAATGAATTGTTGTCCAGGCTGTCATTACACAAAATGATAAAAACATCCCGACTGGTGGGGAAACCACATCCCATGGATATTCAGGCCCTCTGCCCATGATCACTCATTGGTGACGGCCACAGAAGTTCTATGCTCTGGAGCTTCATGAGGAGCAAATGAGCAGGCTTCTTTGTGTCTGGGCACTCATGAAAACCATTAGAGTACTGGGATCTGAATAAATCCATGTAATGATCTGTAACATAGTGGACACATCCTCTAGCTCTGGCAGCCCATGTCATAATAGTTTGTCACACTTTTTTGCCTAATGCTGGACCAGTTTTTGTTGTTGTTTTTTTTTTTACCACCAAGTCTCTCCACCATGCTAACCTCCAAAATAGTGAATCACACTAGTGTGGATGATGCTGGCCCAGCTAAAGCAAATGTGTGCTCTGTCCCAATCCTCACTTGTCCACTAACAGGTGGATCCCCAGAGTCCTCCTGGAAATGCAGACTGAACACTTAGCTTCTCCCCTAAACCCACCACACATAGATTACTCGTCTCGCTTAATCCTCGGCCAATTGATTCTGGCCAATAGTGTTCTGCCACTGGTTTACTTACTGCTCAGTCTCACTGACCTGACATTTATGGTGCACTGATTGGCCTCTGTCAGTGGTGCTGCTTGTAAATTCACTTTGAAAAGCTTTGTGTTAACAGCCTTCAACCAGGCTCCAAGAGGAGCACGAACAGGCAGC
>CAJQZJ010033788.1:293514-308166 GCA_907164525.1 Lophiomys imhausi
CACACACACACACACACACACACACACACACACACACACACACACACACATGATCACACTGACAAGCCATTAAGCCATTTGTAACCACCAGAAAGCAGACTGTTGCTAAAACAGCCCTATAGCAAAGCCCTAGAGTCCACAACCAAGAATCCTACTTATCTGATGATTCTTCCTTCATTAGTTCATCTGGCTGAAGATTTAGATCACTTAAGGTTAAGGCCTCTAGTATCTAATATTTTGTAACTAGTTCTCCCTGAGCCAAGTAGCTAAAATCAAAGGATTATCTAATTATAATCCCCTCTCTTTCAGGAATGGACTTCAATAATCAAACATGAAGCTCTGATTAGGATTTTTCAAATATGATATTTTAAATAGTAGTAGGGATTAATTTATACCCAAATGCATTTTTCTCACATTTCTATTATCTACTATGTTAAAAGCTGTATAATTTCATTTTGTCAGAAGAGAAACCAAATTTTAAGTTTTGGTATACAATATAATTCACAACGGGGATTGGTTGCTTTCAAAGTTCTGGAACATATTTTAGTCTCTCACATTCAACATTTACTACTACTACTACTACTACTACTAATAATAATAATAATAATAATAATAATAAAGTTTTAGATGACCTAGAACAGGTCCCAAACTTGCTATGTAGGTCACAGTGACCTTGAACTTCTGACCCTCTTGCCTCCACCTCCCGGGTGCTAGGATTACAGGTGTTCACGCCATCATTCCAGTTTAAGTGGTGCTGAGGACCAAATCCAAGGGTTTCTTCTTACTAAGCAAGCAAGCTCTCTACCTTTTCTCCACAAGCTTGTTTTCAGCTGAGAAAACTACCCTACCCCTGTCCTCTCCCTGCTTCTATTGCTCCAGGCAAGAGACCTGTGAGAAGAGCAGGGAACCTGGCATTAAGGTCACCTGGCTCTAATTGTAAGTAAGGCCTCTGCTCAATTTCTCTGTTTGGCTGTTTTTTTTTTTTTTTTTTTCTTGTCCTCAAGATTGGGAGGCCGGAGGCTAATCCTTCACAGTTCGAACAGAGGCAGGTTAAGGTGGTTCTGACGTCTGGAGTCAGCAGGTCCTGTGATAAGCCATCCTCCGCCAGCATCCTTAAGGCCAGAACTTCAGAAGCCAGCCCTCCACAGGACAGGGCAACTTATTCTCTACTGCTACTCGGCGAGGCGGACGGAGGGCGGGGGTTGGGTTTCCTTGGGACCAATGACCTAGCTCTGAAACCCGGCCTAGGCTACGGGTCAAGGTGTTCAACCAGGGCAGCTTACCTCCCAGAGGTGCTGCGTGTTCCTCACGGCGCCGGTCTGCACTTTCTCCGGGGGCAGGAGCACGCCCTGGAAGGGCCCAATCCAGGTGCCCTGCTGGATCCTCTGCGCTGCACAGATGCCGTACGCCAGGCCCGGCACGGTGCTGGTGCATAGGCACACCTCCCGGGGCAGGTCCCGCAGCCACTCAGGCAGCTCCGGCGGGGGTGCAGCGGCCGCAGCGCTGCTGGTGCCCACAAGCCGGCGCAGCGAGTGCAGCGGCCCGTGCATTGGGCACTCCCCGTTGCGGTTGTCCGCGCACATGTCGCAACCTGTGGGTGACACCGGGAAGAGCGTTAACCCGGTCTTTTGTCGAGGGGGTAGGGGGTGGATTCTCGGCTAAACTCCCTAAACTGCAGCAGGTAAACCACTTGTTGGGGAGGGAGGGAGACACTAGAAGGGCACCAACGCCGAAAGGAACTCGCCCCACACCCAGGGAATTCGCTCCACTCAAATATGCCTGCTGGGATCCTCCAAAAGCTTAGGTGCTAGGTTTGGATAGTCAGGTGTGCTTTCCAGGCTCTCTCCTAACGCCCGCGGCTTTTGCGTCCCGTCCAGCTTGCCTGCATCTCAGCTTCTCTCTCTTCCCTGCACCGGTTCCTGTGCCTTCACCCTACCCAGCGTTCCGGGGTGTGCTTATCCTCGCACCCTGGAGGTCCGTCTCTTGCCCAACCGTTTATCTCAGATAGTCTCGCCAGTACTTGGTCTGCTCTATGGCTACCAAAGCGGGAGTGACAGGTACAAAAGCTGAACTCCGAAGCTTCCTACGCCACCCCCGGAGCGCAAGCCCTGATCCCGGCCCTCTGGAAGCTACGACCCCAGTCTGTGTCCAGCGCCCACTCCAGGGAGTTCAGTCATCAAAAATGAGCGGGAACTGGGGGAGAGATGTGTCAGATGTGATTGTGCATGCTAGTTCTTCCCAGAGACCAAACCGACGAGGAAGTTTAAGGATCGTGGTAAAGGGTCTTTAATGATCAGGGTGGTGATTTAATAGAGCAGGCTGGAAGGCTAAGCCCAAATTAAATGAGATTATCTCAATTTAGGGAAGCTGTTCCTGACTTGCCCCCAGGGCAGACAGCTTGCAAGGCGGATTCCACTGCAGCACCCAGTGGCTTTTGACTCGAAAGGAGAGGGAAGTCACGAGAAGCTAGGCTTTCAGCGACCACGCTGTCGGAATCGCAGAGCCCAAAGGTTATTAATGGTCCTGGCGGAGCCGCTGTGTCTGCTCCCTGGTGCGGCCGGCTGGCCTACGCAGGCGCGACTCTACCTCCTGAGTCCAGCATCCCTGGGGATGCTCAGGGTTCTCCTGCAGCCGAGGCCTGTGGCACTGACCATGGCACTTGGTGCTCCTGTACTGGTGGAGATCGTAAGAGGCAGGTACCACGGTACCTGAGTTGCACCCTCCCTCGGGTTTCTTGGCACCTGCCCATTGTCTCCACGCCAGCTAGCCCTTGTAGATCTGTGCTGAATTGCAGATCCACCCAAGAAACGTATTACAAGGCAAATCAGTGAAGAATTTTCCACAGGGAACATTCAATCACAAGCCAGAACAGACAGACAACCTTGCCATGCCAATTGCTTGAAAATAACGGTTGGAAAAAAAAACAAAAAACAAAAACGAGAGCATCCTATCTCTCGGAGGTGGTTCCTGTCAGTTGTATCTTTCCCTCATTGAGCAGCCACTCTATTCAAGATACTACAGCCCAAGGAGTGATGAGGAGAACTTCTTAGTGGCTGTCTCTAAGACTTAGAGGAGCAACACCCTGTTTCTGCTGGAATGCCTCTATGCCGTCCTTAACACAAAGGTACCCACTCTCTGCCGGCAACACAGGATAATGTGGAAGACTCTTCGAGACTCCACTTTGACTCCAGGGCCTAGACTGGTGTATGCTGATATTCATTCACATGCCAACTCTTCAGAAACATATTTCACTCTACTCCTCATACTTTTACTTGTGAAAAACAACAAAAACAAGAGACTGCAGAAACAAAATGACAATAAATATTATCCCTGACTGCTTTCTATGTGTCATGCACCAAACTGCCACTATAGTATCTAAGTGCTGCCATCCCATTTTTTTATTTATTTTTGCAGATGAAGCAAAAGACATTTCAGAAGCATTGAAATGGAACCAAAGACCAAGAAAATAGAAAGAGACAGCGAAAAGATCCACGTATGAGTCTGCCTGACTCCAACGCCTTCAAACGCAGAGATTTAGGAAGACAAATGAAAGCTAGGAGAATTTTACATACCAACTTATGACTCAATCAATAGAATTGAAAGTGTTTACTGATGTAACCATTTTGGGGGCCCATGAAAAGAACTCCTGTATGATTGAACTATGGAGTTACAGAGATAGTTCTCTCTACCACACTTATGGGCTTGATGAAGCTAAAGTATAAGAATAGGAAAATAAATAGTTGCTGTCTATAATTTTTAATGTGTCTGATTTCACACACACATTAAAATGATCTTTTACCACCTGAGGAAAAACCGCTTTTCAAAAATGACAATAGGGAAAGACAACATGCCCACCCATGAAAATAAATGTGAATCACCTCAGGGAATGCTTAACTGATTTTTTTATCTTCTAGTTCATTCAATTAAGAGTGAGAAGATTAAAAAAAATGTACTGCTCATAATCTAATAGCCTGTGACAAAAATTCTATCAACTTCCCACTTCTCTACTGTAGCATCATGCCATCTATGTGGATAAACAGATTAGAAGCAATTAACTCCAGCCACTACCCTCCCCCCAGACAAGAAGCATACTTCAATAAAATTTGGGATAAATGACAGCTAACTCATTTCTGAAGTCCTCTTCAGTGTGTTAGGTTTCATTGTTCTCCACACCATACTTTAAAAGTAGAATTTTGTAGAGTACTAAACAAACTGAGGCTTCCCCCAAATCTAGAAGACTATATTCCAAGTTTACTGAGAGTAAGTAAGTCTGATCCAAGCTAATTAGTTCACTTAATATGAGTCTTAATAAAAATGTAAAAAAAAATTCTCCCAGAAAAGTTGACCAATTGTTATCAAAATAAGGTCATCAACATTTTTACCACACACAAAATCTCTCAGACTGAAGATATTTATTTGTAACCTGTCTCTGAGTCCCAGAGGAACCTGGGGAAGTTTTAAACAAGTATCTTTTTTCTTGGGATTGACAAATAGTCACAGGTTGGCAAACTTGGTGTTTTCTAGCCAGTGAGCCACAAACACACACCTAAAAAGATTTGAAGGAGAAGCCAGCTAGATCCTCAAACTACTCCCCACAAGCATTCCAGGCCTTTAAGAATCAGGGATTTTTGTACAAGTTTAGTTATTCACAAGATGCTTTGAAATCCAATCCAGGTCTCTCTCCCTCCTAGTACCTCTGCCTAGGGTCCATGAAAAGGGAAGGGGGTGATGGTGGGTTACCGGTTTGCCCACCTACTGACCACAGAAGGCCAAGACAGGCCTCTGGAGTGAAGTGGAGAGCAATCCTCATTCTTCATTTCACACCCTTCTTACTGTGTGAATGTTTTCGGAGGTTTTTATGTTGTCGTTTTCAACTGCACGCACTTTTTTTAAACCACCTTAAATGAACCCTATACAAGCAGAACAGAGGGTCTATTTCCTAAAATTTCACCTCTCGTTCTAGGAAAGGTGAAATGCAAAGCACCTCAGGGGGTATTCTGTCTGCCAAAGACCTGAGAGATGAGTGTGGGCACCGATAGGGCTCGGTCCATAAAGCTTTGCCCGGGAGTGCCTCCACACTAGGCTTTCCTTGTGCAAAGCCTCTCCTGTTCTCACAGCCTTCAGTTAAGGAAGCTGAAGAGTAACTTGGAAGCCGGCTGAGCCGGTACCGCTCAGGCTGTAAATCCCCTACCGGGGTGGCAGATAGACAGGGTCGCAGCCCTCAGTCCAACAGGCCAAGCCCCGAAGGGCCAGCATGCATCGATCGGTCCCGGGAGTGCCGCCTGCTGGCAACTCAGAGTCCAAAGTCCCTGGGGGAGGGCATGGTGGGCTGAGGACCCTAGGGCAGACCGCAAGCCCAGCCAGGAGCCTCACTCCCCAGGGCTCCATCACGCCCTGGCTTTCCCTGTGGAGGATGTGGACAAAGAGTGATGCATAGCTGACTGGATGCCTTCGCCTCCGAAGGATTCAGTTTAAAGGCCTCACCCAGCTTCAAGCCACGAAGGGCTCCCAAGGGTAGCGACTGCTAACGCATTCTGGAGTCCCAGCCGCACTGGACACCCACCAGGCCTGTCTCCCCTGAACAGGGAATAGCCATCCTCACCCACCCCAGAGCAAGTCTAGGCGACCCAGAGACGAGGTGCCCCCCAAGAAGAGTCCATTGTGGTGGCCCAGCTCACGTGGATGCTCTGGGGTGTCTGGCTGCCGGCAGCAAGCAAAAACCCAGGGCTTTCTCAGTCTAGCCTGACCGCTTGACCCAGGAACCAAAAGAGACAAAAAAGGGAAGAAAAGAGGGAGGGAGGGAGAAAATGTGGATTTTATTTGTCTCCTGGTGACTGTATTAATAAATTAAATGAGAGCGCCAGGGTGTGAGGGTGAGAGAATATTGCACGGAGATAAACCTGGCCGCCCTCTGCCCCTGCGAGGACGCCATATACAAGGCAGAGATGATGAATAGGAGCAGCGAGAGGAGATCGAAGTGGGTCTGGGCTGGCTCCACTCTCTCCTACAAAACTATAGGGCAATTAATTGTGGCTTGTCCCCTCATCCTTCATCTCCTGGTGGCACATATCGATGGAGATTACTGCTGATGGACCATTTTATCACCTTAAATAAACAGTCGCCACCTCTTCTAACCTCAATCTAATATATGGCTCTATGTTCAGTTTCAGGGCTCTGGATAAAGAATGATGTAAAATAGCTAAATCATGTGTGTTACGAGGTGGGGCTGAGGCTGCACACAAAACGTGAGAAAAAGAAAAATAGAAAGAAAAAATAAAAAGCCCGCACACCAACACTGAAGTCCCTCCCCCAGGAGATCAGATCTGAAATCTATAATAAATCGCTTGCTGGTCCATAACAGCCAGGTCCGCTGGATAGGAGCGGAGTAGAGGGTGTGTCTTCTTGGCCTTAAGAACCAGCAGGTTCTCAAGAAGTGCCCCCAACAACGAAGTGGGAAGAGATTAGGAATAAGTCAGAACACGTGACCTCCCCAGTTTTCCACAGCCTCCAGCACAGCTCCCTGCAATCCCATAGAGGCCAGTCCTTCACTGCCCTCAGTCCTTTCCCTCAAATTTTTAGCAAGTCTGGCGCTGCACATGCCCACGAAGAAACCTGCAGCCCTGCTTCCAAATCCATGGTTCCCAAAACTGTTCCCTACACGGGAGTGCTTTCCTAAATCAGAAAGGTCAGAGAGCACACCAACACTGAGGTGTAGGGTGACCCAACCTTGACACCAGAACAGGCTCATTCTCAGCCTCTTCCACAGCATGAAGCTAGCCAGTCTTCACAAAGAAGGATTGTAAAAAAAAAAAAACCTGCTCTCTACTGAGACTCCAGGCATGCCCAGTGACTGCCGCTTTCCAGGAGTACTACCAACGTCTCAGGAAACACTTTACTTATCCAGAACTTGAGGCCACTGGGATGGAGCCCCAGGGTTCAGGCAACCCAGCAGCAAAGAAGGACTGTGTGTGTGTGTGTGTGTGTGTGTGTGTGTGTGTGTGTGTGTGTGTGTTACCTAGCACAGCACTTGACTTTTAAGGGAGAAAGCAGCAGCGAAGCTTTGAGATCTTTGGCGGAAGGTGTACCTCAGTCACTGGCAGGCAGGTCAATAGCAGGAACCTCCTGCTCACTTGGACAGTTGTGTGTTTCATGTGTTTGCAAATCTGGTAGGAAAGAGCTGCAAGCCCCTTCACTGTGGGATCTGCCATATGTGCTAACACAGTCTGAAGGTGTGACTGAGCAATGGTGCCATGCTACATCAGTAGCATGGGCAAAAGGAAGGGAAGAAATGGGGAGACCCTTTTTTTGCCTAGTAAGAAAAGAGAGAAGTGACTAGACACTTCTTTAAATGCGAAGTCATGACCACGACATGATACTATGTTGAATGATCACTTTAACTTTACAAAAAAATTTTAAAGAGAAATGACAAGAGTGGGGGGGGAGAAGAAAGCAAGCTAGGGAAAGCTACACGTGATAAATTAAAAGTACTTCAGTCTCTCCCTGCCTCCCTCCCACCCCCCATACAATACAGAAATGAGGGGAAGCTTTTGTTTTCAATATTTCAAGGGACAAAAATACTAACACCCCCACCCCCTGGAAAAGCTTTACAGTCTTTGCATTTCAGATTTGTTTGAAACGTCCAGTTAGATTAAACCCAGTCACTGTTGATCTTTAAAGCACACCTTACACCGAGTGGCTTTAAGCAAGAGCCAAGTTTACTTGTCCAGGACTAGAGGCCAGTTTCCCATTACCCAGAGCTATATTCCCTTTCTGTTTTCCTTCCAACCGTCCCTTTAATTAGCAACAAAAGTGAGGTGTAACAATCTAACTTCCTTCTGTCTTTTCTCCTGCACTTGGAACATTGGATCAATCCATTTGACTCAAAAGAGGAAACCAGACGATTAACAAAATATGAATAAATAAAACCACAAATCATTCTCTCTAACCAGGGGTGGGGGAGCTATCTGGGTAACAAACTGGTTCATATCCATATGTCAATTAGTAATCTGTTCTAATTCTTTCTCTGATTGGCAGATGTTTTCTCTAGTGAAAAAAAAAAGTTAAATCTCAATGCTACATTGTAAAAATCACACACAGCACAACGGAAAGCCAGGCTTGGTATCTTTTCCAACTCAGATTTAATATAGAGAAGTAACTATAAGCTTGATAAAGCTCTCTCAAGCTATAATGACTCCATTTCGCTTTGCAGGAGGATCTCCTGCCAAGCAGTCTATGTCACACTTTAAAAAGAGCTGGTTGTAAGACAACATCTGGAAGAAACTCATGAAGAAACACACACATCTCTGAACTCCATTAAGATAATGCAATTTTTATAAAATGTTGGAAACCCTGAAAAGGAGTCTTCTTAAATGCACACACACAAAAAGGAAACTGCAATCTTAAACCAATATTTTAACCTGAGACACTAGAAAGGAAAAAGGTAAATACAACTGCTGTTTTGGCTAGTGCTTGCTGGCTCCATCACAATAACTATTTCAAGGAGAGTGATAAGCTTCCTTTACGTGGCCAATGCCCATTGTTGTTGTTGCTTTTAATCAAAGCAACAACCTAGGAAATTTTAACTTACTATTCTAATTATATTATTTCATTTTGGTGTGAAATCAGACTTTATGGCATGATAGACATTCTGCAGCAAGCAACTTATTAAAACAGAATATAAGTAAATATTTATGATCTACTTTCTTATACAGAAACCAACTGAAGAATGGAGTGAAAAAATCGATGGATGAGTGCTGCTCTCACTGTGACTCACTCCCAATTGTTTTAAGGTTCTGTCTGACATGTGTATTAACTGTCCTCTCCGGAATCTTTGGACAGAACCTTAGGTGTTAACATATCATAACACTTGAAATTACCAAGAAGTAGCAGATGCATTTAAACACACATTCTTGGTTGAGGGTTTTGTTTCAAACTATCAGAATATAACTGGGCTTAGGACAAGCATTTGGAATTGTGAATACAGAAAGCTCGGGAAGTCCTGACACGTAGCTAGTCATTTACGGTTTACTTGAGGAAGAGATAAGTTTCTTCCACTGAATTGCCACCAATTTAAACTTTTAAAAATTCTTTAAACAAATAAAGCAACATGGGTTGTAAGCATTTGCAGGATCAAGGGTTGTTGGAGAATGCAGGATCCGCAAAGACCAACACCGTCTTTGACGCTGGAAATTTTCTTCTTATTCAGTGGGCTTTCCCCCTATCCTTTTTCCTTAGCTTCTAAAATAAATAGTAGCCCTACTAATAATACCTACCTGCAGGAAGAAACTGACCCATTATCACCAAAACAAAACAAAAAACTCCTACTGCAGCGAGGTCCCGCTTGGAAACCCTCGATGACCAAGGGGCCAGAACATGAGCTGCTACCGTTAACTCCAAAGATGGAATATAGACCGAGAAGCAACCTCTGATGTCCACGCTCCCTCGGAAACTAAGAGTCACTCCCTAGTCCTGATCAAGCCAGGCTGGGTCCACCGGGGCAATGCCGGTCTCCAACTGCCAGTACCAGAACTCAGGGCGGCAGGAGGGCGGTGGGCCGCTGGAGTGGCAAAGCCTTGTGGCTGTGAAGCCGGGTCTGAAGAGAGCGGAGAGAAAGAAGCCCAAGATGACACCCAGGCACTCCGTCTCAGACGCCAGAAAAGTTTTACCTCAGTGTTCTAGGTGGCACGGGACAACGGCTTGGACCAACATCTCCTACCCTTTACCCGTGTCACTCTCCTGGGACTCTACCCGCCTCCTCCATCATTGCCTGCTGTCGCCGGTGCCCGGACAGAGCGGGCGAGCTAGGGCTGTGGCTACGTACGGTTGTTGGGGTCGCTGGTGTGCTGGTTGAGCGGGATGATCTCCATGCGCTGCTGCCCGTACAGGTAATAGTCCAGCTCCTCGGCGCTGCAGCGGAATCGTGGGATGCCACGGCCGTCGCCCCCGCCACCACCTCCGCCGCCGCCGCCCTTGGCGGGCACGGGGCCCGAGGGGGCGCCCAGGCACAAGTCCTTTGCGGGCAGCGGTTCCGCGGCCACCGCGGCAGCAGCGAGAGGTGCGAACACCGGCATCTGCGCCACCGGCAGGGCCGAGAGACCGGCCAGCGCGGCGGCCGCGGCGGCGGCACAGGAGGAGGCAGAAGAGGCAGAGGTGGAGGAAGGAGCCGGGGTGGACGAGACGGACGAGAGCGAGGCGGGCCGCGGCCGCAGGCCGTCTGGAGGAGGCTCGGGGCGCTCGGGAGCCGGAGGCGGCGGCGGCTGCGGCGGCTGCAGGGGCTGCGGCGCGCCCAGGGGAAGCGCGGCGCCGCTGCCTTTGAGCGGGCCGCCGCCGCCGCCGTGCGGGAAGAGTTGCTGCCAGTGCTGCAGGTAGGCTGGGTCCACTTTGAGGAAGGCCGAGCCGCCGGGGTCCCCCGGCTTCAGCATGTCCGACGCCTCGAGCTGCGGGGCAGAGGAAGGCAGGGAGGAGCGCAGCGTGAGCGGGACCCGTGCCTGGACCAGAGAGGGAGTGCGGGAGGAGCGCGCGGGGACCTGGATGGGGCACCAGAACCCCACTCGGCTCCGGGCAGCACCGCCCCGCGGCGGCGGCGCCCTCTTCCCAACTCCGCCCGGGCGCAAAGTTTACTCTCGGGGGCCGCGGTGCGGCGTGGAGGTGGCTGCGTGCATCCGACTCGCAGCCTGCGAACCCAGCTCCCACCCTGCTAAGCTGGGACCCCGGGACCCGGCGCTTTCCGGCACCACCCCAGGCGGGACGTCGCCCCGGCCCTCAGCCAGCACCCTGGAGCCAGCCCGAGGCGAAGTGGCGGCGCAGCGCCTGAGACGCGCTGGCTTCAGGCACCGGGAGGCGGGACAGTCTCGCCCCCCGCCCCTTGCCCCAGACCTCCAACCTCTAGACGCCAGGGGCGGGCGGCCGGCAGCCCTCGTCCTGCCCCGCGGTACCTGGGAGCTGAAAGCAGCCGGCGGGTGCTAGCCGTCCGGAGTGCGGGAGGCCGTCTCGGTGCACGGGCGGAGAGCGGGATCCCCGGACTAGCTACATGACCCCAAGCCGGAGGAGATGGATGGGGAGCCTTAGAGACCCCCCCCCCCCAGCCTGGAGCTCTCCGGGGATGCCCGCAAAGAACGCGGAGGCCCGCGGAGGGCGCAAGAGCAGCTCCGCGGAGAGAGAGCGCGGGAGCGCCGGAAGACGCGGGATGGAGCCGCCTCTGACTGCTGCGCTCGGCCGCTTCGGCGCTTTGGCTCTGCTCTGGCAGCCTCCCGGCTGGACACGTGGGTTTTACGACAGCACCAAATACATGTGTGTGCGTTCGTGTGTGTGTGTGTGTGTGTGTGTGTGTGTGTAAGCGCGTGTATGGAGGGGAGAGGAGGGAGACTGTGAAAGGGGGAGAGGGATGGAGGGAGGGGAGGGAAGAAGCGAGAGGACAGAGAGAGTTGGGGGGGGGGAGAGGAAGGAAGAGAGAAGAGGGAAGAAGGCGGGAGCCGGCCAAAGGAAAGTAGGGGAGGGGAGTGGGAAGAAGGAAGTTCTAATTGGACTGAACCGGCAGACAACCGGCTCCGTGCGTCTCTGCCTCCCCTGCACAAACACCTCCTCTGCCCCATACACACACACACACACACACACACACACACACACACACACACACTTTTTTATTTTTATTTTTTGGGGCGTGACGTCTCCAGCTTGCTTGTTGTCCTTTTTCTGTCCACTGTGTTTGTTTGTTTTTTCTAGCTGCCGGCTCAACGTCCTGATCCCAAAAGCTCTGAAAACACACCAACCAGGCAAGCATCTTCGGGTCAGCTAGTGTCTGTGGTGGGCGCAGCATACACCGCGGTGGGCGCGTAGACCCAGTCCTCCGAGCGAGTTTGCTTTTCAGCCGGGTTCAGATTTTCCTGGAATGCTGTTGGGTGCCAGAGTTGACTCGCCCGCCAAGCAATCTCTAACATAAATCCTCCGGAGAGAAAAGTTGGGGGCGAGGCGGGGCACGCTGTGCGCTGGCGTGAAACCCTCAGTCTGCAGCCTGAGCCGGGCTGGAGGGCTTGGGAGCGGCGAGGGTCTCTAAAAAATGAGCCGGCCCTGGCAGGACTCCAGCCTGGCTCGGGTGGAGAGGCAGCTGCAGCGGAGCCTGCCTCTAGAGCTCAAGCACCTTTATTCTGGGCTTGTCTTCCAGTGTTCTCTGCCTCTTTTTGATGGCACTTCGAGCCTTACATTTGTGCCCCGGCTGCTCCGGAAAGCTGCCCTGAGGGGTCGAACACGGGTTTCTTTAATTCAACTCTACCATTAGTGATTCAGGAGGCAAGCGCAGCCCCACCCTACTGTGCCATCTCCCAGAGCATTGAGCAGCAGCAGCTCCACCATGCAAGGTCTAGCGTCCATCCATTAGGCACTCACCCCAAGTCCTTAGTCCTTATGAATGCTTTCTGGCATTCATAGTACTCGGTGGCAGAGGGCTGTGACAAACTGTGCGAAATTGGCCAACTCCGGGGCTTTCTCCCGGCCAGGGCTCTGTCCACACCTTAAGAGGGGGGAGAGGCATTTATCTTTCCGAAGCAAACAACCCAATGTATTAAGTCACCGGGTCCGAACAAGAAATCTCTATCCTTTCCTAATTTCTGCTCATTTCGTTTTCTCTTTCCACCACTCATTTTAGCCGAGCCTGGGAAACACGATGTTTAGAGTTTGTTCGGGTCTCAGGCAGAACGCCTGCCTCCTGGTTGGAGCCTAGTTGGACCGAAAGTGTTTTGACTGGCGTCGTTATGACAAGGTTATCCGTCATCCCTGGATAGATTGATAGCACCCAAGTCTAAGGCAAGCACCGCGAGGGAAAACCTACCGCGCTGTAGACCCCGAGGCTAACCAGGCAGTCTTCGAAGACCTCAGACAACTCCCTAGAGGAGAGGATGAAGTTCCAGGCCTCTTTCAATTAATTTGTGTCCAGAATTGCTGTGACTCATGGGACCCCGGGAGACAGAGCAAACTCTCTTTCTCACATTCCCCTACTTCGCTGCTGAGAGACCAGGACCTTTCTAAGGTCTGTGTGAGAAGCAGGGAGCTCTAGGGATGGAAGTTAAGAACACCGGCCCGCCTTCTCCTTTCTAACCAAAGCCGGCTGTTTCCTAGAGTTTGGTTCCCAGAAATGGAAGTGCCAAAGAATCACAACCCTCTTCCTTCCCTAGAAAATATCAGGATTTTGAGATGCTAGTTGCAGCAACTGCTTAGGAGGCCTTCGGCCACTCACACTGTGGCTTGAGAGGGTGGGCGGGGCACTCACGTTCATCCCAGCAAACCTGAGGTTAATGATTGCTTAGGACGTAAGAAGCGCATATATTTAGTGTATCTAGCAACCGCCCGGCAAGGCATTATTAGCCTCGCCCCCAATATTGCATACAAATGATGATCAAAACGTTCTGAGAGGTTAGGTATGTTGCCTAAAGTCGGACCATTAATGAATGATTATTGAGTCCCATTCAAACACCGCTCGGTGGGCTGCCAAGTATATTTTTTTAATTACATTAGTCAAATCTCTCCTCATTGCTTTGAGCCTGGGCTGGGAGGTGGTAGGGTAGAGACCTCTGATGTACTTTGGGGGTGAGTGATTAAGCCAATGAGGCAGTAGAGGCTCTCTCTTCCATTGTACCTGCTGTAGAATACCTGACTTGTCACGTTTGAGGACTTCCCCACACTCATCTTGCATTCCAGAGGTACTGAGCGCAAGTGGACATCAAGGAGACAAGGCCCTAGGGTACTAGAGGACATAGGGAACTTCCTTGAATGAGGAAGGCACAGTTACTGCCCTGAGAGGTCAGGAGCAACGAAGTTCTCTATCGAGCGAGTGTCTACAGTCTGCGGAACCCCAGTGCCTCCGCAGCAGGTTCTAGTGGCAGACTGAGACAGAGGTCAGCATGGGTCCTTGCACTTTTGGGCAGATCACAGTGAGCTTCCCCTGGCCAGCTAGCAGCAGGGCAACACTAGCAAAGGCGCTTTGTCACCTAGGGTGACCCTTGCAGACTTGGTCGCGGTCAGCCTGGAACAACTTGGGGTTTTTAGAAAGTGAGGCCACTGACCGCAGGGGTGTGTCCCTCAGATCCGGTTGTCTTCTCTTAGTATTTAGAAGATGGGCAAACAAATCACTCTGACCACTTAGGAAGCGATCAAACCTGCATAAAAATCCATCGCTCCTGAATCGATGGGTGAATATTTGCTGGGAATTTGTTCCAGAGGAATGAATAAGGAGTGAGAGTGTATTAGATGCAAAACGGGGACACGGTGGTGTTTTTCTTCATTGATTAATGACCTCTAAAATAAAACAAGTGGGAAGAGGAGTTGGGATCGATAAATTAACTACCCCAATTTATCATTTCTCCAGGATTTTCCCCCTAGAAAATTCTCCTTAGGAAGCCTATTGTATCCTTAGCTAAGCAGGGAAGAATGGAGCTAGTGGCAGAGCAGGAAATGGTGGTGGGGAGGGCAGGAAAGCAAGAAGGTAGTCTATACAGGAGACCTGCCATCTGACTTCATTTGACATGCAATTAAAAAGTTTGCCTTCCATATTAATTACTTTTTATCTTGATGGGGGAGGGAAGCAAATGGCCATCACCTTTGTAGGGGCTGATATGTTAATATAAGTTAGATTTAGTGAATACCTAAGTTTCTGATACAGTC